>JARHVA010006764.1:150000-492500 GCA_037957365.1 Torreya grandis
TGAGTAGAGTAAAAAAATATACAATGCTCTAGGCTGATGGTCAAGACTAATTCATTCCTCTAAAAGACCCAAATTTTTCCTCATGCCACATATTTTAGTATTACATGTTTAAATATTATGACTCTCTCTAGGCAAGGGAATAATATGGAAACACATTCTCTGTCTCTTTTTATTTTTAGTTGTTTTAGTGTTTATAATAATAATGATTCTTTAACTATAATGTCAAGGTCATATCGAATATTATCTATTCATGAAAATTATTTTGAGTGGTAATTGTCTAAAAAAAGATGAAATATCTTTAGAATTCCCTCAAATACTAAAATTTCACTTTAAACTCATTTTTCCATTGTTCAAAACACTTTCATGCTAGTCATTTGAAAAAAATGACACATCACTATAGAAATATCAATAGTACTTGACTAAATTATTATTAATTTTGAATAATGCACTTTATTCCATGAATATAATATATAACTAAAATATGACCTTGAGAGGACAACCAAAATATTTTACTAAAGTATGTAATTTAGGCAATAGTTTCTTTCACATCCAAAATATTTTTTAATTTATTTTTCACATTTTTCCACCATCACAAAGTATAATATTTTAAAATTTACCACCCTAAAAAATCCAATTCCATAAATATTCACCACTATATTTATATCCTTTTTTCTTTGAGGTGCTTAAATTTTTCCCTAGTGATAATAGATGGGTAGATTAATAAAGGAAAAATATGCTCACGATTTAGATATATTTTCATTTACCAAATATGTAAAATTTGATGTTTCAAAAGTTCTATAGACCAAACTTAGGTTTATACATACAAACCCTTTAATTTAGTATTAAAAATTCTAAATTAAAAGGATAAAGTCAGTAAATTTGTCACCTAAAATAATTATTCTTGGTTCTGACAAGTACAATTACAATGTATATTTTTCTCCATTTAAATACACAAGAAACATGTATAGATAAATGTATTATCACAATAATAAATATTAAACAATATGAGTCATTGAAAAATATTGAAGCCAAATAGCTAAATAATGAATACACATGATGGTATATGAACTAAGTTACCACTTATTGAACTTGATTGGAGAATATCATAATCTAAACATACCCCAAAGAGATGAAATTATTGAAAATATGAGTTAAGGAGTGTAAATTACCCAATCACCATTATATAACGTAGTGTTATATGTTTAATTTTATTGTAACCTCAACCTTGTTACCCCATATAGCAAAATAAATTCTTTATGGAACCCCAAAATTACATTTATATGTAAATGTGGAACCTTAAATCAGGTTCATATGCAAAATTAGAACCATGAATTAGATTCATATGTAATGATCATCATTTTAGACACATAAGGACCCAAATAACTAGTTTCATATCCTCTTTCCCCATTGATCCTCAATATAGAAAATATAAGAGTGTTTACATGAATAAATTCCATGACCCATATGATCTATCTATCCCTCCAAATTATATATAATGTTAGATTTTTCTCAAAATATCATGTAAATGCCCCAAATTATTCCTGAAAATCATGCAAAATTCCCTTATGTTTCCTCAAAACAATTTGAATATGTCTCATTTTGACCCATTTGGATCATATAATTTGTTTTAAAATGTTAATTTTTTTTCTTACATGGTTTGAATATATAAAACAAGCCCATTGTGTGACACCATTTTGATATAACGTATGATTTACAATAATCACTCATATAAAAATATAGTATTACATGCATCATGTGCTATATATAAAACTAATAATCATGTAAAGTAAATATACAAACATGATAATATAAGTCCTTATAGAAAAAATTGATCATTGAAAGGATGTATGAAACATGTAATCCAATGCAAGGGAAATATTTTGTTATTAGCACATAAGATATGATCATGATAATTCATTGAGAAACATGTTCCAAGTCTAATATGATATGTCATTGAAGGATGAAGTAGTTATAATCACAATAGATTCATTATATAAGTCATAGAAAATTAAATAGAAATAAATAATACACAATAGAGATATATGTGATTTAAATCACACCACAAATCACATAGTAAAAATCAATTAAATCCAAAACCTGTTTATCTTTCTTTATCTGTACAAGGTTTCGGGGTCCCTTCAAAACCTATTTTTACCTTAATCTAAAACAATCAATTAAATCCATAGAAATATATTTAAAAATGCATTGACACATAATATCATATTAAATAAACATAAACACATAGATTATTATAAAGATGATTAAAATAATACATGACATGATTCTAACATGAGATGGACACAACATTACCATGAAATGGATTAGAGGATACTTTTAAACAACTGACACATGACATCATAAGACACAATGTAATTATAAAATATATAAAAATAAACATAGAACATATTAATTCTCAATAAATGCCACAATCATTAGCAATAAGTATGCAGAGATAAAGCAATGTTAATTCACATAATTACTCAATGTCATAATCTAGTATAACAAAATCATGATATCCATAAGAAGTAGAACTCTAAAATTATCGACAAGATTAATCCATTCAAAAGCAATTTGAATATCTCAATACCATCAATGAAATGGAATATAATTATGTAACATAAAGATATAATGAAATTCCCTAAATATAAGCATGTCCCCATTATGGAAAGGTTTATCATGGGTGTGATTAATGTCATACATCCATAAATCCCTATATTTTATGCAACTATTTTACTTATTTTGTTATTAATTCAATCTAAACAAGATAAAACTATTTAAATTAAAATTTTATAATTTAGTACATCAATCATACATATCTGAAAGTAAATGGTAGATTGATATTACACTTACTAATTTTATAATTGACCAAAAATATAATAATATAACCAATTAACTAATTTCCTAATTTTGAACTACTCATTACTCATGTCACAATGCTCAAAATTATTTTGTGTTAGTTCTATAATTACTAGGATCAAGAAATATAACTTCAAGACCTACATGGGTGTTTCTAGTGAAGCTCAAACCCCTACAACAACTATTAATATCATTTTTATGTTGGTAATATCCCTATTAATTTATCCAGTCTCTCCTACCTTAGATCACTATGCATACCCCTATAAATGATTTTGGTGTATTTTTTTATCGATCTTGTGCATTGGTATTTGATTTGATTTTCATTTCCCTGATACTAGACCTTCACTTTTGACATAACATAGACTTGGAAAAGAAGTTATAAATATGGTTGGGTATCTCCAACCACTTCTTATTCACTGATTGATCATTACCTACATTTAAACACTCCAAAAATTGATTAAAATACACATAATTATCCCACCTAGGTGTGTGTACACAAATGTGTTACGCTGATTTAGATTATAAAACCATAATTAAGAGATAATATTGAATTTAGTTTAAATTTTAAAGTATGAAAATTAAGCATAAATATTAATATAGGACATTTAAATTTATTTTATAAGTAACATGTTGATTTTAAAAATTAATAAATATATCAATATACTTACATTTATAAATCATTAACTGGGATATAGTAATATAAATGGAGTGGAGTCAATCTTATGAGTCGCTCAAATTTGTAACTGATTATCTATGTGTGCAAGGTCACTAACGTCAGTTTGGTGAAAATGTACTGATCTTACTAAATAAGGGCTACATTATTATCCTAGGATATTATGGTTCTTTATGAATGTATGTTCAAGTTCACCTAATTTTAATACCTATATGTATATGATCATGATTTTAGACTATCCACAGAACTCCATAAATAAATTTATTTCACTAAATTGTAGGTAAACTTATGAAGGGTATAAATTTTTAAAAACATAAGTATAAAGGGTTGAGATTACCCCAATCACCCCCATTAATGATTAACAATTGTCTACATATCCAATACTCTAAAGAGGGAACATTAATCTGCACATAATTATTCAACTTAAATGTGAATGTGAAAGTGTACTCATTTTATATATGAATGCACCTAGAATCTATCTTCAATACTTGACAATATTGAATTTTGACTTGGATTGGTAAGTTATCGATTTGGTTAATGACTGTTCCTAGTGAATTATTTGTAATTTTAGGGGAATACATAATGTTTTGTCAATGCATAATATTATATAGATTATTTTTAGATAAGTACTAAGTGAGTGAAAAGTATGGGTTTGATTTTTTTTAATATGAGTCCATTCAGGTAATTTATCATGCTATAAACACACCAAAAAAATAGGTTGACCCATATTAACTAGTTATATTTTTGAAAATATTCATTTCTAAGTGAGGGTCAATAATTCCACCCTAAGGATAATTTCATGAATGAAACTATATAAACCTTATTGTTTAGGTGTTTTGACATATCCAATGCAACCTAGGTAGAGGGAGATTTGTAGGGTACTCTACCTCTCTTCAAAGGAGGGTATTTGTCAGATCTTCTCCTCAAAGTTTCTATTTACTAGATCTAGGTGCACTGATCTTAACTTAGTATCTATTTGTGACCATTCCACTTCAAAGGGATTGTGTTGGTGTGGAATACTTTAGATAAATCCTAAGCATTTTAGTCTTAATACTTCAAGTATGTTTAGGAAATCATCATAGAGATATAACATGAAATAGATATGACTAAATAGGTGTTCATTACCTACATGTTCTAAAATTCATAAATGGAAATAAATATGGTTTTTAATAAATATCAACATGTAACTATAGACTGTATATGAAATTAATCATCCTACTCTAATAGAGAGAAAAAAGAACAAAATTAAGAAGGGTAGGGAGAAAGAAAAGATGAGCTTACTTTTTAATCAAACAAGATCTATTACTATATATTAGATGAGTCCTTTGAGATAACCAATATTTTCATAGACAACATAACAAAACCATAGACAAAATATGGCGCAAGAGTCTATGGGAGACAATAATCATGGAAATAGAGAAAAACTATCCATGATATACTTGCACATACTATCATATCAATTTACAAAGAATTCATAAGATATTTTACAATTAAATATCCATGGGGATTAATAATATAATCAATCATATTTATATATATTATTCCAAATATACTTGAGTTATGTAAAGGGGAAAATCTAATAAAGTAAGAAATTGTAGAAAATAAAAAATGGCATAGTTTATGTACTCTCAAAAGACTCATATTTATTACATTGATCTTCTCATTTTATATAATAAATATATATCCCTAGAGTCATAAATTTATCCATTATAGGGTGGTTACAATAAACTAATGTGAGAAGTGAAATTAAGCTCAAAATCAGCCCATATCTTGCACAATCCTAATGCACCTAAATTCAGTGCCATGATTGATTTAATTAAAATTCTAATTTAGGTGGAAGAATGTTGGTGAAGTTATTTAAAGCAAGTATGTGGCCATATCCTATTAAATTGAGACCATTATTTTTTAGAAAAATATTTAATATTATATTATCTAATTTCCCTTTTGACTCATCTAATTATACACACCAAGCTCTAGATGCATGCCCTTTTATGATTTTCATTTAATTTTCCCTTTTATAATCATTATGTAAACTACCCTACCCTAAATTTTGTCATTCATTCCTTCTTTATAGATATTCAAATTTATCTTTGTTTCAAATTAAATACACAATCCCATGTAAGTTTGGATAAATTTGACATTTAATATGGGTATCAAATTTAATCCAACATATTTTTGGTGTCATTGGGATCCATGTGTCCACTTCTTGGTTCATCATGCATGGATACCAAGTTAAAAATATGATGCCACATAGTGTCATCCTACTATTTTAGGTCTTTTATAGGTTCTATATATATTTTTGACCCCCATCATGTTCTTGACTCTTTAGATGGTGCCATGTGGCATCATATTGAGCCTTTAGGGATTAGGATTATCAAAACTTATTTTTTAATTCATGAACAATTTAACCCACATATGGAACACATGGCATCATCTTATTCCTTTAGGTCTTTAAGGTTCTCTACCATCCTCTGATGTCTATCAAGTCTTCTAAGTCTTGAGCTCTTTATATGGTACCACGTGGCATCATCTTAGGCCTTTGGGGCTTAGGGGACTTTTAAATTCTATACCAACTCCTAAAATTAGGCTCAAAATTATTAGGTACTTATCCAATTTTCAATGAATGATGAAATGCTTTGATGGAATTTGATGTTTTCAAGTGTATGTATAGTGTTAATTGGGGCCATAAGGAAGTTTGTTTTTGAACCCTCACATTTCCAATGAAATGATTAAGTATAGAACAAATGAAAAAAAATAAATCTCAAATAAGATAATATGTTAAAACATATAAATTTTTTTTAATTCAAACTAAAGTAGATGAAATACATTAAACTTATCAGAACTACTTTAATCTCTCCAAATTACTTATCAAAATTACCTTAAGTAAAATTAATGTAAAATCAGAATAAAGTAGATGAAATAACTTAAACTTATCAAAAATCCCTTAATCTCTCCAAATTACTTGAAAACACAATGTGATAAACTTACTAGTTTTATTCCTTGGTCAATTTGGTCATCTTTAGATCATGGTTGTCTTGGAATGATCACCACCTTATCTCATCGAGCAAAGGTATTCATTTATTTAATTGAAAACTTGACCTTAACCTAATAAAAATTAACTTAAATGATGATAAACACATAAATAATACCATAATGAATGACCAATACATGACAAGGTAATGTGACTTAAAGATGTTACTCACTAGACCATCCTAAATGACCTTCTAAAATATTAAGAAATACATAATGTCTATCATCTTAGATCATTAATAACTAATAAAAGACCTTAATAATGGATATTAAAAAAGTGAATATCAATTAAATCAGAGTTTTTAATGATCCTTACTCATCATAGCAAAATTTTGGCTAACATCTTTGGCAACTGCTTGGGATTGCATGCTAGTTATGCACCTTAGACTAGTTACCTAATCCATCCATTAAAATATGTATTCACATCTCACTCAACCTCTTAAATAATTAAACCTTTAACATAATTGAAAACCTCTTGAAACAAATGGACAACTAACTAAATTTTCTAACACAACAACAAGAAATAAGGAGAACACACACAACAAAATAAAAATAAAAAACATTATTCTACAAAGTATTTAGATTAAATACAACATAATAAAAAACTAATCTACCATCTACTAACCTATTATAAAAACTCAATATATCCTTAAACAAAATAATTAACTAGTAGTACAAAGTAAATACCTTTATTCACCAAGCTCATGTGACTAACTAGTTAATGGAAGCTATGATAGAAGCAACTATATACTAGCCTTGATAGCCTCTTCTTCTTCAAAATTAGCCTTATACACCTCCACCTTTCTTGAAGCATTATCTATCAAGGGTATATAATTTGACTGATCTTGGACATGTTTAGCCTCATATTCATGTTTTGAAATGAATATGATAGGTAATGGTTCATCTTCATCAACTTGCAATTGAGATAAATAGATGATGGGACATGCCCTTGTAGTGACATAGACTTGATCATTCTCCACCTAATGAAACACTTTTACTTCCTCATGATATGATCAATCAAATTTAATAGACTAACATGTTCCTTGAAACATTCTTATAGAATTTGTTTCAAGAGGTGAAGCTACATTCTCTTTCAGAGGCTAAGCCCAATGGAAGTTTGTCTTATCTTTCAACAGTGAAAAAAGTCTAAACATTGATTGAGAGGTTGATATCGTTATTTAATAACATCAAAAAAATCAAATTTAAATGAATTATTTTCCTAGAGTGATAAGATTAGAGAGTTTACATCTTGTTGTTTGATTATTTACTTGACAAAGCTACCTCCCTCAACCTATATCAGACCATAACCTTCCTCTATATGAGTGTAACCTGCTCTTAGGACATTAAACAAGTCTTGTAAGTAAATTTCACCTTGTACTATCTCATTTATAAATTTTTCTAGATTGATAGGACTTGATATCTAGGTAATCAGAATGAAATTTGAGGATTTAAACCTTGTACCTCTTTAATCATGTTTTTGCAGCTTAAAATAGTCTTTATCCACTTCCAATGAATCTTTAATATGATCTTAAACTATAAAAACCTAATCATCACCTTTCTCACATTGAATAAGATTATCTATCTCAAGGTCTACAAAGAATTATATGCTTCTGTATTCACTAAGAGGTGTTATAATTATGACTTATTCTTCATATATACTTAAATTATCCTCATCATTTCCTTTTTGAGGCTCAATTACAACTCTAACTTGATCTTATTCAAGGATGGGATGCTCAAAATCACAAACAAAATTTGAACTTTTGAGATCCATGATCTTATCATTATTATCCTTATATTCACCAATTAATCCCTCAACTCTTTATATGATTTGGTATTCAACCTTGTCAACATGGACATCCTTAATTCTTTGAATGCTCTCTTGAATTAATCTCCATGATGGGAAGGTTTTTGGTTATTGAGGAGATATGGGTGGCACATTAATAGGTTTATATTCCTCTTTAGACTCAATGTCCTAATCTAATATTTTTACATTTTGTTCATAACATGAATTGACTACATGATTTGAACTGTGAATCTTAAATGACATTTTGGGTGGTTTTTTAGGAAGGGTAATAGACTTTGATAACAAAATGGACTCATTATTTTCCCTCCAAGTGGAAATATAATATTCTAATTATAATTTATTTTGGCCTTTAACCCTCTCAATAATAAATTATTTCCTCTTTTGGATGCTCTCTTCGATTAACCTCCATGATAGGAAGTCTTTAGGAATGTGTGAAGGACTTGGGAGGCTTTAAAACTCACTTGACTCATTATTTTAGAGATAATTGATGGAGTAAAAAAGGGATGATGTATAGTAGGAGAAGGTAGATGAGTTTTATGGTAAGAAACTTATAACCCCATCGCGAACCACTAACTTATCCTCTATGCACTAAATTAGGCCAGTTATATCCAACTTATCACTAGTAAGTCTTTGTTGGTTCTCTCTCTCAATAAGTGTCCACTTACTCTTAGCTAGTTATAATGAGTCCCTCATATTTTGAGTGATATTAATAAAGACACTTAGAACTTACTCTCTTTTTCTATCAAGATCTATAATATGCCTCTCATAGCCAATAAGAGTTTTCTCAAAGCTTGAGTTAAACTAATTGGAAATGTAAATATGTTGACTAAGAAAAGCATGGTTTTGATAAGGTTGACTAGAAGAATGAATAGGCTACCAAGGAGGTTGAATAAGAGTGGGAGGTTTCATATAGGAACAATAATAAGAATATATATATATATATATATATATATATATATATATATATATATATATTGATATGAAGGTTGAAAATATTGGTAAGGTTGATGAAGAATTGGATGATATTACTCTTGATAACAAGGTTGGTCACATTGATAGCTAGAGTCATATAAAGGGTAACTAGGGTCATTATACGGATGCTATGTCTCATTATGATACTTATAAGGATTATCATATGAATTATATGTCTCAAAAACTTGAGTAAAACATAAATCCACTCCAAACTTAGCCATGAAACCTCATGAGAAAGAAAAAATAGAAAGATTACTTACTTTAAATAATACCTAGGATAATAAAACTAGATGAATGTGCATGAAGTCACCATTGGTGTTTTTTTTCATGCCTACAAAGTCTAGTACATTAAATAACAACACCAATAAATATTCAATAGATGATGGATCTTGTCCCACTAGATGTGCCAAAATTATTATCATCAAAACTTGTACCCTTGAGGAGGTTGTTCAAACCTCCTCACTTAATTGATATCATGGGAACAATCCCAAATTATGGGTGACCTAAATAATGGATTAAACCTATATATATGGAGATCTCCCTTGATGTATCACTTAAAAAATATCACTAAACCTACTAAAATACAAAGGAAAATGGAGAGATAACTGAAAGTAAACTAGATAAGGTGATGATGCACCAAATTTTGTGACATCTAAAACTAATTTTCATGATCAGCAAGATCTATAAGGCTACCATAAGAATACACTTCTCCTATGAAGAATCAATCACATAAATGCTTTTAAAAGATGTATGTAAATGTGATAATATAAGGGAATGTGTTTGCCACTTTTAATCCACTTAGAACCCCTAATGACACTCTTTACAACCTAAAATAAAGAACCAAGTTATAATAAGGTAAGAATAATAGGACAACAAAACAAGGTAATCTGAGTCTACACTTGTTTAGATCAACCATTCTAAACTTCACACTATAAAAAACCATAGAAATAGGTGAAAAAATCATATAATTCATTAATATGGATACATAATATTAGGAATACACCATACTCCTAGTGTAAGGATCCATTATAATTCTAAAATCATACATATATAGAGAAGTGTGAGAAAGAGAGAGAGAGGAGAAGTGTAAGAGTTGCATATGTCAAGTTTTATCTCAAGGAGAAAAAGTTAAAAGAAATAAAATATGAAAGTAATAAGTTATGAATTATTTTTAAAATATATTTTCAATTTATCTAATACCCTTCTTCATCAAGGGTGGTGTAGAGTGACACTTGAAATTCTTGATGACTTGTCAACCTTATTCAAAATTGTCCATTCTTGTTTACGATTTTACAATTCTATGTATTCCCATGTGTCACCCTTGATCATGATTATTGGATTTATCCAAATCCATCCTATGATAATAAAATGTTTCTCTCATCTTGGTGAGGCTAAGGATCATGAATCACGTGTCTTCAAACTAGTAATAACTTATATTTGATTGAAAAGCTTGCTTGATTTAAATGAAGACCATAAAAATAAGTCTATATTTCCATATTAGGCCTTATTATTTGTTTTAAGTCTAATATCACAACTTTAAAACATATCAAAAACCTTTTAGGGAGTCATTACACTCTTTTCCAATGTCAAATAATCTCTAAAATTATTTATAGGTGCATTAGATATGTTAGGAGCTCTTCATGACATCCTTACTTAACACTAGGTGTCTTGAAACCTTAAAATGATATTAGAGTAGTTTTAGACATCTTTTTGGGTATTTAGAATCATATTAACCTATTTTATTCTATTCATGTTTGATATTAAGGTACTCCATTAACCCTTACTTAGTACAATTTCATGAGAAGCCATCAAAAACTACATTTCTAAGACTATTTATAAGCCCATTTCTAAAAAATAGTACCTCAAAAATGACAAAATAGTGCCTAAATCAAGTTAAAAATTGTGTGTAGAGACCTAAATTTTTTTTTATAGGCTATACCAATCCATTATAATCATTTACAAAACTAACCCTCTCCATCAAGTCTTTTTAGGGATATTAGGAAGGTTTTAAGTGTGAAACCTTCTTAAGGATGGTTCATAAAGGTTTGGACCTTAAAATATTTAATAATTATAAAAAATTTTATGGAATAGGGTCCATAAATACCACATAACACCATTTATTCCATTTCACATCCTCATTGTACTTCTCACATGAAGAAAATGACCATTTCTAACTGTTTAGACCTATTTGAGAGCATGAGAAAGGTGACTTGACATAATAAGATGTGGAAGTTATTTATTTTATATATAAAACTATAATTGGGTTTTTTAAACCTTATATTATGTTTAAAAATTGTAATTTACTCTATATTACCCTTCAAACCCATTGCAAACTTCATAAGCTCATCATTAGGGTTTAAGGGTAGTTTAGTGTTAGTGACCCTAATAATTTTTTTGGGTCTTTTATTCCACTTTAAAGGAATTAAAAATTAATTTGACATCCACCAAGGTTTTATACATATTAAAATTATATTTATTATTTAAAAAACCTCAAAAACTACATGCTTTTTTACCTTTTTTATCCATAGGCATGTAGGTGCAAATCAGGCCTCTCGACTACAACCTTGAGAATGGATATTATTAAACATGTTTATAAAAATTTTAGTGGTATATATAAGTATTTTAAGGTTAATTAAAGTTTATATATATCTCTAAAAACCTCTTGGTTCTCTTCCATCCATCACAAGTAAGCACCTTTCCTTATTTCTTCTTGTTATAGGCCTATAGGTCTATATTTAGGGCTCATGACTATAAGTCACCAAATAAAGTTCTCAAAACTTATAAAATATTATTTTGGTTAATTTTTATATATTTAATATAATTCATATTTTTTTTTAACCTATACATATTTTTTTTATTTAAATAACCATCACCAATATACTCCATTTGACTCCCGCCTACTGACAACCTTGTAGGTGATCACTAGGCCAAAAAACCTTCCTTTCTCCTTATTTGGTCCTTTTGAGCTCAATTAAATAATTATGAAACTATTTTTATACGTGTAAAATTTTTTATATGTCCTTTAATGCACCTAATTGGGTCCAAATCACTGGAATCACCCACTTATAACTCTCACAATCCTTCTCTAGGCTTCACATAATCTGCTTAGTTGACATAGTCCACTTGAAATCAAATTTAGTTGAGATCCAAAGGATCCTTAATATATGTTTTTATGATTATTTAAATATTTTATGACCTTCATGTATTTAATTTAATGTTAATTAATATAACATGGATACTAGTTTCTTGTAGAAGCATGGTTGTGCTTGCATTGCCTTGTATTACTCTGACCCTTCTCATATTGTTGGCCTAGGTAATTTGGTATCAATTATTTTATATATATTTTATAATTATATAATATATAATATTATTAATTTAATTGGTCTTATACACACCATATTTATACCATTTATTTCCAATATTGACCTACAGGTTTGCATACCTAAACATATATAAAATGTTCTTTTTAAGGATTAATAAAACCATAATAACTCTTGGATTATATGTCTTGCCACCTAGATTTATTTATTAATAATAATTTTAAATAATATATTAGGATTATTACCTCATTCTTGATAATAAACAATTAATTTTACATTCACCTTTGATCAAGGTTATCTTCCATGGCTGTAATTTCCAACTGATTCAACAATACATGCATGGTTATCTATTCTCCTTGAATTCCATTGAGTCAATGATGTATAAAAATATTTCAGGTATATTTATAAGGTTTAATATACTATTAAACATTTCATTAATTCATCATATTAACTAGGGTAACTCAAAACTTCTTTTCAAACAAGATTGGCATACTCAAACTATCAAATCAATACCATTTGACACTATGCCAATCATGAACATGAGGAGACCTTAGAGAATATGTTTTTACAAATGTATATTAGTTTTAAATAACCATTTTAAAATCATATTAATGAATTAATTAAACTTTAAAACCCTATATTTTGATAAAACTAACCTTGATGGGGTTTGGAGTCTTTTTTTGTACCTTAACCTCTTAACAATTATTCATAAAGTTAAGAATCCTAACAAGAGAATAAATGAGAAAAATTATAATGGAATTATTTTCCCATACTATTACCAATATATTTGGATTAAAATTTATCTCCTAATAGTATTAAGTGAAAATTGGTTGACTATCTTGAGCTACCAAGAAGCTTAATGGAGAAATGGAGTGGGTGTTTGCCTTGTTTGGCTCTGAAACTCCTTCATATGCATGGATTCATGTTTGAGAAAACCATGAGGAAATTTATATGATTTCATACCTTAAATATATATTTTAAATTTGGCATATCAGGGAAAAATAACAACCCATATAATTCAAAAATGTTTTATGACAATGTTATAAGCATATACAAGGTGGTCTACTATAGGTATATTGAAGAACAACAAAGTTTTTGAGCCTTTAAATCAAAAATTTGGAGTGAAAAATAAAATAAATAATCCTTAAATTCCTTAAATTACCTTCAAATTCATGAATTTACCTTAAGTCAAAGATTCATACTTTGGAAATAGCTCTTCATGTAAGATAATGTGTTCTAAAGGATTCAAAAGACTCCCACATGCCAAATTTACCCATGTAAAGATGTAAAATGACTTATTTATTATTTTAATGTCCTATTTTACTCTTAATTATCATAATAATTACATAAAATGTTGTTTTAAAACTTTAAAAATTAAGGCAATTCAAATAAAAGGCCATTTTTATGTGTTTTCATGTAGGGAGTACAGATTATATGACCTTTATCATACAACTAATTCCTAGAGTTTGAATATGGAATTTTGAAATGTGTTATAGAAGATTTTAAAGTCAAAAATATCTTATATAGTCCAAAAAATGATCCTAAATCACTTCTTTGCTTCTTTGCACATAGTGAAAGCCCTTCACATTTGTAGGTGGTATGATCATGACAGAGAAAATCAAGGTATGATATTTTGGTCATAAAAAGGGATATGAAATAAATTCCATATATGTAAATGGGTTCTCAATTTTGTCCTCTCTCCTTGATGAACCATATCTTTGATGTCAAGTAACTCTCTATGTCTCCTTCATCCAAGTAGGTAATCAGTTTTTTTATTTTTCTCTTCATTTGGGCATCATGGCAAAAAAATTCAAGTTTGTGGAGTTTTATCAAAAGCATGATCCACATTTCCATTGAATTATTTACTTTCTTTACAAATGTATTTGGGTCATATGTATCTCAAGAAGGGAATGTAATGCAAATATATAGTTTGCAATCAATGAGGAGAGTTTGTACAATCTAGGGAGAGAAGGAACATGAAGATTTGTTGGATTCTTGTTTGAAAGGGTTTCATTCCTATTATATGTGCTTAATTTAATATTATGAAAAAATGTTTTTCAAGTATCCATATCAATTAATCCATTAATGTCTCTCAAACATCTTCATGTATTTAGTTTATCAAAGTTTAAGATTTCTTAGAATTTTTTAAGGTTTTAGTAGATTTTTAGGTTTCAATTTTAGCACCATATACCTCCTTAAAAGGTCTCCAAATTTATATATCTTGTAGAGTGTATATGTGTGTGTGTGTGTGTGTGTGTGTGTGTGACTTATTAAGATCCTCAATATTTTATTTTGATATACCCCTCATGTTATTTTCGGCTCCATCTTGTTACATTCCATTTCACTACCTTGTCACTATCATTCCTAATTGTTGTAAGCTTCATCTCCATTTCCATTCTATTTCCCATATTCCACTCACATCTCACCATATTTCCATTCATTTCCATCTCATGAAAATTCTATCAAGGAGTTACGTATTGTGTGAAGCATCATGGTCATACAAATATTGTATGAAATCCTAGTACACTACTAAACAAAACTTAATAAGCCATCTACAACCAAGGATAATGAACATCTACATTCTGGTTAAGGTCAATTTCAAAGGTTTGTCATAGTTGTTGAGGAACATGAAGAGAATTTTTCACTCTTGTAAAGATATGTATATCATAATAATATTTATTACCACCTCCTTAAGTTATCCAAGCATAAAATCCTTTTCATAGTTCGTACAAGAATACAATCAAATTCTATCTACAACCATACTAAGGAAGGTGAGATCAAAGATGCAATTTTAGATCAAGGTCAATACTGTTTGAAGAGAAAGTGGAATTTAGGGAGGACTATAGTGTAAAGTAAGAATATTTTAGTAGTCATTGAGGTATATTTTTACCAATTTCAAGACAAAGAAACTTGTACCCAGTCCATACAAAATCCAAATCTCTCTACACAGTCAAGAGTATTATGAGGAAAGGTCCATTTTCAAAATGGTAAAATTAATGATCTAGAAAAGATAGTGTTTCAAGGTAATGAACATAAAATTTGGATCAATTTGAAGACCATAAATGAGGAACAACCTTATTTTAAGATACATTTATATAAAAACATCTACCTACAAAAAGGTCTTTTAAAGTATGCAAGCTTGAATCATATTCGTTGTCAATAAGGTGTTACTATGACTTCAAATTCATTGATATTGCTACCTATATTTGAATTTTTTTGAAAGAGGTGTTAGATTTAATATGTATGACAAAACCATGAAGTTTAACCATATGAACAACATAGCCATTCTATAGTCAAATCATCATCTACAACCATGAAAATATAGACCTATCTTTAAGTTGCAAGGGGGTGACAACATAATGATATAATGGAAGTGTCTCATGTAATATAAATATTCATAAGTAAAATTAAAATATTCAATAATCAATAATATTTAAATGTTCTCCAAGTAAATATATAGTCAAACTAAACCTTTAAATGTGTGCCTACAATCATACTAAGGATAATCCCTTGACACAATCACATACTCTCAAGGTGAAATATAAGATACTTTCCATTTAAGGGTAATATTTTGAGGTCTCCTATGAAATAAAATATAAAATGTAAATATCCAAACCTTTATCAATAAAACTAAATAATTTCCAACCCATGAATATATAGTACATAGAACCATATATAGAATTAGGATTGTGTAAGGCCCAAAAACATTGTTTAAAGAGTGAATATGCTAGAGAAAGGGATGAAAGATGGTTTCAAGTGACTTCATAGGTATAAAATTTAACAATTCAGTGTGATTAATATACTAATAAAATATAATTATAATTAAACCACCTATAATAGTTTTAGACATAGTCAAAATGAGGTCTCTTTAAAAGACATGGTGTTATGAAATGATGCATAGGTTGAAAAAATTGACTAGTAGAGGCTATATAACACTACAAGAAGGTTTTATATAGCCTCATAAAATACTATTAAGTACTATTATATATAAATAAAAATCTAAAATCATTAAAACATAGTCCATTAACATCAAAACATAGTCAAGGACACATAGTCAATAACACAATCAACTCCATTACCAGTTTTAGGGGAATTATTGATTTTGAGATATCTAATGGTCCAATAAAGACCTAAAATTTGGTATAAATAATAATTATTATTATAAAAATATATTAATATTATCCTATATATCATACCATAGGTGGATATGGTCACTATTTTTATATAGACATCATACAGTTTGTTAGTAGTCATGAAGGAGACCAGATGAGTTATTGGGAATTTTGAAGTTAGGATAGATAAATTAGACTTATCAATAGGTTTTTAGGAAATAAATGATTATTATAAATTGTTTTTATTCTCTGTATATAATGTGATAATAATGTTTCAACACAAATTTCCTTGAGGGCATGTTGATAGAAAAGAGAGCTTAGACAGGCTTATGCACTTTTGATGACATTCATGTAAGTTGAAATGCATTTCAAGAAATAAGTATCTATTGGAAATTAAATATAGATAAAAATGGTAGGATAAAATCCTTTAATAATAATAATAATAATAATAATAATAATAATAATAATAATAATAATAATAATAATAATAATAATATCTTATTTTCATCAAGGTATAGCATCAACCTCAATCACCCAGGGTTTTACAATCTAAGATTGCTTAAAACCCTAAGGTAGAGAGATAAGAGAGTAGATGGATTTAAGAAGATAGAGACTAATTTTTAATATGGTTATCACTATTATAACATATTTTATATTTTAAAATAAATAACACATTTAATACTTAGGATAATAAGCTCTCAGACCTCACAACCCCAAACACACAGGCTAGCAAAGAAACCCATAGGTAGTCTTAAAAGATCACGAAGAGAAAAATATAAGTTTGATCATTTTAAGAGGATAATATAGGTTTTATCAGTTAATAAAACTTTAATAATTATTTTTTTACTCCTCATATCATCCAACTATTCATTTATAACTCCAAAACTTAGATTTGACCAATTAGGCCTAGAAACTAGTTGTAGGCCTATATCACATTGAGGCACTTAAAAACTTTCCAAAGAGAATTTTAATTAATTACCATGTTTTATGGGATTTTATATGTCATATATGAGGTTATTTAAATTATTTAAGGAAAATTAAATGTCAATTTCACTCATAAGTAGCTAATTTAAACTTTGTAGTTAAGACACTTAGTTTAAGTTGCCTATTTGAGAGATCATATCTTTCACCACAAGAGGAGTTTGACCAAATTATATAATAAATATTTTAGGACCCATATTAAATTATAATAAATTAAGGATTTATTTTATTATATGAGGTTTATGAACCATCACTAATATTATAAGCATGTCCAAAATGCAAATAGAATCTTACAAACAAACTTCTTTATGTACGTATCTTTGCACATATTTTTCATGGGAACAAAATATTATCAAGAAATTTGAAGGGGTATATGGAAAAAATGTCGATAAAAATAAGTTAATTTTTGGGTGCTTTTTACTTTAATAACAATTGTTAAGAAGTTTAACCTCCAAAACCCTCAAAAACCCTCCTATAGATCAATTTTAAGAAAAGTGAAGTTTCATGCAATCAAAAACCCATAAATCATCCTAAAATATATTGAAACATGAAGTATACATAGAGAGGGTCCTATAAATTTTACCTTTATGTATATAAATATATGTACATGGTATAAAATAGGGTTTTTTTAATTAAAATGTGTAGAATATAGAGGTACAAGGTAGTTTAATGGATTCCAATCCATGGACAGTGAAGTTTGTAACTTTTTATTTCTCATAAATCCATCATATTCTCAAATACATGCCTATAAATTTCCTTGTTGGTATATTAAATATATCTAGTCTATATATATTCAAGAAAATTTGACCTATTCAAATACTTTAACCAATTTGTAGGTGTTGATTGTTCAAAAAGTTTCATTTAATGACATGGATGGTTTCTAAATTCCTAAATGCAATTATATTTGAAGGTTATAGTTTTTTAATGTAGATTATTATATCCATCAAGTATAATAATTTAGGAAACTATGCCTAATTATCCTAATATATCTCATGCTTCATGAATAATATTGAGTGGCAATCACATGAGCTAACTAGTCAATAAATGGAATTTCCATGCAAGGTTGGTCTTAACATTAATTAACATGATTAACTAGTCCTCACCATGATTTAACTAATATAAAGTGGTAATTAATGCATGTTATAAGTCTTAATGAAATAATAATATATAATTATCTTGATCATATGTTAATTGGAGTTATTTTTAAAATAATGGCATAGAATTCTTCATGAGGAGTTTAAACAAATCACATAAGGCTCGCCACCTTGTTTTCAATGCCAAAAGGAACATGAAAGCACATTAAACAAGAGAGATCTTTGGAAGACTATTTAATACTATTTTAAACCAACTTTTACCTAATTTTATTATTGGATAACTCTTTATCCTCTCCTTTATTCCATTCTCTTAGATTTTTTTATTCTCATGTTCTATGTATTCAAGCTTTGAAGCCTATCACCAGGATCCCTCTCTTGGGCAGGATGAAACATTGCCAAGATTGAGATTTGTAACCTCTTGAGTTAATAAAATGGACTAATGTATCATCTTTATGAATTAATTATAGTGTGTGTATAATTTTTAGATGTGAAAAATTAATTGAATCTTCCCTTATAATTACTTGACACACTTATCTATATATTAATTAACTTTTCTAGGTTATATGAAATGTCACCTAGTTGATGATGAGATTTTCACTATAACAAGGTTGAATAGTGTTAATGATAATACCTATCTCCATTTACATCAAATATATAGTGATACATTAAGACCTCCATGTGAAACATTATTTCAAAGTAAGCTTTAGAGATAGCCTCTAAGTCCATTTCTGGATCATTAGTGTTGTATGAGTTCAAATTGAGTGGATGAACCAACAATATAGGTATATCACCATTGGTAGAATAGGATTTACATTTTAGTAATACTTATAATATTTTTCACCCCAAAATCAAGTAGGTTTCAGTAATATTATTAAATTTTATATATTCAGAGGAGCTAGCCTCACAATCTAGAGTTTTGGTCGAAGTATAGGTATCCCACACCTATAGACCAATCAAATATTAGCTTAGGTTTGAAGGAGATATAATTAATATAATTTATTAGGGTACAACATGGGCTATAAATAGTTGTATCACAACCAATAAGACACAAATTTAGACATATGAGTACTCATTTGCAACATCTTGATATTTATAAGTAGTTTCAAGCACTCATATGGTCATCATCTCTGAGGTAAATGGCATATTTTGTTCATAAATTTAGTTATTTTTATGTGTCTTCTTGTAGGATATGACATCCTATGAGATATATTTTTATCATTAACTACCTTATCATCATCCCTATGATCCATCTCAATTCCAATGTGATCCTTATCCATTTCATTATGACCCCTATCAACCCCACATGATCCTAATCAATAATATGAAAGCCATTATTAGGCCTATGATCCTTGTGAACCTCATTAAAATCTTTCGAATCCTACTTATAAAATATAACCATTCATGGAAATATCATGACATTCTTGATTAGATCAATCAAATTCATATACAATCCATATCAGGCCTCAAACAAACTTTGTTTGGTTATGAGAAACAAATGGTCAGAATAGAGACTCAACATAGTTATGGATGGGAAATCCAAAATAATGAGATCGAGAGCATGGGAGCTTCATAGAAACAAGATAAATAAGTGTGTGAATATCTCATAAGACAAGTCCATTCAAAATTTAATGTGATATCCTTGACATGGGTGGTGTAATTGTAAACATTGAAATGAGGTTAGTAGTTCATGAGAGACATTCGTTCCTTATTAAATTACCCTTTATTCTTCATGAATATCAAAAAAATGTATACCATAAACCTAAATATTCCATTTAGACCTTGCCAAACTTTCCTACATGGAAGTCTATCCAAGAGAGACCTTAGAAAAATAAACAAGTTTGTTTTGAGGAGGATAAATTTTATGTTTCACAGTATATCATCTAAGAGCCTTCATATTTTGATCACCAAGGAGAAATATCTAATGAGTTGGTTCACAACTTTGAGGCTCACCTTGCCAAATAATTTTACCTTAAAAATCAACATCTTCAACATTGAATAATAGATGCTAAAGTAACACAATATTATCATCAAGTTCATTTATTCATTCCCATGGTTGAAACAAGTACAAAAGAAGAAATCCTTAAACCCAAGTTTATGAATTGGAAATAAATGCAATAATGAAGGGAAAAAGAAGAGCATTCAATCATAAGTCAAGATGTTGACGTCAAGAGAAAGCCTAAAATCATTTAACTTCCAATTATTTCTCCTAAAAATACCAAGGACTTTACTTCATGGAAATCTATTAAAGAGAACTTGTAGTAGAAAGAGGAGGTCATGGTTATCAATGTTGAGTGTCCCCATTAGAATAATCAAGCATCCATGGAAACACCTTTGGATTTATTTCACCTTCTTTAGTATTTTTATGGGTCTACCGTGCCACTCTTTTAGAAGGAGACTCTCTTTTGTGAGGAAATTGAAGAAGATTTAGCTAACATGAATGAAGGTAAGAGTGACTTGAGTGATCAAAGTGAGGACCTCATACTTGGGAATGATTAAATCTATCCGAATACAAAATAAGATGAGTTGAAAGAGGTTTCCAAGATTCATGATGATTTATAAGTACAAGAACAAGTACAATAAGAATATGTTACTAAGATACAATAGGAAGACACTCTAATTGAGAAAGATGAAGATGGTTCCCATGAATTCATTAGTCACATGGTATTTTCCATTCATCATGATAGTCCATAAGAGATTGAAGAAGTGGTAGAAGACAAGTACCAACCAGCCAATGAAGATGAAGAGAAAGTTGATTTTGAGAGAATGTCAATCCATAAAGTGGGTGTTGAAGATAAAACAAGTTCAAATGACCAATCTGAGATATGCCTACATCCTCATGATCATGATCAAGAAAGTGATATGCTTGTTTTTATACCTTCTACTATTCAAATTGAATAAAATCCAATCATACTTGATATTGGTGAGAAAAAACCAATGGGATGGTTTGATATCATCCAACTAGGTTACTCCTTACTTGAATGCGATTAATTTTATGATGAGATAATTAGTTGCATCAAGCAAGTAGGAGTCATCTTTTCAAACACACTATTCCAAGAAGTTTTTTTCTCAGAAGATGATGTGTTTGATTCTTTTGGGCAAGGTTATCAACTTCATTGTCCATATTCATATATATATTAAATATTATATGTGGGAAATTAACTTAGATGGCCTCAAGAATTCATGAAATCATATCAATATATCTTAGAGTGTGATGTCCCTTACTTAGGGGCTCTCTTATTAGCACAAGAAGCTCTGATACCACTGTGATGTCCCTTACTTAGGGGCTCTCTTATTAGCACAAGAAGCTCTGATACCACTGTAATGTCCCTTACTTAGGGGCTCTCTTATCTGCACAAAAGACTCTGATACAAAAGACCAAAGCTCTGATACCACTGTGGTATCCCCAACCAATTGGGATTATATAAACTCATAAAACTCTGATCACCATATAAACTTGCAGAATATATTCAAATAAGCATACACCAATCACAGTATAATCTCTTAATAGCAAATAAAGATCTCATTACTTGTTCTTCTGGACGATTACACATTAGAGTCTCTGTTATACACAATAAAGAATATTAAAATCTGGTCCTAAAAACCCTGACTTGTCAAACTGGGAATAAAATTGCAATTCTGGAAGTCTCGGCCTTTCTGTGTCGACACACAGTCACCGTCGTCGGTCGATATCTCGCCGACGTCGGTCTCTGCCGGTCGGATTTCTGCCGATGTCGGTCTTCAGTCGACCGATGTCGGTCACTGAAACCCTCTGTCTGCCGATGTCGGTGCCTGATCGGATCTGTACGGACTTGTACGGACTTAGTACGGCCGCCAACTCAGCACAACCAGTCTGTTGATCCCTGATCTGGAAATCTATGGTATCTAATACAGCAGATCTCTCTCTGTATAATTTATTGAAACAAAAAGCATGAACTAAATCAAGAAATACCTGGAAAGCTCTGTGATAACTTCTGTGTGAAGTTATCTCTCAAACCTGGAATTCTGTGATAACTTCTGAATGAAGCTATCTCTCAGATCTGTATCTCTATGATAACTTCTGGATGAAGTTATCTCTCAATTTGGCAATAAATCAGCTGATCTTTCACAGCCTCTAAATCACACACAATGAAGAGGGAACGTTCTCCACTGCAATGGAATCCTGGAACCCTTGGCTCAGTCTTCACAGAAGAATTTCTTCAATTTTCAATAATCAATAATCTATGCATAATCAATAATGGCCTCCATATGAAACCCTTATACCCTCAAAAGATATGCTTGCCCTAATTAGGGTTTCTTAAATTAGCATTAGGGTTTCTAATTTAAAATTAGACCAAATAATCAATAATTAATAATTAATTATTAATGAGACCAAATAATTAATATTTGATTAAATCAATCAAATATTAATATCTCCCTCAATATACGTCGGATCCTCAAACCGATCGAAGCAGGTGAATCAGGGAGTGATTCCGCATATGACCATACCAAAATAAAGGTGCTCCACTGCATATCAAATATCCCTAAAAAGTAGGAGCCCTACCCAAATATGTCTGAAATAACCTGAATGAAAATCAAATGTAGAAACCCTGTGAATCAAAGTCAATCCAAGCTCCATTATGACCCTCTATCCATCTTATTAGCCTACGAAGGTCGCATAATAGGCCAATAATCAAATCTGTCAATGTCCACAAAAAAGGGGACATGACAATCCGCCCCTCCAAAAATTGCTTGTCCCTAAGCAATCTCGGAACAATGAACTACTCGATCCACCTGGATCCCAAATGTAGTTATGCTCTGCACTACTGTGAATTAATGCAAGTACCTGTAACATCAATAGAATTAGAACAAAGAGGAACCCATAATCAAATTGGCGAACATAACTCAACCAATCTCTGAAATCACAACTGCCCTGGATGTGTCGATACTGTAGATTGTGTACTTGGCAACTGCAAATCCTATCTACAAAAGATGGTGTTAATCCATCCCATAACTGATCCCTCTGTAATGGTGGCACAACCAACTGTACCATACTATCAAATGTGTGAGAAGAATCAATATGGAGACTTGACTCCACTGGTATCCCAAACCACTCAGAATTAGGTACTCCCAAGTCCTGAACCGGTGTGTCAGCCTCAACAACATGTTCCTCAGCTACATCTATAGGAACGTACTCACCAACAACACTCAATGTACTAACCTCTGATTCTGGGGCTGGTGAAGACCGTAAATGCTCTAACTCCATGGTCATCTCAGCCAAATGAAATTGTGACTCCTCATAAGCTAACTGCGTAGTCTCAAGAATCTCAGAAGTCACCTCTAGCTGCTGAGTAAGCTCACTCACCTTATCTTCCTCGACCAACAATGCATCATGTGCTGTGCTACCCCACTCCATAAGATAATCTCTGTCAGCGACCAACTGCATATAATCATGTCTCAGAATCTGGATAGCCTCCCATAAAGAGTGGATCTCTATCAAGGACAAATAACTACCTCCCTACTCGATTCTAGTAGGAGAACCCCATCCATATACTGATAACAACTGACGAGCATCATTGAAATGCTTGCAAGCGGTAGCAATGTCTCGCTCACTAACTCTCAGCTGTCTAGACACCTGGTGGCACTGGCTAGACTGTCTCCTACAATCCTCCTCTGATGCATGGTCCAAAAGAGTAGACTCAGAATCACTGATCTCTGGAGTACTACCATCCATACTCTGTGAATCAACTCCATAGCTCATATCAACAGGCGGAGTATCAACAACTATAGCATCACTGTCTAACTCTTCCATATAGAAAGAAACAACCGGTGAAACTAAGTCCTCAAAACTGTCCACTGCATTCCCCTGAGTATCATCTGCAATAATAGGATCCTGGGACTCTGCTGCAATCTCTGCCATAGTTGAGGGATCATTAACCCTCAGTGCACTAACATCTGAGCCCACCTGTACACTCTGAGTGCAAGCATCTAACTCATCATCATCTTCACTATATCCTATCTCATAATCATAATAATTATGGGACATGCTACTCTTTCGTTGAAGTGATATGTAGTGCTCTCTCCTATGCTTAACAAAGCGATCAAAAGGAAACAACTTCTGAATTCGAGGTGGTACTAACTCCCACTCCTCCTTCGCTGTCATATACCGTGCGGGTTTGTTTTTGGATGTAGGATATGAAAGAATTTCATTCATCCTCTTCTGGGTTTCATCCAACTGCTTCAAACTGTGTTCCAGCTTCTTCATATCATTGTCCCACTGTTTCCGAGTATATGAAGGCATCATGATACTTTGCTGATTCAATCTACCCAAACTACTCAACAGGATGGAAAGACATTAGTTCTGATGTGCCCAACAGGATGGCAGAAATTTAGCTCTGATGTGCCCAACAGGATGGCAGGAATTTGGCTCTGATACCACTGTGATGTCCCTTACTTAGGGGCTCTCTTATTAGCACAAGAAGCTCTGATACCACTGTGATGTCCCTTACTTAGGGGCTCTCTTATTAGCACAAGAAGCTCTGATACCACTGTAATGTCCCTTACTTAGGGGCTCTCTTATCTGCACAAAAGACTCTGATACCAAAGACCAAAGCTCTGATACCACTGTGATATCCCCAACCAATTGGGATTATATAAACTCATAAAACTCTGATCACCATATAAACTTGCAGAATATATTCAAATAAGCATACACCAATCACAGTATAATCTCTTAATAGCAAATAAAGATCTCATTACTTGTTCTTCTGGACGATTACACATTAGAGTCTCTGTTATACACAATAAAGAATATTAAAATCTGGTCCTAAAAACCCTGACTTGTCAAACTGGGAATAAAATTGCAATTCTGGAAGTCTCGGCCTTTCTGTGTCGACACACAGTCGCCGTCGTCGGTCGATATCTCACCGACGTCGGTCTCTGCCAGTCGGATTTCTGCCGATGTCGGTCTTCAGTCGACCGATGTCGGTCACTGAAACCCTCTGTCAGCTGATGTCGGTGCCTGATCGGATCTGTACGGACCTGTACGGACTTAGTACGGCCGCCAACTCAGCACAACCAGTCTGTTGATCCCTGATCTGGAAATCTATGGTATCTAATACAACAGATCTCTCTCTGTATAATTTATTGAAACAAAAAGCATGAACTAAATCAAGAAATACCTGGAAAGCTCTGTGATAACTTCTGTGTGAAGTTATCTCTCAAACCTGGAATTCTGTGATAACTTCTGAATGAAGCTATCTCTCAGATCTGTATCTCTATGATAACTTCTGGATGAAGCTATCTCTCAATTTGGCAATAAATCAGCTGATCTTTCATAGCCTCTAAATCACACACAATGAAGAGGGAACGTTCTCCACTGCAATGGAATCCTGGAACCCTTGGCTCAGTCTTCACAGAAGAATTTCTTCAATTTTCAATAATCAATAATCTATGCATAATCAATAATGGCCTCCATGTGAAACCCTTATACCCTCAAAAGATATGCTTGCCCTAATTAGGGTTTCTTAAATTAGCATTAGGGTTTCTAATTTAAAATTAGACCAAATAATCAATAATTAATAATTAATTATTAATGAGACCAAATAATTAATATTTGATTAAATCAATCAAATATTAATATCTCCCTCAATATACGTCAGATCCTCAAACCGATCGAAGCAGGTGAATCAGGGAGTGATTCCGCATATGACCATACCAAAATAAAGGTGCTCCACTGCATATCAAATATCCCTAAAAAGTAGGAGCCCTGGCCAAATATGTCTGAAATAACCTGAATGAAAATCAAATGTAGAAACCCTGTGAATCAAAGTCAATCCAAGCTCCATTATGACCCTCTATCCATCTTATTAGCCTACGAAGGTCGCATAATAGGCCAATCATCAAATCTGTCAATGTCCACAAAAAAGGGGACATGACATAGAGGCTAGCCTTAGTCATAAAAAAAGAGCCACATCAATTTGACCAACATGACCATAATCAGTAGCTCATGATTGAAGAAGAATTAATATTGTTCTTACAAAGTACATAGATATGAGAGGAGTATGACTGGGTCTTGGACTCATATCTATAATTCATGCACCTAAAATTGGCACTAGAAGAACTAGTTGCTTCCCTAAGAGACTATGAATGTGTAAATTCTCTTAGCTATAAGAAGAGATATCAATATGTGACAATCATGTATTATTCTTATATGGTGGACAATCTAGTTTCCCATTTGACCATGGAGGAAATATTTTGACTTCAAGTTAGTTGTTTTAGTTTGTTTCAATAAGTGAATAGCACAAGTAGCAGTCTACTAACTTTTTGATTGTATTTATCTTGTTTTATTGTTTCCTTAGGTTAGGTGTCTTTTCTTCTTAGTTTATTTTTTGTTTACTTTATGTGTTGTTGTTATAGTCAAAAGGAGGTTTTTCAAGGTGCATGTCTATTTAGTAGACTATGAGAGTCTTCAAGCCATGTTATCGTGTTTCAAATTGTTATAGTCATGAAAAATCAAATATGCTCTCTTGACTAGTAGGATGGTCAAACCCTGTGAGTCACCAAAAATACTATCAATTTGGCCTATAAAGGACAAATACCAACCCATATAATTATAAAACTTTTCATGGCGCTATTATAAGCCTATACAAGGTGGTCTACTATAGGTATGTTGACTAAATTTTTTTTTGATCCTTTAAATGATAAATTTGGAGTAAAAAAGATATTAAATCATCCATAAATGCCTTCAATTACCTTCACATTCATTAATTTATCTTAAATAAAAGTTTCATACATTGGAAATAGCTCTTCATGTAAGTTAAAGTGTTCTAAAGAACTCAAACAACTCTCACATGCCAAATTTACCCATGTAAAGATGTCAAATGCCTTATTTCTTGATCTAATCTCCTCATTTATTTTTACCTCTCATAATCATGCCCTAAATTGGTGGTTTAAGACTTGAAATATGAAAACACTGCAAAGAAAACACAATTTTTATGTGTTTTCATGCATGGAGTATAGATTGTATGGACTTTACCATAGATTTGAGGATTGGAGTTTAAATACGTAGTTGTTATAGGTTTTTCACAAGATTTCAAGGAAAAATTATATAATACATGCCCAAAACCTATATATAAGCACTTATTTTATTATTTACACTTAGTGATAGCCCTTTAGGTTTGTAGGTGGTATGGCCATGACAGAGAAAATCAAGGTTTAATGTTCTAGTCAGAGAAAGGTATTTGAAAGACATTAGTCCTATGTGAAGTGGTTCTTAATTTTATCTTCTCTCCTTCATGAACCATCCCTTTAAATTAAAGGCACTCACTATGCCTCCTTCATCCAAGTAGGCATTCAGTTTTCTGAGTTTTCATTTCATCTCAACATCAGGGTAGAAAAATTCAAGTTTTTGGAGCTTTTTAGGAGCATGATACACCTTTATATGGCATGATTCAGTTCCTTTCCACATGTGTGAGGGTCATATTAATCTCAATAAGGCAATATAATGCAATCTAGAGTCTGCAATCATATGAAATGAGTTTCTATGGTATAAGAAAGAGAAGAAGCATCAAGATTTATTGGATTTTTGTTTGAAGGGGTTTCACTCCTACTATATGTGTCTCATTTAAGATTATAAAATTTTTATTCAAATATTAATAGAAATGAATCCATTACTATCTCTCAAACATCTTCATGGAGTCTGAGTTTATAAAATTTAAGGTTTTTTAGCATTTCTTAAGGTTTTAGTAGATTCTTAGGTTTCAATTTTATTACCATATACCTCCTTCAAAGGTCTAAAAATGTATATATCTTTTTGAGGGTATGCCTATTCCTACTTATGATCCTCAAGATGGTATTTTAGTATACCCTTCATGTTTTTTTCACTTCCATATAGTTACATTTCATTTCACTACCTTGTCACTAGCATTCTTCACTGTTGTAAGCTTCATCTCCATCTTCATTCTCTTTCCCACCTTCCACTCATATCTCACAATCTTTACATTAATTTCTATCACATGAAAACACTGTCAAGGACTTATGGATTATGGGAAGCCACATGGTCATACAGATCTGTTATGAAATCCTAATACACTAATAAACAATGCTTAAAAGGCCATCTACATCCAAGTCTAATGAACATATTCATTCTGGTTAAGGTTAATTTCAAAGGCTTGTAATAGTTTTTTAGGACCGTGAAGAAAATATTTCACTCTTCGTAAGAGAGGAACATCATATTCAGATTGGTTACCACCTCATAAATTTATCCAAGCACCCAATCCTTATCACAGTCTCTACAAGCATACAATCAACCTCAATCTACAACCATACTAAGTAAGATGGGATCAAAGATGTAATATTGGATCAAGGTCAAGAATATTTGAAGAAAAAGTGGATGTCAAGGATGATTTAAATGGAAAGTAAGAAAATTTGAGTAGTGATGGATGTCTATTGGTACCAACTTTAAGATCAATAAACTTATACCCAATCCATACAAAATCTAAATCTCTATACATAGTCAAGAGTATCAAGAGGAAAGGTCCATTTTCAAAAAGGAATAAGTAATGAGATAGAAAAGATAGTGTTACAAGGTAATATACATCAAATTTGGATTAATTTTTAGACCATAAATGAGTACCAAGATAAATTTAAAGACCATTAAATCACTTCTAACTCATGAAGATATAGTACATAGACCCCTGTACAGAATTAGGATTATGTAAGGCCTAAAAACACTATTTGAGGAGTAAATATTTGAGAGAAAGGGATGAGATATGATTTAAAGTGAATTTTGAGTTATTAAATGTACCAATTGAGTTTTATTAAGATCATAATAACCTCCAATTCTCATGAAACCACCTATAATAGTGTTAGACACAGTCACAGTGAGGTTTTTTAAAGAGACATGGTGTGGTGATAAGATGCATAGGTTGAAAAAAGTGACTAGTGGATGTTATATACAACTAAAAAAAGATTTTATATAGCCTAATAAAAACCTATTTAGTATTTTTATACCTAGATATAAATGTAAAATAATGTAAAAATGGTTCTTTAACACCAAAACATAGTTATCTCCATTACTAATTTTGGGAAATTGGTGATTTTGAGATAACTAATAGTATAATGAAGACCTAAAATTGGGTAAAAATAATAATTAATAATATAAAAATATATTAAAATTATATTATATATCATACCATATTTGGATATGGTTATTATTTTTACTCAGACCTCATACAGTCTGTTAGCATTCATGAAGGAGACCACATGAGCTATTAGGAAGTTTGAAGTTAGGATAGATAAATTAGACTTATAAAGATGTTTATAGGAAATAAATTATGATAATAAAATATTTATAATATATTTATATCATGTGAAAATCATATTTCAAGACATATTTCCTTGAGGGCATGTTGAGAGAAAAGAGAGCCAAGATAGGCTTGTGCACTTTTGATGACATTCATGTAAGTTGAAAGGTGTTTCAAGAAATAAATAGATATTGGAAACTAAAGAGAGATAAAAATGGTAGGTTAACATAAATTAATAATATTAATATCTCATTTTTATCAAGATAGTACATCAAACTTAGTCACCTAGGGTTCTACAGGCTAAGATTGCTTAAAACCCTATGGTAGAGAGACAAAAGAGTAGAGGGATTTGAGAAGATAGAGACTCATTTTAAAGATGGTTATAAATATGAGAACATATTTTATAGTTTTAAAACTCAAAAAAACATGTAATACTTGGGATAATAAGCTCTCAAGCCTCACATCCCCAAACAAATAAGCAAGGAAAGAAACCCACGTGCAATCTTAAGAGACCATGAAGAGAAAGTTAAAGTTTGATAATTTGAAGAGAATAATAAAGGTTGGATTATGAAATTAAAATTTACTCATTATGTTTTTACTACTCATAAAATCCTATCGGTCATTTAGACCTTCAAAACATATATTTGGCTAATTAGGCCTAGAAACCAATTTTGAGCCTACAAGGCCTATATCACATTGAGGTACTTATAGACTTTCCAAAGAAAATATGAATTAATGATATTATTTTATGTGATTTTAAATGTAATATATTAGTATTTTTAAATTTAATAATGATAAATAAAGGTCAATTTCTCTCACAAGGAGATACTTCAATATTTACAGTCAAGACACTCAATTTGAGCTACCTATTTGAAAGCTCATATCTTTCACCATAAGAAGAATTTGACCAAATTATATTAGAAAAGTTTGAGGGCCTATGTCAAATTAAAATCCATTAATGATTTAGCTTGATTTAGGATCTAATTTTTATGAACCATATCTAAGAATATAAGCATGTCTAGAATGTAAACAGAACCCTACAAGCAAACTTCTTTGCGTACGTATCGTTGCACAGCTTTTGCATGGGAACCCAATATTCTTAGGAACTTTTGTGGGGTATATAGAATAAATATCCATTAAAATAATTTATGGTTTTTTGGTCTTTAGTTTATGAACCATAATTAATAAGGTTCACCTCCAAAACCCTCCTATAAACTAGTTTTGAGAAAAATGACGTTTATTACAATCAAAACCCCATGAATTATCCTAAAATATCTTGAAACACTAATTACACTTAGAGAGGGTCTTATAAATGGTACCGTGAAGTACAAAACTATATGGAAATGGTATAAAATAGTGTTTTTTATGAAAAAAGTAAATAAAATAGAGGTACAATGTAGTTTAATGTATTTCAATCTATGAAGAGTGAAATCTATCACTTTTTATTCATCTTCAATCCATCAGATTCTCAAAGACATGCCTAGAAATGTCCATGTTGGTCTCTTCATGATTTGTAAACCCCTTTTAAGCCCTTCATGTTTACTTTTGGTTTATAATGGATACTAAATAATGACTTTAAATAAATGATCAAAAGTAATTTGAAGTGTTTAAAAATTGGATTAAAATTGAATATGAATATCTATGTATTCATTCCTTCCAATTACACCTTCAAATGATCATTAGCCATTTAATTGATTTCTATTAAGTGTTGAATTTGATTAAAACTTCCATCCACATTTTAATAATTGAATCAAATCTATGGAAAGAATGTAGCTACAAATAGTTGAAACACAAACACCAAAATTGTTAATGGAGTTCACCTAATCTAAGCTACATCTCTAGAACCTGCTCAAAGGTGGAACCGATTGATTATTAATGCAACATTTCTTTATACATCAACTTATCCCCATTAGGGGTTCTTAATCCATAAATAATTTTTTTTATGCCACTAGATTTGGATCTAGAAACTAGCTCTAGCTCTGGCTCTCAACTCTTAACTTTAGCTCTAGCTCTTAGCTATAGCTCTCAGCTCTTGTCTCTTGGCTCTTCATCTCTGGCTCTGAGGTCTTTAGCTCTAGCTCTCCACTCTATCTCTAAACTCTTGGCTCTTAGATATAACTCCCAAATCTTTGATCTGATGAGAGATTTTAAAATTTTGAATGAATTTAAATGCACCTCTAACCCCTTTATATACTTGTTATAGGTCCACTTTTTTTGATTGGGATGATTATCCATAATATTATTTAATAAAGTTCATAATTATCCCATACCTGATTTCTATGCAAATTTAAATTATCCATCACATTTAAAAATATGGGGTGATAATTATTCCCCAATATATTATATAATATGTTTATCCCCAAATATTAAAGACTTGGGTTGAATCATATTGCCATGTCACTTTATTACCATGTCATCATTTTGACCATAACTTTGACTAGTCATAATTTTCACATATAGACTCTATTTTTTTAACCATAAAATATGTCAAAAAACTCTCAATGAGATATAGACCATGGAAATAGCTTTACAATATTAAATTATGGTCATTTTTTGTATTTTGACCAGATTTGACCACATATTGACTGGCTTTGATTAGAACATTGACTAACTATACAAGGAGCATACAAGTTCTATTTTTGAAGCTCTGCATACCATTAGAAAGCTCTTGATGAGATATTCATAATGGTGTAGTATTTGATCTGATTTGAGACCTTTTCCAAATTGACATCTAGATCAATCCTTTCTACTATGAGGGCTTTTAGTCCACCAAAAGCTGGTACCCAACTTGATCCTCTAAAATGCCAGTCAATTATGAAGAATTATAACAAGTCTTTATCAGTCTACTTAGGGTCCACAACTATGCCCACAATTATTGTAACAACTTATTGATCACACCTTCCACAATACTCTATTATTTAATGGCCATAAATATCCTCTACATAGAATTAGGATTCAAAATTCAATGTCTTATTTTGGTGCATGGCTTTTCAAGAGCCTCTACACGAATAAGCCTAGTGATCTTTTATGTTGCATGGCATTACTCTACTAAGGTAATGATTTCCCATTATATAAATGTAATACTTATTCTCCCTATTTGTTTCAACATTCTCACAAGGACATAAAACTATGTTGTATATAATAAATGATGTCATATCATCAGTTTTACAAATTGCCCTTCATGTGGTCTTACAATACAACATATATGTCACAAATAGTGCCCTTCTTAGGGTCTTTTACAAATGTTCATACTATGATTACACATATATTGAAAACATGTATTTAAATTAAAATGGATACCAAACTTGATCCAAAACAATAATGTATAACTGAGTGTTACTTACTTTGGAAGCACTTTACATGTTGACTCATGCCTGCCTATCTTCCTTTCAAAAGAAACTCTTCAACTATGTGTAACATGTCTTTCAACTATTTTTATACCCCAAATCTGATTTAGATATTTTTTTCAATGTTTCGTCTCAATGGAGCCTCTTCATCATCTTCCCAAATGCTACAAGAAAAGGTAAGCACAAATATGCCAATCTGAATGTTAGAACATAAACTAATAAATGATATAACTGCTAACAATGGGTTGTTCACAATATGCTTCTAATCTAGATTGATACTCCATTTTTCACTCTAAAGGAGTGATCTACCTCTACACTTTATCAAATAAAATGAGGTAAGTAACTTTCATGCTTATTTAACAATGGAAACCAAGTTAAGTTCTTTGAAGGTGACTTTAAGCATGCTAAATAAGACTTATCTTTGCAAAAATTCTATCCATTTATTACCAATCCAATTTAATGGATGTTCCACTTTGGAATGCTACTTCCTAAAATCTTCTTTGTATAGGTGAGATCATTCATGGATTGCCTCTTGTACTATTGGTACTTTAACAACTCTTTTATCTGCTACCCCTTTCTTCATGGATGCATGGACAACTTTATTCTTGTGAGTATCTAAATGAAGTTGTCGATGAAGATTCAAGAAATTGTCAACCCAATTACCACTCATATTATAATGAGTGCAGTAATTCTTGTCCATTTTCTTGGACATCAAATCCCTCTTTCCATTCTCCATATTTTGGAATGGAGAGTGGTCTTTAAAACTTGTCTCCTTCTTGAAGGACACAACCTTTATATATAAGGATTTTATCTCCCAACACAAGGCCATACAATGATTAATTAATCCATAAAACATATATGGATATTTATACCACAAATTCTATGTACCAAGACCATTCTTCTCATAATCAAAGAAGTCATTGGAATATTTATGCTTTCCATACCTTTTAGGTCTATCTTATTTGAAAGCATGATGAGGAGAAATTATTTTACCTTCTCTGTTGGTATGTTTGTCTCCCAATGGATATGACTTACATTTCTTCTAGATGTATTTTCCATAATTGAGAGGTTATTCCTTTCTGAATTTTAGCTTATAAATTTCTCCATCTCTTTGAATGGGTTTAATCAATAATGGCTTTCGATCATCTCTTGAATATTCTCTTGCTTCAGTTATTTTGGAGCAGTCTCTAATTTCTCCATTAAAATTAATAAATTCCAAACCTACATATTGAGGTCTTTCCTCAAACTGTATGGGATTAGTAATTCTTTAGCCATTGATGCCAAGGCCCTTTCCATCAAAACCCATATCGATTAGCAACTTAGATCCAATACCACAAACATGCTCCTCAAATTCCCCAAATGAAGAAGAGTGATGAGATGAAAAGGAATAACATGGTGAATTACTTATAATACAAACCTCTATTTAGGTTTGTGCATGTATGGTAGAGGATGGTATCATATAATTTCCTTTCTCCTCCATTTCTTCACCATTTTGTGATTGTACCAATAACTTGTGCTTAGCTTGCACCTTAAGTTTCAACTCTTAGATGATCCCTAAGAGAAACTCCCCATGAAATAGTAGTCTATCTTACAACTCTTGATTTGTTTCTTCTAAGGACCTCAACATCCTTCTCAGCTCAAAGCTTTCCATCTGAATCTCATGGTTGAATCCTTCAAGCTCCTCTACACTTTTTCTTTTCAAATCTTTTCCCATGGTTTCCTGATCCTATAAATAACTTGTATCTCCAACAACTACACACCCCACTAGAAGATTATACAAGTCCAAATGTCTACATAAACTGAAATTTAAATCAAACTTTTACACAATTAAAAGCTAATCCATGCATTCTAACCACTTTGATACCAAAATTGATCCATAAATCCCTTTCACACCCTTTAAGTTTACTTTTTGTTTATAATGGATACTGAATAATGGCTTTAAATAAATGATAAAAATTGATTTAAAGTGTTTAAAAATTGGATTAAAACTAAATATGAAAATCTATATATTCATTCCTTCTAATTACACCTTAAAATGACCATTAGCCATTTAATTAATCTCTATTAAGTGTTGTGTTTGATTAAAACTTGCATCCACATTTGAATAATTGAATCAAATATATGGAAAGAATGGAATTACAAATAATTGAAATACAAACACCAAAATTTTTAATGGAGTTCACCTAATCTAGGATACATCTTTAGGTCCTACTCAAAGGTAGAATTAATCGATTGTTGATGAAAAATTTATTTATAAATCACCTTATCTCAAGTAGGGGTTCTCAATCTGTAAATAATTTTTTTGATGCCACTAGCTCTTGCTCTAATAACTAGCTCTAGCTCTAGTTCGCAACTCTTGACTTTGGTTTTGGCTCTCAACACTGGCTCTTAGCTCTTATCTCTTAGCTCTTCAGCTATGACTCTTAGCTCTTCATCTATAGCTCTTGGTTCTAGCTCTTGACTCTTGGCTCTTAGCTCTGGGATTTTATGAGAGATTTGAAAATTCTAGATGAATTTAAATTCACCTTTGACCCCTTTATATAGTTGTTATGGGTCAACTTTATCTAATTGGGATGATTATCCATAATATTCTTTAATAAATTTCATAATTATCCCATACTTGATTTTTATGAGATTTTAAATTATCCATGACATTTAAAAATATGGGTTGATAATTATTCCACAATATATGATGTAATGTTTTTATCCCTAGATATTAAAGACTTGGGTCAAATTATATTGCCACATCATCATTTTGACCATAAATTTGACTGGTCATAACTTTCACATATGGACTCTATTTTTTTAATCATAAAATGTGCCAGAAATCTCTAAATGAACTCTAAACCATGGAGATATATATCAAATATTACATGATGGTCATTTTTTCTATTTTAACTAGCTTTGATTAGAACTTTGACCAACTACATAAGGAGCATACGAGCTCTATTTTCAAAGTTCCATATATTATCAAAAATATGTTGATGAGATCTTCATAATGGTTTAGTATTTAGTCTAATCTAGGACCTTTTCTAAATTGACCTTTGGATCACTTCAAAATAGCTAATCTATAAAAAATCAAGATAGTTTGACTTAATCAATTAATTTGACCAATTTGTAGGTTTTACTTGTTTTAAAAGGCTCATTTAATCATATGGAGGGTTGTTCCAAGCCTAAATATCATTATATTTTTAGATTCTAATGGTTTCATGTAGATTATTATAGCCATTAATTACAAGAAGTTAGGTTAGACCTATTTTATCAATCAATTAAAGTTGAAAATAACATAGAATGGATATCAAATTAATTCATGTAGAGATATCATGCTTCAGGACAAATATTGAGTGTCAATCACATGATATATATTGTCATTAAGTGGAATTTACATGCATGGTTGGTCTTAACATTCATTCCCATTCTTAGTTGTCCTCACCATGAGTTAATTGATTTAAAGTAGCAATCACTGCATGTTATAAGTTTTAATGGAAGAAGAAGATTCACTTATCATTATCGTATGTTAAATCAAGATATTTGACAAATAATTTCATAATATGATTCATGAGGAGTTTGAAAAACTTAGATATGGTCCATCACCTTGTTTTTAATGCCAAAAAGAGAATGCAAGAACATTAAATAAAATATATATTTGAAAGACTATTTTCTATTAGTTATAACATAGTTGGACTTAAGTTGATTATTGGATAACTATTTTTCCTCTCCTCACCACCCTTATCTTGTCTTGTTCTATTCTCATGTCCTATATATTTAGGATTTGAAGCTTATCATCAAGATATATCTCTTGGGTATGATGAAACTCCCAAGATTGAGCTTTGTAACCTATTGAATGAATAAAATGGACTGATGTAGCATAATTATTATTTAATTATAGAGTGTATATGCTTGTTTAGATTTGAAAAAGTGGATGAATCTTCCCTTAGCATGTCCTTAAGACACCTATCTATTTATGAATTATATTTTATAGGTTATATGATGTGTCACCTAGTTGATGATCATATTTGTAGTATAACAAGGTTGAATAGTGTCTCAAATTAGACCTCTCTCTCTTTACCTCCAATCTATAGTCATAAATTAAGAGCTCCATGTCAAAAATTGATTCAAAATAAGCTTTAGAGATAGTATCTGTGTCCATTTATGGATCATTAATGTTGTATGAGTTTTTCTTTCAGTGGATGAACCAATAATATAGTTGTATCACCTTCAGTAGAATAGGATTTCCCTTTTATTAATCATTATATCCCTTTTCACCCCAAAATCAAGTAGGTTTTAGTAAAATTAGTAAATTTGATATATTCAAAGGAACTAGCCTCACAATCTAGAGGTTTGGTCTAAGTACAAGTATCCCACACCTATAGACCAATCTAATGTTAGTCTAAGTTTGAAGGAGATCCAAGTAATCTGCTTCAATAGGGTATAATTTGTTATTATAACACTACCAATAGGAACCCTGTGCAAAATACCTCTAAAAACCTATTTTTCCTAGATTCTACCTATTTTTCTATTTTGAATTAATGGAGGTGGTGAACCAAGTAATTCTTCATCTTCCCCTTACTTTTATGGATGTGGGATAAAGTGCCAAAATGTTTCATACCTTTTTTTACCTATAGATTTATCAACAACTCCTCATTTATATGTTATAAATGATAAATTGGTAGTTAAAAGGGGCAATCCAAAGCTATAAATTAGTTTCCTAGACATTTGGAGTATATGTACATATAATTACAACATGATGTCATAACATGGGTGTTAGCTAAATTTAAAATACCCTTATTACATGGTATAACCTTCATATTTGTTTTTGACTAGTAAGTATCATCTCAACATTAGAATGTAGAATAAGACTAAAGTAGATTAAATACCTTAAACTTATAAAAAATACCTTAATCTCTCAAAACTACTTGAAAACACAATATGTTCAACTTAGTGGTTCTACTCCTAGGTCAATTTGGTCAGCTATAGATCATGGTTACCTTGGAAGGGTTAACACCTTGTCTCTTTGTGCATAGTCATTCATTGAATTAATTTTAAAATTAACCTTAACCATATCAAACATACATTAAAAAATTATAAACACATAAATAAGACCAAAATTAATGACCAATACATGACAAGGCAAAGTGACTTAAACTTGTTACTCACTAGACCATCCTAAATGACCTTATGAGATGCTAAGGAAGACATGATACCTATAATTTTAGACCATTCATGACTAAAAAAAGACCTTCATGCTGGACATAAACAAATTTAATATTAATTAAATCAAAGTCTCAAATGATCTTTAGTCATGGTAGTCAGATTTTGGCTAAAATATTTGGTGACCTTGTAGGATTGCATACATGTTATGCACCTTATATCAGTTACCTAGTCCATCTATTGGGATATGGAGTCATCTCTAACTTAATAAGAAACTAATTTAACCTTATACTATCTTATTATAAAAATTATAGCCAATACTAACCTATTCTAACAACTTGAGACAACCCTAAATGAAAACATTGACTATAAGTGCAAAGTAGTTACCTTTCTTAACAAGGATCATGTGACTAGAAAAATTGATAGAAAACATGAGAGAATGTAATATAGATAATTGTATGCTCTCCTTGAAAACCTATTATTCTTAAAAATAAATCTTATACACCTCCTCCAACTTGCATGAAGAATGGGTGATTAGGGGTATGTACTTGGACTAATCTTGGACATGTTATGCTCATCTTCATGTTTTAAAATGATCATGATAGGAAATGGATCCTTGTTTTAGATTATAATTGAGATAAGTAACTAATAGGAAATTCTCTTGATGTGATATATACTAGATCATTCTCCATCTCATAAAAAAATTTTACCTCCTCAAGAGCTATTGGATCAAACTAGATAGATTGACATGTTCCTTGTAGCATGATCATAAAATTGGCTTCAAGAGGTGAAACTCATTACTCTTTAAGAGGATGAGTCCAATGTAGTTTTTAATTATCTTGAAATAGTAAAAAAAATTATACAAACTAATTTAGAGGTTTTTCTCATTCCTTAAGAACACCAAATAAATCAAATTCAAATGAAATAATCTCTTGGAGTGACAAGCTTGGAGAGATACCATCTTCTTAATTTTTTATTTACTTGAAAAAGTTGATTCCCCCAATCTATATTAGATTTTAACATTTATCTATAAGAGTGTAACCTATTCCTAGGACTTCAAACAAGTCATCGAACTAAATTTCACCTTTTACTAGCATATTTAGACCTTCTAGCTTGATAGGAGATAATATAGAGGTATTCACAACCAAATTTGAGGAGTTAAAACATGTACCTTTGTGATCATGTTTTTGGGTCTTAAAATAGTATTTATACACTTATAATTAATATTTATATGATCTTCTTATACTAAAATAACCTAATTATCACCTTGTACACATTAAATAATATTATCTCTCTCAAAGTCTACAAAGAAGGATATGATTCTCTCTTCACAAGTAGGTGTTTCAATAATTATTTATTAATAATATACACTAGAATCATCCTCCTCATATAATTATTTAGGGTAAATTATAGTTATAATTTGATCTTATTATAGGATGGGTTTCTAAAAATCAAAAACAAGATTTTTAATTTTGATATCCATGAGATTATCATTATTTTCCTTCCGTTCACATTCAATCCCTCAACTCTTGATATGCATTAGTATTAAACCTTCTCAAAAAGGGTTTACTTATTCATTTTAATGTTATCCTAAATTTATCTCCATGATTTTAAGGCTTTAGGTTCTTGAGATCGATGGGTGGGGCTTGAAAAGGTTCCAGTTCATCTTTAGCCTTAATTTTCCAATCTAATCTTTTCCCATTTTGTTTATCCCATGAAATCAAAACTTTATTCTAACTTGGAAACTTAAAGGACCCTTTTGGGGTTATTGAGGAAGGGGATGATAATTTTGTGTTAGAATAGACTCATTATTTTCCCTCAAAGTGGAAATCAAACACTTTAATTTTGATTTATCTTTGCATCCAACCCTCTCAAAAATAACTCCATTCTTATTTTGGATGATCTCTTGGATTGACCTCCATAATGGGAATGCTTGAGGAATGTGTGAAGGACTTGGGAGGCTTTGAAACTCATTTCACTTAGTATTTTGAGAGAGATTGGGTGGATCAAAAGAGGGATGCCATGGAGTAGGATAAGGAACATGAGCTTAATGGTAGTAAACTTGTTTCCCCTCATGAACTACTAACTTATCTACTATGCACTTAATTAGGCCACTTACATCCAACATGTCACTAGTAAGTCTTTATTGGTTTCTTTTATTAATAGGTATCTAATTACTCTTAACTATTTTCAATGAGTTCCTCATATTTTGAATGAGATGAACAGGTAAACTTAAACCATACTCTCTTTATATATCAAGATCTATCCTATTCCTCTTGTATCCCACAAAAGTTTGTTTGAAGCTTGAGATAAGCTAATTAGAAATGTAACTATGTTGACAAAGAGAAACATGGTTTTGACAAGGCTAACTAGGATACCAAAGAGGTTTACTTATGATGAGATATGGTGTATAGGAATAATAATAAGCTTAGTTAGACTAATATGAAGGTTGATAAGCTTGGTAAGGTTGATTAAAAAGGGATGGATGATAGTACTCTTGATAACAAGGATGGTCACATTGATAAGTAGGATCATATGGAGTGTAAGTAGGGTCATAATAGGGATAATATGTCTCATTAGGTTAATGGTAAGGATAAACATGCTACTAGTAAGCATAAACATAGGCTTTATATGGCTCAATGACTTTAGTAAAATAGAAATCCTCTGTAAACTTATCCATGTAACCTCATTATAAGGGAAAAATAAAAATATTACTTGATTAAAACAATAAATAGGCTATTAAAACCATATAAATGTGCTTGAAGTCACCATTAGTTTTTATTTCCATGCCTATAAAGGTTTTCACATTGAAGATAAACACCAATAACTCTTCAATATATGATGTCTCTTGCCGCACCATGTGTTCAAAAACTATAATCATCAAAATTTGTACCCTTTAGTAGGTTATTAAAACCTCATAAATTAAGTGATAACATGGGAAAAATCATAGGTTTTGGATGACCTATAGAATAGATTCAACCTATGTATAGGGATATCTCCCTTGATGCATCACTTAAGAACTATCACTAAACCTACTAACTTAAAAGGGAAAAGGAGAGAGATAAGTGAAAGTAAACCAACTAAGGAGGTGGTGCATCAAAATTTATGACCTATACCACTAATTTTCATGTGCACTAATACCTATAACACTACAATAAACATATACTTATCCTAAGAATAATATATCACATTAATTATTTGAAAAGATTTAAGACAATGTGAGAATAGAAGTGAATGTGTTTGCCACATAGAACCCATAACACTCTTCACAACATGAAATAGAGAACCAAGTTTCAATCAGGAAAGAAGAATAGGACAACAAAACAAGGTGAGTTGAGTCTACACCTACTTAGATCAACCATTCCAAAATTTATACTATAAACAACCATAAGAGTTAAAACAATCATATTATTGATCAATAGGAATATAAAATATCAGGGTTACAACATATTCTTGGTGTAAGGATCCATTTTATGCCAAAATAATGTACATATATAGAATATTGTGGGAGAGAGAGAGAGAGAGAGAGAGAGAGAGAGAGAGAGAGAGAGAGAGAGAGAGAGAGAGAGAGAGAGAGAGAGAGAGAGAGAGAGAGAGAGAGAGAGAGAGAGAGGAGAGGTGTAGGATTTGTATATGACAAGTGTCATCTCAATAGAGACAAGTTAAAAATAAGAAAAAATTCAAGTAGGTAGTTATGAAGTATTTTAACAACATGGGTGAACTTTATTTGATCCTTTTCTTCATCAAGGGTGGTTTAGAGTGACCCTTGACCTTATTCATGACTCATCAACGTCATTTTGAACTATCCATTATTTTTTAGGAGTTATAAGTATATGACTCACCACGTTTCACCATTAATCATGTTTATTGGAGTTCCCCAACACCATTTTAGGATACTAAAATTTTTATCTAATATTAGTGAGGTTAAGCATCATGAATAAAGTGTCTTCAAATTTATAATAACCTATATTTGATTGAAAATCTTTCTTAATTCAATTGAAGACCATAAAAATAAGTCTATCTTTCCATCTTAGGCTATTTATTTATCTTAGGACTAATATCATAGATTGATCACCTCTTAAACACCCTATATTGATTCATTTCAACTCTATTCAAGCTTAAACTATATCCAAAATTGATTTATATGCGCATTATTTCTATTAAGAGATCTTAATGGCATACTTAACAATATGTGCTTTGAAACCTTAAAATCATATTACATTAATTGTAGACCACTTTTGGGTATTTAGAAGCATATTAACTTGTCTTCTTCTATTCATGGATGATTTCAAGGTTCTTCATTAGGCTTTACTCAATCAAATTTCATGAGAATTCATCCAAAAATACATTTTTAAGGTTTAAAAAATAATTTCTAGCAGACTTTTGTATATTAGTAACTCATACATGACAAAATAGTTAATTCATCAAGATTACAAGGTTGTTTAGATACCTCACAATGATTTTTTATGTCGTACCAATCCATTAGAGTAAATTATGAGACTAACCCTCTTCATCGGGTCTCTTTAGGGGTATTTAAAAGGTTTTACATGTGAAACCTTCAAAAAGATGGTTCATAAAGGTTTGAACCTTAAAATCATGAATAATGACAAAAATTGGTAGGTCATATGGTCTATAAACACCTCATAACACCAATATATCCCATGCACCAGCTTGTTGTACTTCTCACATGAATAAAACTACCATTTCAAACTATATAGGCTTATTTGAGAGCTCAGGATGGGTGATTTAACATAATAAGGTGTGGTAGTTCTATGTTATATCTCTAAAACTCTCCTTTAGATATATTAAACTTCATATGTTGTGTTAAAAATATCTTCTACTCCATCTTATCCTTCAAACCCACTCCAACCTTCATAAGCTCATGGTTAAGGTTTAAGGGTAGTTTAGTGCTAGAAACCCTAACAATCTTATTTTGGTATTTTAATCCTCTTACATTGAGTTTAAACATCATTAAATATTACAAAAAGGTATTATCCATCTCCTAGGGATCTTAAATATTGAAAACACCTCAAAAACTATAAGCTTCTTCACCTTTTTTACCCATAGGACTGTAGGTGCACACTAAACCTCTTGATTACAACCTTGAGAATGGATCTCCTTCAAAAATATTATTAAAATTTTATTTGTCTCTATATTTATTTTAATTTTCATTCATGTTACTTTCTATATCTCTAAAAACTTCCTGTTCTTTTTCCATCTATCATAAGCAAGCACCTTTCCTCCTTTCTATTTGATAAAGGCTTGTAGGGATGTATTTAGGCCTCATGACTGTAAGTCATCCAATTGAGTTCTAAAAATAAATCCATATTGAATTGAATTTTTTAATATATAAAATTATTCATAATTTTTTTACCCTTACACCGTTTGGTTATTTAAATAACCATCATCAACATGCTCCATTTGACTTTTGCCTATTAATAGGCATGCAGATGATCACTAGGATAAAAAACCTTCCTTCCTCATTATTTTGTCCTTTTGAGACCAAATTAATAATTATAAAACTATGTATAAATTTTTAACATTGTTTATAGGTGGTCCAAATCACCTTAATAACCCAATTATAACTCTCACAGTCCTTCTCTAGGCTTCACACATTCCACTTAGTTGATATAATCCACTTAATTAACATAGTCCATTTGAAATAAAACCAAGTTTAGATATAAAGGATAATTAATATGTGATTTCATTCTTATATACCTCTTACATGACCTTGAGAGAGTGAGTTTTAGGACCATAAGATAACATAGATGCTAGTTTCTTGTAGAAGCAATGTTGTGCTTGTATTTCCTTATATTGATCTAACCCTCCTTATCACACTATTGGCCTAAGGATATTGGTCTCAAATAATTTATATATATTGTATAAATACAAATTAAAATATATTATACATTAAATATGTCTTTTACACCCCTTAGTGAGATCATTTAGTGTCAATATTAACATATAGTCTACAAACTTGTAAGTCCACAAAACCTTCTTCTCATGGATTAAATAAAGCATTAAAACTATTTGATTATAAGGATTATCACCTATAATTAATTATTTAGAATGATTTTTAATTAAATTTAATTTTTTTCCCCTCCTTGGTAATCATGAACAATGAACTCTCCATTAACCTTTGATCAGGGTTATCCACCATGGTTGCAAGTTCTAATTGATTCAACCATACATACATGGTTATATGTTCTCCTTGTAGTACATTGAATAAATGATGTTTTAAAATATTTTATGGGTATTTATAAGGTTTAATATGATTTTATACATCTCATTCATTCATTTTATGTAGTATGATAACTCAAACTTGTTTAAAAATAAGCCTCTCATCCTCAAACTATCAAATCAAGACTATTTGACAATGCACTAATCATGAACATGAGGATACCTAAGATAAAATTTTATATAGGTCAAAGAGTGTTAAATATATATTTAAAAATCTTATTCATGAATTCATTCAGCTTTAAATCCATGAATTTGGAGAAAAACACCCTTGATGGGATTTTGAGTCTTTTTTCTGCAGCTTAACTTCTTAACAATTGTTAATAAAGTTAACTATCATAAAATGAGAACAAATGAAAAAAATTGGAAGTGAATTATTATAAATTATATAACCAATAAATATTATTCAAAATTTCTCTCTCCTCAAAATATTAAGTGAAAACTAGTTGACTATCTGAAGCTGCCAAGAAACTCAATGAAGAAATGAAATGGGATTTTACTTTGTTTGGCTCTAAAAATCCTTGATATGAATGGATTTATGTCTGATAAGACCATGGTGATCCTTATAGGATATATTATCTTTCATACCAATATGAAACCTCTACAAAATACATCCAAAGCATTTTTTTTCCAAAAATCATGATTATTTTGCCATTTGGAATTGATTGAGATGGTGATATAGATGACTCTCGATCTTCCCCTCACTTGTAAAAATGTATAATAAAGTTAAAAAACTTTTCAAAAACTTATTTACTTTAAAATATATCAATAATTTATCATTTCAATGTTAGAAATGATAAATGGGTACTCAAAAGGGGGATTCCAACATTATAAATTAGTTTCCATGACATTTGGAGTATATGTATAAACAAGTACAGCATTATGTCACAACATGGGTGTTAGATGACTTAAAAATAACCCATATTATATGATATAACATTCGTATTCATAAGATTTAATATGATGTTATACATCTCATTCATTCATTTTATGTAGTAGGATAACTCAAACTTGTTTAAAAATAAGCCTCTCATCCCCAAACTATCAAATCAAGACTATTTGACAATGCACTAATCATGAAAATGAGGATACCTAAGAGGACATGTTATATAGGTAAAATATCATTAAATATAACTTTAAAAATCTTATTCATGAATTCATTTAGCTTTAAATCCATGAATTTGGAGAAAAACACCCTTGATGGCATTTTGAGTCTTTTTTCTGCACCTTAACTTCTTAACAATTGTTAATAAAGTTAACTATCATAAAAGGATAAAAAATGAAAAAAATTGGAAGGGAATTAGTATACATTATATGCCCAAGAAATTTTATTCCAAATTTCTCTCTCCTCAAAATATAAAGTGAAAACTAGTTGGCTATTTGACGCTGCCAAGAAACTCAATGAAGAAATGGAATGGGTTTTTACCTTGTTTGGCTCTAAAAATCCTTGATATGCATGGATTTATGTCTAATAAGACCATGGTGATCCTTATAGGATATATTATCTTTCATACCAGTAGGAACCCTCTACAAAATACCTCCAAAACATTTTTTCCCCAAAAATTATGATTATTTTGCCCTTTGGAATTGATTGAGATGTTGATATAGACGACTCTTGATCTTCCCCTCACTTGTAAAAACGTATAATAAATTTAAAAAACTTTTAACACACTTATTTACTTGAAAATATCTCAATAATTCCTCATTTGGATGTTAGAAATGATAAATGGGTAGTCAAAAGGAGGATTCCAACATTATAAATTAGTTTCCAAGACATTTGGAGTATATGTATAAACAAGTACAGCATTATGTCACAACATGGGTGTTAGATGAATTATAAATACCCCATATTACATGATATAATATTTTTATTTATAATGTTTAATATGATTTTATACATCTCATTCATTCATTTTATGTAGTAGGATAACTCAAACTTGTTTAAAAATAAGCCTCTCATCCTCAAACTATCAAATCAAGACTATTTGACAATGCACTAATCATGAACATGAGGATACCTAAGATAACATGTTATATAGGTCAAAGAGTGTTAAATATATATTTAAAAATCTTATTCACGAATTCATTCAGCTTTAAGTCTATGAATTTGGAGAAAAACACCCTTGATTGGATTTCGAGTCTTTTTTCTCCACCTTAACTTCTTAACAATTGTTAATAAAGTTAACTATCATCTAAGGAGAACAAATGAAAAAAATTGGAAGTGAATTATTACACATTATATAACCAATAAATATTATTCAAAATTTCTCTCTCCTCAAAATATTAAGTGAAAACTAGTTGACTATCTGAAGCTGCCAAGAAACTCAATGAAGAAATGAAATGGGTTTTTACTTTGTTTGGCTCTAAAAATCCTTGATATGCATGGATTTATGTCTGATAAGACCATGGTGATCCTTATAGGATATATTATCTTTCATACCAATAGGAACCCTCTACAAAATACTTCCAAAGAATTTTTTTTCCAAAAATTATGATTATTTTACCCTTTGGAATTGATTGAGATGGGGATATAGACGACTCTCGATCTTCCCCTCACTTGTAAAAATGTATAATAAAGTTACAAAACTTTTCACACACTTATTTACTTGTAAGTCTCTCAATAATTCCTCATTTGGATGTTAGAAATGATAAATGGGTAGTCAAAAGGAGGATTCCAACATTATAAATTAGTTTCCAAGACATTTAGAGTATATGTATAAACAAGAACAGCATTATGTCACAACATGGGTGTTAGATGACTTAAAAATACCCCATATTACATGATATAATATTTTTATTTATAATGTTTAATATGATTTTATACATCTCATTCATTCATTTTATGTAGTAGGATAACTCAAACTTGTTTAAAAATAAGCATCTCATCCTCAAACTAGCAAATCAAGACTATTTGACAATGCACTAATCATGAACATGAGGATACCTAAGAGAACATGTTATATAGGTCAAAGAGTGTTAAATATCTCTTTAAAAATATTATTCATGAATTCATTCAGCTTTAAATCCATGAATTTGGAGAAAAACACCCTTGATGGGATTTTGAGTCTTATTTTTGCACCTTAACTTCTTAACAATTGTTAATAAAGTTAACTATCATAAAAGGAGAACAAATGAAAAAAATTGGAATGGAATTATTATACATTATATTCTGAAGAAATTTTATTCCAAATTTCTCTCTCCTCAAAATATTAAGTGAAAACTAGTTGACTATCTGAAGCTGCCAAGAAACTCAATGAAGAAATGGAATGGGTTTTTACCTTGTTTGGCTCTAAAAATTCTTGATATGCATGGATTTATGTCTGATAAGACCATGGTGATCCTTATAGGATATATTATCTTTCAAACCAATAGGAACCCTCTACAAAATACCTCCAAAGCATTTTTTTCCCAAAAATTATGATTATTTTGCCCTTTGGAATTGATTGAGATGTTGATATAGACGACTCTTGATCTTCCCCGCACTTGTAAAAATGTATAATAAAGTTAAAAAACTTTTCTCGCACTTATTTACTTGAAAATATCTCAATAATTACTCATTTGTATGTTAGAAATGATAAATGGCTAGTTAAAAGGAGGATTCCAACATTATAAATTAGTTTCCAAGACATTTAGAGTATATGTATAAACAAGTACAGCATTATGTCACAACATGGGTGTTAGATGACTTAAAAATACCCCATATTACATGATATAACATTGTTGTTTATAAGGTTTCGTATGATTTTATACATCTCATTCATTCATTTTATGTAGTAGGATAACTCAAACTTGTTTAAAAATAAGCCTCTCATCCTCAAACTATCAAATCAAGACTATTTGACAATTCACTAATCATGAACATGAGGATACCTAAGATAACATGTTATATATGTCAAAGAGTGTTAAATATATATTTAAAAATCTTATTCATGAATTCATTCAGCTTTAAATCACTGAATTTGGAGAAAAACACCCTTGATGGGATTTTGAGTCTTTTTTCTGCACCTTAACTTCTTAACAATTGTTAATAAAGTTAACTATCATAAAATGATAAAAAATGAAAAAAATTGGAAGTGAATTATTATACATTATATAACCAATAAATATTATTCAAAATTTCTCTCTCCTCAAAATATTAAGTGAAAACTAGTTGACTATCTGAAGCTGCCAAGAAACTCAATGAAGAAATGAAATGGGTTTTTACTTTGTTTGGCTCTAAAAATCCTTGATATGCATGGATTTATGTATTATAAGACCATGATGATCCTTATAGGATATATTATCTTTCATACCAATAGGAACCCTCTACAAAATACACCCAAAGCATTTTTTTAAAAAAAAATATGATTATTTTACCCTTTGGAATTGATTGAGATGGGGATATAGACGACTCTCGATCTTCCCCTCACTTGTAAAAATGTATAATAAAGTTACAAAACTTTTCACACACTTATTTACTTGTAAGTCTCTCAATAATTCCTCATTTGGATGTTAGAAATGATAAATGGGTAGTCAAAAGGTGGATTCCAACATTATAAATTAGTTTCCAAGACATTTGGAGTATATGTATAAACAAGTACAGCATTATGTCACAACATGGGTGTTAGATGAATTAAAAATACCCCATATTACATGATATAACATTCGTATTTATAAGGTTTAATATGATTTTATACATCTCATTCATTCATTTTATGTAGTAGGATAACTCAAACTTGTTTAAAAATAAGCCTCTCATCCTCAAACTATCAAATCAAGACAATTTGACAATGCACTAATCATGAACATGAGGATACCTAAGAGAACATGTTATATAGGTAAAAGAGTGTTAAATATCTCTTTAAAAATCTTATTCATGAATTTATTTAGCTTTAAATCCATGAATTTGGAGAAAAACACCCTTGATGGGATTTTGAGTCTTTTTTCTGCACCTTAACTTCTTAACAATTGTTAATAAAGTTAACTATCATAAAAGGAGAACAAATGAAAACAATTGGAAAGGAATTATTATACATTATATGCCCAAGGAATTTTATTCCAAATTTCTCTCTCCTCAAAATATTAAGTGAAAACTAGTTGACTATCTGAAGCTGCCAAGAAACTCAATGAAGAAATGGAATGGGTTTTTACCTTGTTTGGCTCTAAAAATCCTTGATATGCATGGATTTATGTTTGATAAGACCATGGTGATCTTTATAGGATATATTATCTTTCATACCAATAGGAACCCTCTACAAAATACCTCCAAAACATTTTTTCCCCAAAAATTATGATTATTTTGCCCTTTAGAATTGATTGAGATGTTGATATAGACGACTCTTGATGTTCCCCTCACTTGTAAAAATGTATAATAAATTAAAAAAACTTTTAACACACTTATTTTCTTGAAAATATCTCAATAATTCCTCATTTGGATGTAAAAATGATAAATGGGTAGTTAAAAGGAGGATTCCAACATTATAAATTAGTTTCCAAGACATTTAGAGTATATGTATTAACAAGTACAGCATTATGTCACAACATGGGTGTTAGATGAATTAAAAGGACCCCATATTACAGGATATAACATTCTTATTTATAAGGTTTAATATGATCTTATACATCTCATTCATTCATTTTATGTAGTAGGATAACTCAAACTTGTTTAAAAATAAGCCTCTCATCCTCAAACTATCAAATCAAGACTATTTGACAATGCACTAATCATGAACATGAGGATACCTAAGATAACATGTTATATAGGTCAAAGAGTGTTAAATATCTCTTTAAAAATCTTATTCATGAATTCATTCAGCTTTAAATCCATGAATTTGGAGAAAAACACCCTTGATGGGATTTTGAGTCTTTTTTCTGCACCTTAACTTGTTAGCAATTGTTAATAAAGTTAACTATCATAAAAGGAGAACAAACGAAAAAAATTGGAATGGAATTAGTATACATTATACGCCCAATAAATTTTATTCAAAATTTCTCTCTCCTCAAAATATTAAGTGAAAACTAGTTGACTATCTGAAGTTGCCAAGAAACTCAATGAAGAAATGGAATGGGTTTTTACCTTGTTTAGATCTAAAAATCCTTGATATGCATGGATTTATGTCTGATAAGACCATGGTGATCCTTATAGGATATATTATCTTTCATACCAATAGTAACCCTCTACAAAATACCTCTAAAGCTTTTTTTTTCCAAAAATTATGATTATTTTGCCCTTTGGAATTGATTGAGATCGTGATATAGACGACTCTCGATCTTCCCCTCACTTGTAAAAATGTATAATAAAGTTAAAAAACTTTTCACACTCTTATTTACTTGAAAATCTCTCAATAATTCCTCATTTGGATGTTAGAAATGATAAATGGGTAGTTAAAAGGTGGATTCCAACATTATAAATTAGTTTCCATGACATTTGGAGTATATGTATAAACAAGTACAGCATTATGTCACAACATGGGTGTTAGATGACTTAAAAAATACCCCATATTACATGATATAACATTAATGTTTGGTGTTTACTAGCAAGTATCATATCAAAATTGGAATATACAATAAGATAAAAGCAGATGAAATACCTTAAACTTATCAAAACTACTTTAATATCTCCAAATTACTTCAAAATAAAATGTGATCAACTTACTAGTTTTGCCCCTTGGTCAATTTGGTCATATTTAGATCATGGTTGTCTTTAAATGGTCACTACATTATCTCCTTGATCATAGTTCTTCATTGAATTTATTTCACATGTAACCTTAACCTTATAAAACTTACCACAATGAATGACAAATAAAAGATAAGGCAAAGTGAATTAAACTTGATACTCACTAAACCATCCTAAATGACCTTGTGAGATGCTAAGGGATACACATTACCTATCATCTTATGTAATTAATGACTAATATAAGACCTTTTTAATAACTATCAACAAAGTTAAAAAAAGTATATCAAAGTTTCAAATGATCCTCATTCATGGTACCCAAATTTTGGCTAACATATTTTGAGACCTCCTAGGATTGTATGCATGCTATGTACCTTAGACTAGTTTCCTAGTCCATCCAGTGGGTTATGTAATCACCTCTAACTCAACCTCAAACCTGATTAGTCCTTAAAGCTGATTGTAAACCTCTTTAAATGAATGTAAAATGAGAACACACACACACACAACAAAATAATAATACTAGACATTATGATACAAATCACTTAAAGGAATTACAAGAATATAAGAAACTAATATAGCCTATTATAATATATTTTAATAATTTGAGACATCTGTAAACAAAACCATTAACTATTAGTGTAAATTAGCTACCTTTCTTCACCAAGCTCATGTGACTAGCAAACTTGATGGAAGCCATGAGAGAATGTAATAAATTCAAGTATATGCTAGCCTTTACAACCTTTTATTCTTCAAAATTAACCTTATACACCTATTTTCCACAAAATTTCACACATAAATTTTAGGTTACCCCTTTTTAAAATTTTACCTTTTGTCCTTTATGAGTAAGTTATTCTTGTTGAAACTAGTGCTTTGAATACAATCTTAGTATTTAAGAGTTTTTGTTTTGTTTGATTCCTTTTCCTAGTTACTTCAAAACTACTCTATAAGGTTTAAAACATCTACCAAAGGCCATAACTAAAAAACCCATTTACTTATCTATCCCATAAAATCAATAAACCAAGTGTTTGGGTTCATTTTCAATACAACTCAGGTTCTCCAAGATACTTATCTTATTGAAAAGAAGTAAAGTAGTCCCACAAGTTCAAGTTTCTCTATATAGTTCAAAACAGAATTATCAAATAACTTTAATTCACATTAAAAGCTAAGAAAAGTGGTCCTAAAAACCCACTAGACACTACTTAAATAAAATTAGAGTTCTGAGATAGCTTTAATTACCTAGATTTCTAGGACAACTTTACTTACCCAAAGTTATAGGATAGATTTACTTACCCAAATTTTTAGGACATTTTTAATTACCCAAAGCTTTGGGACAACTTTCCTTACTTGAAGTTCCAAGATAACTTTACTTACGTAGAGTTCTAGGATAGATTTACTTACCCAGAGTTTTGGGACAACTTTACTTACCCAAAGTTTGAGACAACTTTACTTACCTATATTTTTTAACCTTGAAGACTTAAGGAATACCCAAACCTTCCTACGATTATGATACCTTATTACATTCAATGAGTTTTCTAGAGTTTTCTTGAAATTAATATTAGCAAGGTGAAAGGTTATTGTAAGAAGTTAGAAATGAAGTTATCGAGATGTAAAATAGGAAGGAAATCAGTTGCTAAATTATATGATGTAGATATCCAAATATAGAGATAACTACTAAAATGAAGCTCATGAATTGGAATTATTTAAATATTTCTTCTACTTTTTACTCTATTTTCTTCTTGGAACTTGTAATATATTTAATTAATTATTTTTTTTAAAAATTTTAAAGACTCAAGTAACTTGGCTTAATACCATTACTTGGAGTCATTCGGTAAAATAAAATTACTTAAACTAGCTTTGTGATACATGAAAGGACATTATGTTTGATTCAAACAAGGAGACCCACAAGTGCTACATGTCATCAGTCATTGCATGCCATACGAGAGAAATTCTAGGAAGATTCCTCTCAATGGTTTTAAGTGTCGAACATAACACATGGGAATTGAAGGAGTGGTCTCCTATTTTATTTTAGCATCTATTTTTGTATTAATATAAGCCTAAGCTTGCATACCTAGATGATGATAATTGTTTGCATAGTAATTTCAATTGAATAAAGAGAATTGAATCTATCTAAAACTTTTTGTTTAGATTTTTGAGAATTTCATTGTATGAAATTGGTTCTAAGAATGATAAATACGTTATTTTTTACAGAATTTTACATCTTAGGATATATTTGATGGATTTGTGAAGATTAAAATGGTAAACTTTATGTTATCTTTAATATAAATGTGAATTATAGACTTTCTTAGTCATTTTATAGAAATATTGTCATATCTTGAATGTTTATTTATTTGTGTGGATTCAATAAGATCTGTAATACTACTTATTGTGAAGTACAACTTGTTTTTCTCTACATGTTCTAGTCTTCCACTCTTGATTTTCTATAGTTTATTTACACGTTCTCTAAAACAGCTACTTACTTGTTGAAAAATCACCTTGTTATGGTTCATAAACACTGTGATTAAATTAATACCCCAAAAACAAAGCAAATTACACATAATATTTATAATTTATGAATAACTGTGAGCAATAGAAAATTAGAAGTAGACATAAGTATAAAAGAACTTTACTGTTATATGAAGGGTATTTAATCCCATGACTACCTAGGTAATTTTGTTAACTTGAAAAATATCTATCCAAAAACACCTCTTCCATATTGATTAAACCATGGGTGATTATGGTTATATACTTGGAGTAATCTTGGACATGTTTAGGTTCATCTTCATGTTCTAAAATGAACATGATAGGCAATGGCTCCTTCTTGTTGGATTCCATCTAAGATAAACAATTTGTAGGACATGATATTTTATGGATATATACCTGATAATTTTACACCTCATGATAAAATTTTACCTCATCAAGAGTCAGTGGATAAAACTAAATGGATTGGCATGTGATTTAACAATTTTAGGAATATTGGTGTATTATTCCTAATTTAGTTAAATAGTCTAAGTAGTAAAATTAGTAAATAAATTTTCAATAACTAAGATACTGATTTGTGTAAATTAGATTAAAATTTTTACCTTTACAAAAATATTAATAAGTTGGAGAAAATAAGAGTTCGTTGAAAACTAGCTGATATGACTGAGACAGAGTCTGAGATTTATTGTGCAAGATTGGAACACTATCAAAAACTAAGATCTAACCTTAATTTTATGATTTTATAGGAGCACAAAAAGTGAATAGGAGTGGCACCAGTAATTTATGCCACCTTTTACACTATTGTCCTAAGGATATGAGGTTTCTAGGTTTTGTTCACCAGGTCTATCTGACCTTGTCTGTGAAGTTTTGGCAATTGAAAGTCTATAAAGCTCCCTATAGAGAATATTTTATCTTCAAACCCTATTTTCCATTATGGTTTGAATAATTTTGAGTAAATGGAGTTAGTGTGACTAATATTCACTAAAATTATATCCACACCCCTTGTGTGGGTGTATTGCCTACATATCAATAATTCTAAGAGGGATCAAGCCATATATAATTCTCCCACTTGATGTGCTTTATGCAATTGATTATATGAATATATAAAAATTTAAATTAGATTTACTTGATGTGGTTATGGATTGGTTTTAAGTACTTGAATAAGATTGTAAGTATATTAACTAGATATATGCAAAGAATAGGGAAGATTGCTTGAGTAGTCTTACTTGTATTCTCGTTTGCTTACTGATATTTGCTAACCCTTTATAAATGATATTTGAATGGGATTTTATAGGGATATATTGGTCATGGTTTGAATCTAATAATTTAAAGATAAAAAATATAAGGATGGGGAACTAGAAGGAATTGACCACTAGCGCCAAAATTACACTTGGATGGGAGCATTAAATGTGAATAGGAGTGACACCAAAACTATAGTTCAAGTGTGGCACTATTGTCATAAACTAACATGAAATATGGGGATCGAATAGTCATGGAAAATTGAGTCTAAATAGATAGGATCAACTTTATAAGGCTATGGATGATTGGGAATTAGTGAAAATATGCCTACGAGGGTCATGAGAGCAAGCAGGAGGGACCTATGGGTTGGTTGTCATTAGTCACACTCAAGTTATCATTTTCTCCATTTTATATGACTACATTCCCAACCCCCCCCAACTATTTATTTAAATGATACACAAAATTGGAATACTAATATAAAGGAGAAATATAAAGTGTACCTAAACTTACCTATAAGGGTGAAGGCCATGAAGCTATGTGATGTTGGGTGTGCATAGAGAGAGCATGTAGTGAAGTATGAATATGTAAGAGAAAACAAATATTATATTATTTATTAATAGATAAAATATATCTAAAATTAGAATGTATAAATATAGGTAAGATAGAGAGAGGAGGAAAGAGGAATGAATACACCTCATTAGGTACATGGATCAATACAAAACCTATTATGATGCTGAGTGGTGTTGAGTGATGTTGAATATGTGTTGTAACAAAAGTAATATCATTAATGGAGATAAGAGATAAATTCCTTAAGAGTGGCTCAAGAATGTAAAGTATATCCTTTTTCTTCCATCATCATTGACTAAGTGAAGTTAGGTGATCATGCACGTACTAATCAATGTTTTGACTATGTGTTTAATCCTTCTGAATAAGTGGTTTAAAAATACAAATGCTAGATAGTCCTTTCAATCCATAATTTACACATGAAGTGAAGCTATGAAATGATACTAGTATGAAATGTGTTCATATGAGATGGCTCATAAATCCCATGCATACTCTATAATCTAACAATGTTGGTGTTGATAGTTGAATGTATACTAGAAACTAGGCCACTCTTGGCCACTCTGAAAGATGGAGATTAGGCTTGTATGAAATCCACTCTAAAATATGGAGATTAGGATTGTATGAAATCCACTCTAAAATTATTCTAATCACCTATATATGGAATAAGGCCCATAACTATTGAGAATGCCTAGGTAATGTTTTACTTAAAAAGAAAATAAAATAAATGTGCCATGTACATTACCCCAAATCATTGGTATCAAGAATATGGATTCTAATATGGAAGTTATACCAACTACCATATTTAAAATGTATGTGAGATCCATAATTCCATGAATAATTCCACCTATATCTATATTTTCAAAGCAAAAATGTACTAAAAACTAGTGATTTAAATAGGTCTAACTATGTAAAATTGTAGCTGAACTTACTTTTCTACCTTCTTATAGAAAGTTTGGTTTTTCTATTATTTGCACAACAGTGATAAAAATAGATACTATTGGAATCATCACTATAGTAAAATCTTAGCATTGTTGTTCTGGGCTAAATTTGATGACTTTTCTGACATTCTCACTCTCTAGTTGGTATGTTCTAACCGATCTGATGTCTAGATACTATTCTAAGTGTGTTGAAAGCTAGATTTTTGACTATTAGGAGATTTTATCTCTGTGATAAAACCCCTATTTGTTTCCCACTCTTCTAATGGTAGGAATTAATACCATATATTAACTACCCCTTGAAGAAAGATCCCTACAAGTGTGTTATGATACAAAGATATATGATATAGGAATGATAATCAATAAGATATCTCAAGATATAACATATTTTGTATTGAGATATTGTTAGATAAAAAAGGGTATGCCTAGATAAATATAACATTGTAAGAGCATGTGCAATGTACTGAACTAGAACTGAAAGTTTGTTTATTTGTTATTTGTTAGTTGGCAAGGAGGGAACATGACATCCATCATGGCATCTAAGATATAAAGATAATGCATGGTGTGTATCAGGGCATTGCAACAAATAAAAATCAAACAAGCAATAAGCACACAAGGAAAGAAGTATGAATCATACAAAAATGGCCAAGGGGATAAGAAAATAAGGGGCATAGGCACATGTCACTCAAAATGGAAAGTAAACATACAAAGTGTGTTCAAATACTACATACACATATAATTAAAACAAGCAAGGGTTGGCATGATGGCCATAATCACATAGAAAAATATATACAAAGGACATTGGAAAATGTCCTAAGGCACACACATGAATATAAGCAAAGGAAATTGGCAAATGTCTTAAATCACATATAAGAGACAATCCAGAACTAAGAAATGTAATCACATCTAGATACATAAAGAAAGAAATTAAATCATGTAAAAACTAGAAATATAATCTCATATAACTAATAAAATAAAGAGGGAAAGCATGCAAGACATGTTATTACAAGACTAGGTATGTTCTAAGAAATACACAAGTGTTATATACTAGTGAGATGTCAATATAGTAATCTATGTAAGCTAGTAAATAATGCATATCAAAATGATAACTAGAGTGTGTGGTGTAGGAATGACATAACCTACATGATGTAGTCATGTATAAGATTCCCTCAATGGGTATGTATATTGATGTGTGTCTTGAATGTAGACGTAGGATGCCCCCTCGATGGGTAAAGTGAAGCAATCAAGGATATCGATGTCACTATACACAATCAAAGAAGATCAAGTGAAGAATGGTAATGTAGATAAATTGAAAAATAATAAAATAGAATAGAAAATAAAATTCTAACATTTTATTAAAAATGTAAATCATGGATAATGCATACAATAAAAAAAAAATCATATTTTTGGATTATTTGTATGTTTTTGGAATTTTGATATAATTGAATGTTTTTGGTATTTGAGATTTTAGGTATGTATAATCAATCATAAGGAAAATATGTAAAATTAATGATGAGAAGAGATGATACTAACTAATGAGTCTCATGGGATACACCCTATCATGGTGTCTTGTATCAAGGAGAGGAATCATGTGTGATCATGAAGCATGATGTAAATGTTAAGACTATGGCTCTAAAATCTATATATGTTGGAAATGATTTGAAATGTTTGAAGTGGAAACAAATTTTTGGGTCCCCCTATAACTCTAAGAATTGGATGTAACTATAGGTATCTTAGGAACCCATCTAGTAGTAAGAGATGCTCTCTAAACATGTTCTCTATGAGTGAATGCATGAGACCTCAATGATAGTACCTTGGGTGTGAACACTATAGCTAGAAGCTATCTAGAATCATGAATCTATGGTTGATTTGAAAGGGACATATATAGAAGTGCGTGAATTCCATATACTATAAATGGAGGCCTCAATTATGTTTAAATCAAAACTAGATGATGAACTATAACTAGTGAAAAAACTAGAACTAGAGGCTGAACTAAAACTAGTGATTACAAAGTTGAAGATGGCTCAGGAGTGGGGACTGGTAACTCATATGAAACTCCACCAACCATAACAACATAATTATCATGAATTAATTTCATGCATCTATGAACATTATATGGTACTACTCAAAGTTTTTGAATCTAAATTTGATCAAGTAGAATATCAAAAACTCCTACACTACGAACTATAATGAATGGTGTGGCCACGTGTGTTAGACTAGCTTGTAGAGGAAATACAATCTTACCCAATAAAATTTATATGTACCCAATAAATCCACTAATAACTATGTCCATCAATCTAATATCCTACTATGAATATACTAAATGCTATAATAGTTTCATAGTGCACATGTTCACATTGGATCTATTATATATGAGAACACTATGAATAGGATGATTATGAACATAAGCTCTAATAAAGAGTGCATGCTAATATAAATCATCCTCAATGATCTCCTACTCAAATAAGGAGATGGAAGGTATAGCTAAAACTTTGAAAATGTATACACCAATCATGTTATTCAAAGGATGCGTCTTAACTAAAGGTTCCCTATATGTATTTGGTGGTAGATGTGCATGATATGCATGGTGAACCCCTGATGTGTCCACTATATCTTGTTTAAAATGATATGAAAAGGGATATGAGAATATTTTAAAATAATTATCCTATGATTTTTTTTCCTAAGGAGGATCAATTGAAGTATCAAGATCAATACAATTGCCATCTATCATATCTTATATTTTGTGTCTTAAAATAATGTATTTGTTTGTTGTATGGCTTGGTGAACTATGAAACTCAAAAAATGTATGATAATCATATCCCTATGGAAGGGGATTTATTTTATCAACTTCTTGAATATAAGGGAGAGATATCATGTTACTTTCTAATAGCTACTATAAAACTCTAGCTGAAGAAATTGGTAGATTAGTGAAGGTTTGCCAAGGAGGTGTTGATAAAACCATTCATTGAGAGGCCTTGAAATCCATATTAACTATTAGTTGATTTTGAATCTTTTTATCATTATATTTTACTTTGTATGGGACTTTTTTTAATTCTTGTTTTTTATTTTTGAGATAATTATGTACTTGAGTTTGCCCATTGAAATTAGTTTTACTTATTTTTCCTTTAGTGTGTGACATAATTTAGTAAAATAAGAGATTCTTTTAAACATAATTGATTCATGCAAAGATGATAGAAGACTTTGTTTTAAGAGATCTTGTAACTATTGATCATCCATGGGGCTAGTCATCTTAGCCAGAATAGTCTTATATCGAAGAACATAATCTATGAGATACTCATTCGACCTTTGTTTCTATTGTATAACTTGGGAATATGAAACCTTATCACCAATATTAATTCTAAAATGAGCTAGGAACATGTCGACTAATGGATTAAATACATTGGTAAACTAATTTGGTAGACTATAGAACCATTGTAAAGCATAATCCTTTAAGCTATGTGGAAATATCTTGGCTAATAACCAGTCATTTAGTACATAGTCTAAGCATGTTGCATGAAAATATCTCAAATGTATCTCTAGATCACCCTTGTCATCATATAGAGTAAGTTTGGGTTGAACAAAACCTTATGGAAAGGGTGTAAAAGCAATGTGATGTGTCAGTGGTGTATGTAGTAGAGAAAAATAATCTAAATCTTGTGTAGGTCTAGAGTCACCTTGCTCAACATGTATCACCTTGGATTGAAGAAATCTTATCTCTTGCACAAGGGCTACCACATCAGGAGACAAAGATGTTCTAGTTGTAGCTAGTGGCATAGAGGCAGGTTGGGATTATATAGGGGTTGTTGGGACATAGTTTCCCTTGTAGTATCATTTTTAAGTAGATTTTCTATGGTTTGGGAATATTTACCATTGTTCACTCTTTGTTTTTCTTCTTGTAGTATTTTAAGCATGTCATCTTACATGTCAGGGTGTTTAGTTAAGAGTTATTGAAGTTCCCTTTTATTAGTTTCATCAAAACTAGTGTATTGGGCCATTGTTAAGCTAGGAAAATAATTTTAAATTTGATTGATTTTTTTTCAATAATTTGAAATAGGCAAAGTGCAAAAGAAATAAAGTACTAATTATAGGAAATGTAAAGTACTAAATACAATGAACTAGAAATTGCATAAAAAGAATACAAAGATCACAAACATGTATGGTGATACCTCAAGAAGTAATGAGACCTAGTATATGAAATTTGGGTTTCAAAGATGATTATTTTAAGATTTACTATGCAATTTTGAAAATTAAAGTGAATTTTTGAGTTAGATATGCAAGTAAAAAATCAAAAATTTATTGGAAAATTTGTGATTGAAAGAGACCTAGTAAATGAAACTAGGGTTTCATAAAATAAATGTTTTTAAAAATTAATATTAAATTTTTAAATTTTAAGTGAATTTATGATTTTAATATCTTATTAAAAAATTAGAAAATAATTGGAAAATTACTAGGAAAATACTAAGACCTAGTATGGGCAACTAGGGTTTGAAAGAAAAATATTTTAAAATGACTAAAATTTTAAATTTAAATTTAAATTTATGATTTTATTATGTAGGTAAAAAATTATAAAAATATAGGAAAAATTAGTAAAAAATTTACCATAGGGTTTCTACAGTTTTTATGTGCAAACAAAGTAAGCTGGGTTCACCAAATGATTTAAAAGTTTTAGGAATATTAGTGTATTATTCCTTATTTATTTAAAAGTTTTGAGTATTAAAATAAATAAATAAATAAATATTTAATAATTAAGATACTAATTTGTGTAAACTATATTTCAATTTTTACCTTTCTAAAAGTAGTAATAGGATGGAGAAAATAAGACTTAGCTAGAAACTAGTTGATAAGGTATAAGATTCATTATGTAAGATTGGGACACTATCACAAACTAAGATCTAAAATTCCTTTTATGATTGGATAGGAGCATTGAAAGTGGATAAGATTAGAGGTTACATTGTATTCCACCTCTATTTTTGTTGTCTTGAGGATCTAAGCTTTTTGGGTTTTATTCACCAAGTCTGTTTGACCCTATCTATGATGTTTTATTAGTTGAGAGTCTATAGATCTCCTTGTAAAGAATATTTTCTCTTCAAACCCTATTTAAATTATGCTTTGACAAATTCTAAGAAATATGGGGGGTTAGTGTGTATAATATTCACTAAATTTGTATCCACACCCCTTGTCTTGGCATGTTGCCTACATACCAATACTCTGAAGAGGGATCAAGCCATATGTAGTTATCCCACTTAATGTGCTTTATGAAATTGAGTGTATGAATATACAAAATTGTAAACTAGATGTACTTGAGGTGGATATGGATCGGTGTAGGGATTTGAATAAGATTGTAAGTATATTAACTAGATATATGCAAAGAATATGGAAGATTGCTTGAGTAGTCTTGCTTGTATTCTTGATTGCTTAGTGATATTTTCCAACCCTTTCCAAATGATCTTTGAGTGGGATTTTTTAGGGATCTATTGGTCATGGGTTGAATTTACTTGTATTAGGATAAAAATAATAAGGATGGGGAACCAAAATGAACTAATCATTGGGTCCAACATTGCACTTGGATAGGAATAGTAAAAGTGGATAAGAGTGGCACTAGTGCTATATTTTAAGTGTGGTGCTATTGTCCTAAGCTGACAAGACCTAAGGGGATGGATTAGTAATGGAAAAAGGGGTATGGCTTAGCTAGGATCAATTTTAGAATGCTATAGATGATTGGAAATCAGTGAAAAGATACATATAAGAGTCATGAGAGTAAGCAAGATGGAAGTATGGGTTAGGTGTCATTATTCACACTCAAGTTACCAATTTTTTCATTTTATATGACTACAACATGTTACTTGTAGCATGTTTGTAGAATTAGCTTCAAGAGGTGAATATCCTTGTTATTGGAGAGGCTAATACTAATTGAGGTTTGTATTATCTTTTAAGAGTGAAAAAGGTATACAAACTAATTGAGAGGTTGATAGCCTTCCATATAAACATTAATCAAATAAAATTAAAATGAAGTAGTCTCTTGGAGTGATAAGCTTATAGAGATGTCATCTTATTGCTTATTGGTTTTATTTATAAAGATAATTCCCTCAATCTAGATCAAATCATAACCTTACTCTATAAGATTATAACCTTATCCTAGGACTTCAAACAAGTCCTACAACAAAATTTCACCTTGTGCTAGCTCATTTAGACCTTCTTATATCTTTATATGATTTGATATAGAGGTAGTCACAAAAAAATTTATGTAGTTAAATAATGTACCTCTTTGATCATGTTCTTCAGTCTCAAAATAGTCTTTATCCAACTCCAATGAAACTTTAAGATTCTCTTATTTTGCTACAACAACCTCACCAACATCTTTTTCACATTGAAGAAGATTATCCCTTTCAAGTTCTACAAAGAATAATATTATTCTCTTTTTTCTAAGAGGTGTTCCAATGATTACCTCTTCATAATATACACTTTAAGGATCCTCCACATAGCCTTATTGAGGCTCATTTAAAGCTATGACTCAATCTTAGTCAAGGATGGACTACTCAAAAACACAAACAAGTTCTGAAATTTTAGGATCCGTGAGTTTATCATTATTCTCATTCAATTCACCAATCAACCCCTTAACTATTTATATGCTTTGGTATTTAACCTTCTCAATAAGGACTTACTTATTCATTTTAATTTTCTCTTCAATTGATCTCCATGATGGAATGGTATGAGTTTCTTGAGGATGGATGGGTTGGGCTTGAATAGGTTCAAGTTCATCTTTAGCCTCAATGACCCAATCTAATATTTTTAATTTTGTATCCCATGACTTCACCACTTGATTCCAAATTATAATATTTAAGGAATTTTTAGGGGGTTATTGAGGAATGGGATGAGTGTTCTACTTCAAAATAGCCTCATTATTTTCCCTCTAAGTGGAAATCAAACACTCTAATTATGATTTATCTTGGCCTTTATCCCACTAAATAATAACTTATTTACGCTTTTGGATTCTATCTTGGATTGACCTCCATGATGGGAAGGCTTCAAAAACATGTGAAGGGCTTGGGAGGCTTTGAAACTCATTTTGACTTAGTCTTTTGAGATATAATTTTTGGATCAAAAGAGGGATGATGTGGAGTAAGATAAGGCATATGAGGATGATAGTACTAAACTTGATACCCCTCATCAGCCACTAACTTATCTTATATGCACTTAATGAAGCCATCTATGTCAAACATGTCACTTTTAAGTCTTTTTTAGTACTCTCTCTCAATAGGTGTCCACTTATTCTTAACCAATTGCAATGAGTTCCTCATATTGTGAATGAGATGAATAGGGACACTTAAACCATACTATCTTTTTCTATCAAGCTCTATCATATGCCTCTCATATCCCCTAAGAGTTTAATTTAAGATTGAGATAAATTGATTAGAAATGTAAATATGATGACTAGGAGCAACATGGTTTTGACAAGGATAACTAAAAGAATGAATAGGCTAACAAGGATGTTGAATTGGGGTGGCATGCAGAAAATATTACTGATAAAAAGATTCACTAGATTTATATGAAGGTTGACAAGCTTGGTAAGGTTGATTAAGAAGGGAAGGATGATAGTAATCTTGATAGTAAGGATAGTCACATTGATATATAGGGTCATATAGAGGGTAAGTAGTGTCATTATAGCACTGATATAGCTCATTAGGATGATGATAACGATCAATATGCTTCAATTAAGGACAAACATAGGCTTTATATGGATTAATAACTTGAATAAAACATAAATCCAATCGAAAATCAACCATGAAACCTCATTAGAAAGGAAAAATAGAAAGATTAATATATTGAAATAATACCCAAGCTACTAAAACCAATTGAATGTGTTCAGAATCATCATTGGCTATTATGTTCATGCCTCTAAAGGTTGGTACATTAAAGAAAAAAATATTGAATGGATGATGTCTCTTTTCCCATCAGGTGTGCCAAAACTATTATCATCAAATTTTACACACTTGAGGAGGTTACGAAAACCTCCTTAATGGATATCATGTTAATGATACTATGTTTTGGGTGACCTAAATAATGTATTTAACCTATAGATAGGGTGAGCTTCCTTGATGCATCACTTAATAAATATCACTAAACCTACTAAAATTACAAGGGAAAAGGGAGAGATAACTGAAATCAAACTAACTAAGGATATGATGAATCAAATTTTGTGATGTCTACCATTAATTTTCATGTGTACTAAGACCTATAATATTTCCATAAGCATACACTTCTCCTAGGAATATTTTATCACATCAATGCTTTTCAAAGAGGTAAGGCAATGTGAGAATAGAAGGGAAGGTGGATTATACTTGTAATACACTAAAAACCTCTGATGACACTCTTCAAAACCTATATTATAGAACCAATTTTAAATCACATAAGAAGCATATGACAACAAAACAAGGTGAGTTGAGTCTACACTTAGTTAGATCAACCATTCCAAATTTCATAACATATAAACAACCATAAAAGGAGGTAAAATGATCATATTATTGATAAATAGGAATAAAGAGAGTAGGGATATGACACACTCTTTGTTTAATGACCCATTACCATACCAAAATTATGCATTTATATAAAAAAGTGTGAGAAAGATAGAGGAGAGGCATATGAGTTGCATATGACAAGTTTCATCTCAAGACGATAAAGGTATAAGCAAGAACATATACAAATAGGTAGTCATTAAGTATTTTATTAACATGTATGCAATTAAAATAATCCTCTTCTTCATCAGGGGTGGCATAGAGTCCTCCTTAACCTTATTGATGACTCATCAACCTCATTTAAAACTGTCCATTCTTTAGTATTTATAAGTATTATAATGTTTATTAATTTTCCTCTATATATTTATAAAAATATCCTTTTCCTCTTCCATCTTTCACAAGTATTCACCTTTCCTCCTTATTACAAGCCTGTAGGGTTGTACGTAGGCCTCGTAAGTATAAGTCACCAAACTGAGTTATCAAAAATAATAAATCATTATTGAAATTTATTTTTAAAGATATAAAATTATTCAAATTATTTTTTACCCTTATTCCTTTTGGTTCTCTAAAAAACCATCACCAACATGTTCCATTTGACTTTTGCCTGTTGAAAGGCCTATAGGTGATCAATAGGCCAAAAAACCTTCTTTTCTCATTATTTGGTCCTTTTGATCCCAAATTAATAATGATGAAACTATTTTTAAATGTTTAAAATTTTTTTTATTTTAAATTATTTACCTCATTAACTCTAAATCACCCACTTGGAACTCTTGCATTCCTTCTCTAGGCTTCACGCAGTCCACTTAGTTGACACATTCTACTTCAAAGTAAATTGAGTTGAGATATAAATTGTATTTAATATATGATTTTATTCTTATATAACTCATGTATGACCTTTATATAATTATTTTTAATTCCACTAAGATAACATGGATGTTAGTTTCTTGTAGAAGCATGGTTGTGCTTGCATTGCCTTGTATTTCTCTAACCCTTCTTCTCATATTATTGACTTAAGTATTTTAGTCTCATGTATTTAATATCTATTTAAAAATTATATAGTACACTATTAAATTAAATATTTCTTATACACTACTTACTGAGACTATTTAGTGTTAATATTGACCTACAAGGCTGTAGACTTGTAGGTCCACAAAACCTTATTTTCATGGCTTAAAGATAACATTAAAACTCTTGGATTCTATCTCTTGTCGCCTGTACTAACTTGTTTATAATTTTTTTCAATACAATATAAATATGTTTCCATATTTGGTTATCATGAACAATGAATTATACGTTCACCTTTGATCAGGGTTATCCACCATGGCTGCAAGTTCTAACTAATTCAACCATAAATGCATAGTTATCTATTATTTTTTAAAAATATTAACTCAATTATGTATGTATATATTTTAATGATATTTATATTGTTGAATATGTTGTAAATCATATCATTTTTTCATTTTATGCACTAGGATAACTCAAAACTTTTGCAAACAAGATTGTCAAGCTCAAACTAAATCAAGACCATTTGACACTACACAAATCATGAACATTAGGAGACATAAAATAAATATATATTACAAAGGTAAATTATTTTTAAATATAAATTTCATAATAATATCCATTAATTAATTCAAATTTATAAACCTACATTTGGAGAAAACTTACCCTTATGGGGTTTTGAGTCTTTTTTTGCACCTTAACTTCTTAATGTTTGTTCAAAAATTGAAGAAGCCTAACTAGATAAAAAAAGGTATTGAGTGGAAGTGAATTAAGGAAACATAATATTAAAAATATATTTTGATCCAATTTTATCACTCCTTATAATATTAAGTGAAAAATGATCAAATGTCTTAAGTTTCCAAGAAACCTAATGGAGAAATAGAATGGGTTTTTATATTGTTTGGATCTACAACTCCTTCATATGTGTGGATTTGGGTATAATAATATCATGTCAACCATTGGATTTGTTTTCACCTTTCTTAACAAAATAAATCCTCTATAAAAGACCTTCAAAAACAATCTTATTCCAAGATTTTCCATAGTTTACCCTTTGGAACTATTGGAGATGGTGAACTAGGTGACTCTTCATATTCACTTGACTTGTATGGATGTGGAAGAGAGTTAAAAAACATTTCACACCCTTTTTTCCTATATAAATCTCAACAAATCCTCATTTTTATGTTATAAATAATAAATTGGTAATTATAAAGGGTATTCCAAAATTAGAAATTAGTTTACTAGATATTTGGAGTACATGTATAGACAATTACAACATGATGTCATAACATGGGTGTTAGTTGACTTTATAAGTACCCTATTACATGATATAAACTTCATATTTTATTTTCAATACAAAACATCATCTCAAAATTATAATGTACAATAATACTAAAGTAGATGAAATACCTTAAACTTATCAAATCTATATTAATTTCTCTAAATCACTTGAAAACACAATGTGATCAACTTACTGGTTCTGCTCCTTCGTCAATTTGATCAACTTTAGATCATGGTTTTATTTGAAGGGTCACCACCTTATCTCTTTTATAATAGTTCATCATTTAATTTGTTTCACAGTTAACCTTAACCTTATCAAAATTACCTTAAGTAATTCTAAACACATAAAGAAGATGACAATGAATGACCCATACATGACAAGTTAATGTGACATAAACTTGCTACTCACTAGACCATCCTAAATTACCTTGTGAGATGCTAAAAAATACATACTACATATCATATTATATCATTAATTACTAATTCAAGACCTTCATAATGAATATCATTAAAGCTAATATCAAGTACATCAATATTTTGAATTATCCTCATTCATTGTAGTCAAATTTTGGTGAGAAACACTCAAATAACAAGCATTAGTTTTAAATATTTAATCAAGATAAATGAAAACATGAAGGAACAAAAAATTTATTCAAAATTTGGCACACTAATTTACCTTGTTTATAAAATACCATCATTATTTTCTAAAGTGATTTATTTTTCTATAATTTTTGAATTCACACAAATATTTTGAATTGCTTAGTAAATTAGAACTCTTGAGAGAAGAAGATCTTTTAATTTTGCTTAAGATGGAAATAAATTTGTCATTACTCCACTACAAAACATGTATCTATATGCCTAAAAATGATACCTCTATCTCCATTCAAGGCCTTGATTCACTTCTAGGCAGTTTGTAAATCCTAAAGTGGAGTTGCTTGAATCATACTTTTGAGAAAAAACATAGATTTTTGCATTTGATTTCAATTTCCTCTTGGTTTTCATTAGTTTTGAAACACATTTTTTAGGTTTAATCCATTAAGGGTTGGGAACCAAGACATGGGTAAAATGAGAATCAACAAGTTCATGATAGTCAAAATAAATATAAACAAATTAAATGTTTCTTTGGATTCATATTTTACATTAAGTTATTTAGATTGCTCTAGACTATAAAGGAAATGTTTATAAATTCACATTTTCTATTTGCAATCATAGGCATCCAAAATTCTCAAAATTCACAAGAATTACCGAGGTTCATGTGACCATTTAGATAATATTTTTTAACATTTATGTGCCATAATGCCGCTTGAGTTACTCATGTTATAAGCCTTTTCACCCATCATACACTACCTAGTGGGGGAACCTAACAACAAAATAGTGAGTTTTAGCCCAAAATGGGAAAACAATGAGATTGAAATAGAAACACAAAAAAAGGAAAACAAGCAAAAATTTAATCTATAATAACATCAAGGAATAGGAAAGAAAAGTATAAAATAAAAAAATTAAAGGGAAAGATAAGGCTATTTACAAAACTTGCCAAGCAAATGCATGCCTAGAAGTAGATTGGGGTGGAAATGTTCATTGACAAACAACAAAACATCCTCACAAGTCAGACACCTAAAGTATAATTTATTCATTCTTAGGAATTTGAGAAGGTTAATAAACATCCTACCAATCAAGAGGACACATATAATTACATCTATGTTGGACTCTAATTTACAACACACTGTCCCAAAGAGATTAATCTATGTTATTTTCATGTAAATTAAATAAATTTGTAAAAGATTTAGTAGCATTCTTATAATTAATTTTAAAAAATCACTTGGGATAGGTTTTGATAAATAAATCTACCTAAAAATTGAATTGAGATGAGGGGTAGGGTTGGGCATCCATACATACCATAGTACTTTGTTTACCCAACCTAATATAGATATACTCTTGGTGGTAGCCATTTGGTGAGTCACTTATTAGTTGCTCCTTATATAATATGGATACTTTGAAAATATACTCCTTATTTTTTTGTCATCCATAAGGATTGGGATTTATTGTTACCATGCCAATGATATTATATATTTTTCATTAGTGCATGCATTATGTGGAGGGTTGTATTTAATCAATGTATTTTCACATCGCTCTTTAAAAGATATAATTTATTAATTTTTTCCATTGTGATCATGATTGTTAATTTCAATTTGGAATGCCTCTACTAATGAAAATATCACATAGTCATTTTCATTGAGTTCTTTTATCATCTTGAACTAGATTTGAAAATGTAGGAGTAGGAGCATAGGATAAAAATTCTTCAAATGAATAGCCTACATCTTCCTTATCCAATTTATCCAAATATTCTAAATATTATTATGGTTTATTTCAAGGTATTCCTAATTTTTATTATAATATCTGAAAGTACTTACTAATTATGTATTGTTCCATATATTCACCTATAAATAAAACTATAATGTCATCATTTGATTCATCATCTTCATCATTGTTGCTATGTTATACTAGTTCATGCTTAATGAATGGGATATTTTGAGTCAATAATATTATGTCATCATGGTGTCCAATTCCATCTTGGTATCATCCAAATTTTTAATTTGGGAGCATGGTATCATAACCTAGATTATACATTTCATGATGGGGATCTCCTTTAATAAATGGCATTTAATTATCAACACCACCAAAATATTATGAATCACTAAAACAAGATGAAGTAACTTATTGATCATATAATAAATTAATAGAATTATATTCATTTAATAAATAAGTAGGTTTATCATTTGTTAAAGGGATATATGATCGATGGTAAGTTTGAGGTAATGCTTCATTATGAAGCCAAAAATAATCTATGGATTGAATTTTAGGTAACTCAAAGGGTTCTAGGTGTAAAATCATTAGTGTTTCAAATAATGGAAGGGTCACAAATAAATCCTTGAGACATTTATTGTTTCTCAATGGTGAAATACTCTTGGGAGTTCAAATCTAAGGATGAAAAATCAGATGGAGTCCTCTGAATTACCATGGTAGTTAGAGGATCCAATGCCTTAAGATAGACCATAATATCCATGTCTTTTGTTTGTAGGAAAGGTATTTCAAGCTCCTATATAGCTGATGGAAGTGATGTTTGAACACACTAACACATTATTTTATCTCATTTTAGTCTATTTAATATTTGTAAAATAAGACAAAAGTATTAGTGGGTACACCATATTATCTAATGAACAAGGTTCTAGAGGTATCTCATGAGGTGATACAACTATCTGGTAAACCAAGATACCAAGATTATGTAGTTTTATCTAGGGAATAAGGAAATAGGTGACAAACCACATCCTCATACTAGATATAAGTTATGATAGTGTCATAATTTAATTCCTAAATGTGTTCCTCAATATATTTAGTCCCATGAGGTGTATGTTTTGAAAAAAATCTTTGGGATCACCATGCAATTCATGGAAAGGACCTAAAATTTTAACATGGTAGAACCATCCACTTAGCCAAAAAAATTCCATTAGTGGGTTAGAACATCAATCTTCCAATATTATGAATTGGAATATTATTAGGCAAATCTCTTAAATATAAAAAATAAATTTTAAATACTCCAACTCATGCCATGCTTATAGTGCCAAAACTATTGATATGTGTTTCAATCATGAAATAGTTTGGGAGAAGTGTAAAGTAGGCCTAAAATACTAAAATGGAAGATAAAATCTAAAATATTAATACTATTCCCTCCTTCTATAACTAATCTCTTATTTGTGTGTTCTAACGTAGATAAAAAAAACCAAATAGAGGGATATTTTTAAGCACCTATACCACTCTTTAAAGGAGGGGATTTATAATATCCTCTCCCCTAGATTTATATCTTCCTATTCTAGGCACACTTATCTTCACTAAATGGCTTTTTATGACCATTCCAATTAAAGGGGCATGTGATAGTGTGAATAATTTAGGTAAATCCTAATTATTTTAGTCTTTATCATTTAGATCTGCCTAGGCAAATAGTATAGAGATCTAACATGAAATACATATTATTAAAGAGTTTTTCATTGTATACATATTAAATAATGAAAAAATTGAAATAAATAGATATTTTAATCAAGATAATAATATAACTATATATTTTTTATGAAACTAATCTACCTACTCTAATAGAGAGAAAAAGAGAAAAAGAGAGAAGGGTAGGGAGAAGGAAAATATGAGTCTAATTTTTAATGGAACTATATTTGTTCCTATATATTATATAATTCCATTGAAATAATACATATTTTCTTAGATATCATATCACAACCATAGACAAAATAAAGTGTAAGATTCTAAGGGAGATAGTAACAATGTAAATGGAGAGAAACTAGCCATCATATACATAAACATATTGATATATCAATTCACAAAGCATTCATAAGAGATTTTTCCTTGAATGATTAGTTTGAATTAATAATATACTTATTAAAACATAAAAACCTAATTCCAAACAATCTCAACTCATAAAAAGGTGAAAATCTAACTAAAAAAGTATGAAATTACAAAAAATCAAAATGACATAGTGTAGACCATATTTTTTGATTATGTAGGGCCTCAATCTTGTACACTTGGTAAACAAAAAAATTGGTTATTCATACTATTTATAAAAATTGCTTTATTCTTTAAGACTCACATATGTTTTATCTTATGCCTCTTGGCTTATCACTTAGTGTGATCGGTCTTATATTTATGAACATACATCCTATTATTCTTAGAATGCTTAAAATGTACTTATCTTACACCCATGTAAGTTATGAGCCTATAACTACTCTCCTAATCCCAATACACTAATGTCTAAAATATAAAGTGTGATCATAGGAATCCAATAATTGAGGTTAGTAATATGTTAGTTTAAGCAACAAAAATTTAAAAACACACACTAACACTTACAAGCCTAGATCTTAGGGGCGAGCTTAGTAACAAAACCAAATGAAAAACACAAATAAAATGCAAAATACACATAATCCTCCACCTTCCTTTAGATTTATAAATGAATGTTTGATTGGTTTGCTCAGTTTGTGCTTAAGAAATCTTTGGCAAGTGAAGCTTGTTGGCTCCTTCTCTCCTTGGCACCATGGCTTATGTTGGCTTGATGTAGCTTGGCTCAATATTTTGGCATTATAACCTTGATTGTAACAAAATGGGAATTATATGATTATATAAAAAGAAATTTTAAATCATTTTTGCAAATAACATTACACCAAAATATCTGAAAATTCAATAGGCAAGGCATTGTATTTATAGTCTTAGGAACTAACCCCAACCCAAGGTGAGTCAAGGTGGATTTTAAACATAAAATGAGTTAAAAAATAACCTAAGTGAGTCAATATTAACCCCAATAGTGTTAATAGTTTAAAAATAATAATTATTTGAAATTAATAAAGATGGGTCTCCAAAATGAGCTATTTTAGGATATTTCCAAAGAACTTGACAACTCATAAAGGTCAAGATGAATGGCTAGGATATTTGAATATTTGAATTTATTTTTTAGTTATTCATTAATTTCACATGGATAATTTAAGTAGGCATTTAATTTTGTCAATATTATTAATTAATTATGATTATCCATTTAGATCTTTCAATATTTGATATTTGTTTATGTGCATCACTTAATAGGTCCATAAGCCAAATTAACTATTGTGATGCTGAAAGGTACTTAGGAATGAATCCATGTGAGGTTGTTATTTCATATGATATGATACCTAAACTATGGATGAATTAATGTGATTATAATATTTGATGAATGATATATAAGTGGATGAATTAATGTGATTATAAGATTTGATTAATGATACATAAGTAAATTTAGAACATTTAATGATTCTTAGGCTTAATTTACAATGGTTTGTAAGAATCGATCTGAAGTTTGGTCAAATGCTAGTTATTTCCAATTTTATTTGTATATAGTTTGACCCTATTTTGGAAGGTTTTTAAATCTATATTCATGGTAAAATCTTCCCAAATAATGAAAATGTCCTTTATTCCTATGAATTTAATGATAATGGATGAATTGTAGGTGTTCCCTTGAGGGAGCAGTTGACGAAAGGGATCAGTGATTGATCCTTTGAATGGAGGAATTGCTAGGACAAAAAAATATAAAATGGGTGGGAGAAAATTATTTTCCCATATGCAATTATAATTAGTGACATATGTAGTTGGCTTGGTTAGGCATACAAAGAATATGATCTGCCCATAGGTGGTTATAATCATCGACATAGGTGGGATAAAAAAGGTAATAATCTTTCCAAAGGTGGTTATAATCATTGAAAAAGATAGGTTAACAATAGAACAATTTTCCCAAAGGTTATTATAATCATTAAAATGGAAAAAAAAAATCCTACATACAGTTATAATCATTAATAAGATATAAAACATGTCCCAGTTGGGTAGATAGAGATAATAGCTTGTCCAATGGTGGTTATAAGCATTATCAAAATAAAAACATGCCCCAATTAGGAATAATAAAGAGAATATATTTCCCAAAGGAAGTTATAATCATTAACCTTCAAATAGATGGAAACATAATGATTTACCCAAAGGTGGTCAGAATCTTGATAGCATAAGTGGGATGGTATACAATGATTTACCTGGAGGAAGTTATAATCATTTTACCATGATAGTGGTAAACATGCTATGGAATATGATGGTGAAGTGGTACAAATGAGAACTATGAATTTGGGCAACCTGCTAATAGGGAGACGCTCATTCAAACTAGAAAATGATAAAATTATTTTAGGATTTAATCACTCTGTTTAGGATTTGATTTGGTTTAGATTAGGAATATTTTTGGTGCCAAGGAGAAATATTGATGCCTCATTATTGTGTATATTACCTAAGCTAATTTTTATTATAACATGTAATTTTAGGAATCATGATAAAACACCATAATCAATTATCTTAAATATGCATATGGACTATCACATGATCTAATACTCAGTTGAAAAAAATACACCAATGATAAAAACCATGATAATTTTGGCATATGAATATGGATGGATTCAAGAATAATGCACAAGGAATCACCCAATGAACACATATAGACTAAATCAAGGAACAACAAGAAATCAAACAAAGAGGCAATCAAAGAAACAAACAAGCAAAACAAAACATAAAGGAAACAAAGAACAAAATGAAAACCTAGAAAATGAAAAATAAAAATAAACAATGGTTAGGTACAATGTTAGTACAAATAATATGACACAATGAACATTTACCCTAGATGATAGGAGACAACAAAAAAATAAGAATGGGGAAATAAAATAAAAGGAAGGGGGTAGCCTATCTATCTCTATATGCACTAGGCAAGTGGATGTTTCCTACATAGCCCCATGGATGTAATACACAATAAAACATTAGGCCAAATGTAGTTCTTCCAAGATATAGGATAGAATAAAAATGAAGAGAATTTTACATGATGAATGTTATAGAATAATATGGTAATGGGATCATAAAATGGCAAGAGCATGAGATGCAAGGCTAGCAAGGATTGGAAACTAAATTATAATTGGTTTCTTATGACATAGTGAGGGTTCCCATAATCCTTAAGGCAAAAAAATGGTCAATGTTTAGGATTTTCTAAATCAGTTTTACAAATATTTTTGTAGTTTTAGATTTATTTCAAATTGATAGAAAATTAAAAGATAATAAATGGTCCAAGCTCATAAAATGGAAAGAACATTCTGTAGACATCCAATTCCTAACACTATTTGTGTTGAAATTGGCAATCTTACTCAAATTGCACTCAAATGCACATTTTAGGTCAAAATCCATAAAATGCCCTAAATGGTTCAAACTTGTCACTTACAAATACTAGTTTAGGTCAAATTATCTCTAAATAGGGTAATGCATTTTATGAACCAACTAACTTTGATAAGATCATTTCAAGTCAAAATGATAGTTTTGCCATTTAGTGGTCTAGATCACTCCTGTCTTCTAAATTCACTGGTACACATCATGTACCTTTGTTATTTTATGTTGACAACATCTTAAATGGGAATATAACTCCAATTCATCTAACATCACCTTTTATTTCCTCTCCATTCAAATTACAACCTAGTAATATGAGTTTCAGACTATTTTGATTAATTGTGCACAAATTTCCAAAGAATTGAAGTAAACTTGATTAAATTTGCTTAAGATAATTAATCTAATTTAAGATCTTAAGTAATAATTCCATATATATTTTTTAATATCTCATTATTTTAAATTTATTTTGAATATCTACATCACCTAGTAACATCATCTATGGGGTGGCACCTATCAAGCCATAAATGTATAAAATATTAGGATTATGGGTCACCCATGGATAGTTAATGCCTCCCATGCCTCTTTAAGTATTATTTATCTTGAGGATATTTATGAGTTTACTTCCAAATATTAGGATTATACATGGCCACACATCTCAATCTTGAGATTGATGGTCATGGTTGATCCTAACCAATCTCAAAAATCTATAAATAGAGAGTCTATGGACATGAATTTTAAGATTGAATATTGCAAAGTTATAATGTTAATTTATTCCCATAATCATTTAAATTTGATCATTGATTTATATTGAAATATTTATTAATAGGATATTTTAGTTATTTAAAATCATGAGCCTCAGCTTTATGGAGTGCTCTTGAGACATTAGAGGAGTTTGTCATGTTTGTTGATAAAGACAAGGATACTTGATCAATGGAGAACATGCTTTTGAGCCACATGGGTATGGTGAATCCATTTGGAAAGGTAATATTATGTTCTCTTCCTTTAATTTTTTTCTTTTTATCCTTTGTAATTCCCATAGGAATAGATAGGCTTAGTTAGTTAGTTCTTTATGCATTTTTCATTATTTATGGACTAATTTTTGACGAACTTGCTTTACAATCCTATCTAGACCAAAGCCTATTTTTAGTCATCCTACCCAATCCTATTTTTACCTTGGTTCATTTTGTTCTTCCCAAACCTTTTATGAGAAGATTCTAATCAACATTAAATAATCAATCCAATCCATGTTTCAATGACAATCTATGAAAGTAGTGTGACAGTTCATCTGACAAGATATCTTTCATCCTATCAAGTTTGTTTATGTGAGCTTGATTATAACCACCTATGAGAAAATTAGTATCATTTAATTATTCCATTGTATCCTAGTTATAAATACCTATGGGAAAACTAGGGTAAGCATTTGTTTATCATCCATTGGTGCATTACATTACCATTATTGTTTTCATTTGACTGGCCATTTGCTAGATTTGAGAAATTTTTATGACCTAGTTAGTTTTTCCTCACCTTTTGTGTGGATGGAACTACTATGACTTGAGATCATTTTAGGACTATGTGTGTCATGCTCAATTCATGTTGTGGTCACCTCAGTCTCCCTTTCTATACGCTCTCATCATTTTATGAGAAACATAAAACAAACACTCTCACCATTTTATGAGCATGTATCTTTTCATCCTCTATCGAGTTAAAATAACTCAAAAATGCCAAAAACATTCATAATATTTCAAAATCCAAAAACATTTGTATTTTTTAAGCCTAGTCAGTAATCCTCACTCTCACTAATTTATGAGCATGGGTCATTGTAGCTGGCTTAACTATCTTATTGGAACCTCTACTCTCAGGAAATGCATCTCCTTGACTAGATGGTCCCACCTTGTGTATATTCTATCCCAAAAACACTAAAAACATTAGATGTACTTTGAAAATACCAAAAACATCAGAACATGATCCATAAAAGAACAAAAACATAATCTCATACTTATATAAATTTTTGCATTCCCATTCCACCATATTATACTCTTGTCATTTTGCAAGAAAAAAACACTAGTTTATTTCATCTTATCCCACACACTTTCCATTTTGTAAGGTCATTCTTTATCATCTCATTAGCTTCTTGTTTTCTAGAACATTATCATTTTTTTTTTGTATCTTCCATTTATTCTATAACATTAATCAATCTAGTCTGATCATCATTTTTTTGCTATGCCATTTCTTGATAGAACTACATTTAGCCTGAAGTTCATGTTGGAACATACATTTATGGAACTATATAGGCAACATCCACTTGTCTTATACATCTAGAGTTAGATTGGTCAACCCCTTACTTTTCCTCTCTTCCCCCACTTATCATATAGTTTTTACTCTTTAATTAGGTAAAAATTGTCATGTCATTATTATTTGTTATGATGTGGTGGAAAATAACACTTCTACCACACAAACATGAAAATTTGTCTTTAAGCTACACTAGATTATTTTTTGTTTGTGTGCATTTATTTTAGTTCTCTTGGTGTTTTGTTTTGTTGTATTGGTTTTTTTTTGTGCTTTCACACCTCTCCTTTTATTTATTCTCCTTTTTCTTACTTCTTGTCTCATCTTGGTCTTGTGTTTCCTTGTTTGTTTTTGCTTATCTCTTTTTTGTTTCAGAACAACATGATGATTCACATGGATCTTGATTGTTTATATCTTGATACTCTATTATTACATTGTTCTTGGATCATTTTATTTATTTTATTTTTATTGGTGTCTTGTTTTTCTATTTGATTTTGCTTCTCTTTTGTGTTCAAGAATGCCTTCATGGTCCACATAGATCTTGACTAGTCATATCGCAGTCTCATGTCGTTAAAACATTATTGAATTTTGTTTTCAAACATTTTTTTCTTACTTTAGATCATATATTGATTTCAATTGAGGCTCATTTATGTTTATCTTTTTCTTTGATTTTTAGTTTTTGTCTAAATGTAAATCATTTTAACTCTAGTTTTGTTCATTATTTTACCATTATCCTTAGTTATAAGTATTCACATTTAAAATGGATCAACATAATTAGAATATTATGTAATTATAATTTATTAATACTTATTATGCTTAATTTATTTTTCTATAGCAAGCACTTTGTTGTCAATTCTCAAAGTCTTAATGTTAACATCAACTCCAATAAATGATTCTCAAGAACACTTTTCAACAACTAGGATCATGATATGGAATTAGGCTTCTAGGTAGAATGCATTTTAGGATTATTTATCTATTCTTAGATGTACATATCTTTACATGAATTATATTTATAATCAATTCTTGGTCATTTTTCTTCATTCATCATTCCATTCTCTCCCAAACTTGGGTGAGCTACATTGGCCTGAAGTTCATGTTGCAACATGAGTCCATGGAATTATATACGTAGGGTTAAATTTCTATTGAGGTTAACTCAGATATCTCCATTATTATTTTCATCTCTCTCGTCACTTTGTGTATTCTCGTATTCTTTGTTTTATATGGCTCTCTAAGCCATTATGCCATCACATACATGTTTACACCTACTTGCTTTAGCCTATCTTTTTGGATATATCCTTGAGATATTTTTGCTTACCAATTGCCCATGATAGGGCCCAACATATGAAACACATATGAATAAAATCAGATCTATAAGGGAAAAATAATTATTTATTCTTTATCAATGATCAAAATTTGCCATATTGGGGCAAAACTATTTTATCGTGATCACATTTGCTCTACTAGAGTACTTATTATTATCTTCTCTTGGAGACCCTATTCTAGTGGTGCTTCCCTTAAAAAAGAAAAACATTCTCTCTTTTCTTCTAATTCTAAGCTTTCCACATTAAATCCCATAATGGAAATATTTTAGTGTATAACTTGTCTCAAGATTGATCAATGTCATAAGCGTGCAGCTTGTACTCCCAGATTAGGTACATTTAAAGTGTGTCCCTTAAAATTATGGATTGTATCTTTACCACTCCCCCCATATTTGGGGCCTATTATTCCTATAATTATATTTTTATAATTGATGGTAATCATGTGTACAAGAATTAACTCATTTGTATGTGATCTATTCCATGGGTTAGCCTCTCACCTTCTGTTTTTGAGAGTCCATCCTTCTCTTTCATCCTAGTATGTCCTCTCAAGGGGGCATCATGGGTCTATTCCAATTTCATCTTGACAAATATTTTATTTGAAAAGATGTTGCTTCACATAAATTTCTTCTCAAACAAGGGAAAAATGTAGACATCCAATTCCTAACACCATTTGTGTTGAAATTGTCAATCTTACTTGAATTGCACTCAAATGCACATTTTAGGTCAAAATCCATAAAATGCCATAAATGGTTTGAAATTGTCACTTATAAGTGCTAGTTTAGGTCAAATTATCCTTAAATAGGTAAATGCATTTTATGGTCTAGCTAACTTTGATCAGATCATTTTGAGTTAAAATGACAATTTCACCATTTAGTGGTCTAGATCACTCTTTTCTTCTAATTCATTGGTATGCGTCACATACCTTTATTATTTGGTGTTGGAAATATATTAAATTATAATACAACTTCAACATATCTAACATCACCTTCCATTTCCTCTCTAGTTAAATTATAACCTAGTAATATGACTTTCTAACCATTTTGATTAATTATGCACCAATTTCCAAAGAATTGTATTAAACTTGATTAAACTTACTTAAGCTAATTATTCCATTTTAAGAGATTAAGTAATAATTCCATAGATATTTTTGAATATCCCATTATTGGAAATCAATTTTGAATATCTACATCACCTAATGACATCATCTATGGGTGGCATCCATCAAGCCATACGTGCATAAAATATAAAGATTATGGGTCACCCATGCCTAGTTAATGCCTCTCATGTCTCTATAATGCTTATTTATCTTGAGGATATTTATGAGTTTAATTCTAAATATTAGGATTATCCATGGACACACATATCAATCTTGAGATAGATGGTCATGGTTGATCCTAACCAATCTCAACAATCTATAAATAGAGAGGCCATGGACATAAATGTTAAGCTTGAGTATTATAAAGTTACAATGTTAAATTGTTTCCATAATCCTTTGCATTTATCATTGATTTCTCTTGGAAGCTTCATTGATAGTCTATTTTAGTGATTTAGAATCATGAGGCTAGATTTTATGGAGTATTATTGAGACATTAGAGGAGTTTTCCACCTTTCTTGACAAAGACAATGATGCTTGATCAAGGGAGAACTTGATTTTGAGCCACATGGGTATGGTGAATCCATTTGGAAAGGTAATATGATGTTTGATTTCTTTAATTTGTTTCTTGATATCCTTTTTAATTCACATAGGAATAGATAGGATTAGTTAGTTATATATGCATTTTTCATTATTTATGGAATAATGTTTGACTAACTTGATTTGTAATCCTCTCTACACATTCAAACTGAATATTGATCATAAAATATCAAGATCATGGCTGAGGTTGCTCACAAAACATCGAGATAATTCAAAATACAATATTATTTATAAAATGGTGAGAGCATGGCTAAGTGGTGATTGAGTTGACCTCAATGTAAATTTATCACTAGATGCATAGTCACAAGATGAGAAATCAATCATTGTAGTTCCATCTTATAGTAGAGGAATATGACTGGGTAGTAGCCAATTCAAACCAAAAAAGTAAGGTTGTAAAATTGCATAATATAGTATATAAATTTCAAGGTAGTACTTCAAGGCATGATAAAAAATGTTATTTGTAATTTTCCCATATCCATTTATAATTAGGAAATAGTGACAAGGATCAGTGATACTAATTTTATCATAGGCATTTATAATTAGTAACATGATAGTGGAACACTAATTTGGCCAAAGGCAATTACAATCAGGCCCACATAGTATATAATGGTACAATAAATGAAGGATGCAATAGCCAAACCATTGTAATACTACTAAAAAATATGGCCTCTATCTAGAATGTTGAAACAATTATTGAAACTTGATCTGAATTTTCATGTTGAAAGTGACTATGGAACCAATGGAATAGAACCAAGGTCAATGGGCTAGGTAGGAAGGGTAAAAGCAACTCAATCAATAAGAAAGGAATGGTATAACTATTCATGAGAGAATGGTATGGTATAAAGAATAAATTCAATATTATGGTATAATGGAATTATGCCTCATAGATAATGTTATAAGTCACTCAATCAAAGTAATGCTCGAGGTGTATAATGTTCATCAACTCATCAATTTTATCCCCATCTTGTATAGTGAGGCTAATGGCTCTAATTCCATAATTTAAAAAAATTATTAAAGGACATATATAGTTGGGTTTCAACTTACCCTTGTGTTTCTTATTATCCATGGTATTATGTTGGTTTTATTTAAGTACACAATCACCAAGTTTGAATTATCTATGTATAACCTACTGATTGTAGTGGCCATGGAGTTAGTTTTGGCATGCTTGAAGATTATTGACTACAACCATGTGTTTATCATCAGTAAATCGAGCTCTTATAGGTAAGCTACTCAGTAGTCTTCATCATCAAGGACATGATTTAAAGGGATGTGTAAAGAAGGCAACTCGACCTCAATGGGAAGAATGGCCTTAGTGTCATAAACAAGTGAATATGGAGTGACTCTTATAAGAATACAATATTTGGTATGGTATTCCCATAATGCTTAGAATATTTGGAGGTGCCAATCATGTCCAACACAATTGAAAATATTTTTAAGGATGTTGACAATGTTTTTTTTAGATGCTTCCTCCTAGCCATTACCTTGTGGGTAATATGCTTTAGAAAAGTGTTGAGTAATTTTATACTTGAAACATAGTGATTTGACATCCTTGTTTTTGAATGATCCACATTATCAGATATAATATCGGAGGGGATACCATAGCAAAAAATTAGATGGTTAAAGATGAATTTGGAAATTTTATTTCCATTCATGTAAGTGAGGGGTATAGATTCAACCCACTTAGTGAAGCATTTGATGGTGGTAAGGATATGTTTATGCCCATCGAATGAGGTGGTTTTATCTTCCCAATGATATTGAGTCCATATGTATAAAATAACCTTGGTTTAATCATTAGTTTTAGATTATTGGTTAGGGCATAAATCAAATTGGCATGCATTCGACATTTATCACACTTTTTAATATATGTAGCTACATCTTTATTCATAATTAGCCAATAGTACTCATTATGAAAGATATTTTTGGATAGGAAAACTTCACTTATGTGGGATCCACATATGTCATTATGAATATCCCATAATGATAATGTCTATTAAATTTAAGTTAAATAATGAAGCGGAGTTCCATCAAAACTATGGAGGTAAAGGATTGGTTTGAGTAAGGTATAACATGTGACATGGTGTACAAAGGCCTTGTATTATTTGTGGGATAGGTAGAGTGGCATAATTTGGTTATGAAGATAGGGATAATGGTTTTAATATCATATATAATTGGGACCAACAATATCATAGATCATTATGATGGTTTAAGGATCATGAGCTAGAATAAGTAGATTTTTAATGAGGAACTTGTATTCTTTTGTCATATGTTTGTATGATGAATCAACTATCTAATGGTGGCTATGGAATATTTTATTATATTACTATACCTTGGTATCTATTCAAACTATATATCAATAATATACTATTTGAGAGTGTCAACCATGACCTTGTTTGATACCAATTTATCATCCTTAGTCTAAAAATGGTTTGTAACCTAATTAATGAGTAATTAAGAATCACCATAAACCTTTAGATGTTGTATGTTATATTATACTACTTGATGAATCCCTATAATGAGTGCTTCATATTATATTATACCATGTTGTTAGTATAATTAAATTTAATATAGAATGATTTAGGGATTAGATCCCCCTATGTTGTAATCATCAAAAGGCCTACTCCTGATCCATCTATTATGAATGATCCATCAAAGTACATCTTCTATTGCTACTCCTCAAGAGGTGCTTCAATGATTTTCATAATGGATTCATCTATGAATTGGAATGTTAGTGATTTTTCATCTATAAGGGTTTCTTTGACAAGTTGATTTGTAAGGACATGTCATTTAATGGATTTTTAGTTGACATATTCTATCTCAAATTAACTAAACAACATAATCTATTTGGCCATGAAACCTTATAAATCTATTTTAGGAAGTAGATACAAGAGAAATATACTTTATAAATATCCATGGTCTTTTTTTTTAACATTTAATGTCATAGCCATGAGATTTCCCATATTTACAGAGAGGGAAATAGGGTCGCTGATGCTTGTGCCAACCTTGGTCAGCAATTTTCAGGTTAGAGGGTGTGGTGACAAGGTGTTCATATTCCCTAAAACATTAGGGAGATTATTCAAAAGGAGATGACTTGTCAAGAATGAGGTGCATTGATGACAAAGATAGCTCTCAGAGGTGGTCCATTTGGAGAGGGCCATTGCGGATCTCAGAACTTGAAAACCTTGGTACTTGTTTGACAATCATTCATGATTCATTATATCATGAGGTTGAGGTACATGGGTCTCATCATGAAAATAAATGGTAAATAATTCCCAAGCATGGGAGTAGACAATGCCATCTCTATAGGGTATTTATAATAATGAGCCATCACATCTTCATTATGCATAAATGGAAACAAGGGTTAGCAACCATTTCAAAGCTGAAGGCTGAACATAGGAACTCCACGATTTTGGTCTATAAATAAAAAATGGGAGGAAACCATATTTGAACTATACCTGTCTCCTATTGTGAATTCAAAGATAATCCACTGGTTTGGCATAATTGTAAAGAAAGGGGTATTAGCCCATATCTGGAAAGGTTTAATAGTTACGATGAAAACTTGTCTGAGTAGTTTGCGAGATCATAGTTAAATAGGTGGGTCATGGTGGGTAGAATTAGTTTTGAAATCTATAAAAAGGTGATTTATATGGCCACAAGAATGACCATGCAGGGAATAAAACTTCAAAGGAAAACCAAAATTATTGATCTGGCAAGCCATAAACTATTTCTGGGTGAGGGAGAAGAACTCATCCTGTATCAAGGAGGATTCAAGCATGCTAAACTTCCAGAGCCATGGGATGGAGTGTGTTTCATTCTCATGAAGTACTTCATGCTTGAAGGGTGATTTACCAAGTTCTACAATTACCACTTCCCTTTGTTAAATCACTTCAGGTGCAATGTTATTATTAGTTTCCCTTTTTACCTGCTCTCCTCTTTGGAACACTCTGTCTTGAGGGTGAGAGTTAAAATGGCTAAGAAGCTAGATATGAACCCTATTCCCCTACACCAGGGTCTATTTTTTTGCTTATACAACTTTCACCATGCCTTAGAGCCATCCAAGACTCTCAGAGTTGATAGTGGAGACATTCCTTCCAACCCAGTGTCTGGCGATGCTATTGATGAGTCCTATATTTTGCCTACTCCTACCAAAACAAAATATTTTTATTTCTCCACCTCGAAAGAGACCCTTGTTGATACCCCTAGATACTTTGTGAGTAATAAGGGTAAGAAGATAAAGGATGATGAAGAGGAAGATAATATTAAAGAGATGACAAAGGGGACCCACAAAAATCTGGGTAGGGCCATGGGGGGCCAAGGTGGTAAATCTCACAAGTCTTCCAAAATTAATAAGGAAGGATTCTCCTCTAGAGTGTGAACATTAGGGTGGATTACTGGTAAACCTAACCCAAAGGCTAGACTGATTAATTACTCAAAAAGTGCTTCAGAAGAAGCAACCCAGGAGGAAGAGTCTAAGGAGCTAGAAATCCAGGAAATTTTGGAGGACACTGGAGTGAAGCAAGAGACTAGGGATTTTGAGGTTACTAAGGATCATGGTGCTGACACTATGTAAAATACTAAAAATAAGGTCAAAATTTATGTTGATTATGTTGGTGAGGATATTGAGAATGAGACTAATTGGAAAGATAAAATTGGGGCCTTGAAGGATCGTATTCAGAGGCTGGAGCAAAATTTGCCAAAGGACTCCAAAATACAATTCTGCTGAACATGTCTATGCTGAAAGAGGTGGGTAATACTTGGCATGCTGACAACATGGAGAATACTGAGAAACTTAATGATCTTCTCAAATCAATGGGTATGTAATGAGAGTCCTCTCTAACTCTAGTCTTTTCATTTCTTGTGTTTTGTTTCTACGTCTGTTGTTTCTCGGCTAGTACTGTCGTCTCTCTAAAGGCATATTTTGTTTGATTGCCTTCTTGTCTTTTTTGCTTGTAAAGGGTTCGGCCCCTAGTTTTCCACCTTACCTTATCAAAAACATTTAATGTCATAGTTTTTGAGCTACAAAGACTATAGATAAACATGTTTTTTTAATGGGCTTATAATTGTGCTCATATTTTACCAATGTATGTATGGATTAAATAGTACATGCCATGTTCTTTTAAATTATCATCATGATGAGCTAAAAGTTCCCCTAAGATTTGTCTATAACTAACTGGTATAGTAAGAATGACTTTTTGAGCATAAGAGGAAACAAAATATGTTGATTTTCTAGATAGTCCTTCAAATGTTGAAAAGTATTCTAGAATTTGACATCCCAATGAAATATGACCCCTTTATTTAGTAGATGTGTAAATGGGTGGCATTTTTCTACCAACTGAGAGATGAAGTGTCTATTGGGTTGTATCTTGCCCTATAAAGTGCAGAGCTATTTGAAATTGGTTGGTGGTGACATTTATGTAATATGTTATACTTTGGCTAGATCAACTTCAATGACTTGATAAGACATACTGAAGACAAGTAATTTTATTTAAGTATATATAAAAACACACTTCTTATTATTTAGTCTAACCTTGTGCTCACATATTCTCTCAAATATCCTTTGTAGTGTCATTAGATGACTAGTCCTTGTCTTTTATTTTCCTAGTATATCATCAATGTAATCTTCAATAATGTCATGCATCATATAATGAAATATGATGGTCATATCTCTTTGGTATGTGTCCCTAGAATTTATAAGACCAAATGATGTAACTTGGTAATAGGAGGTTCCCTAAAAAATGGTGAATGCTAGTTTATTTTGGTCTTCTAGTGCAATCTAGATCTAGTTGTACTCTAAAAATTTATCAATTAGTGAAATCATTTGATAACCCACTGTGTAATCAACTATTATGTCAATGTTTGGAATATGAATTCGTCCTTTAGGCAGGACTTGTTTATGTCTCAAAAATTAGTGCAGATCCTGATTCCTTATATCTTCTTATTGACTAGTATAAAATTTGAGATCTACTTTAAGTATTTGATTGGTCAAATACATCCAAATTTCAAGAGTTTTTTCAACTCTTTCTTCACTAATATAGTAATGTGAAGATGCATATTACATAATTTTTGTTTTATATGTTTGGTATCAATATGTACCATAAGGTGGGATACAAACCTAGCATGTCTAAGTAATCCCAAGAAAATATTTCAACAAATTCCCTCAAAATGGCTATAAAGATGTTGCATTCCTCTTCAATGAGGGATGCACCTAATTTGGTCCATTTTGGGTCATCTAGAGTCTCGATGTTAAATTTTGTAGTGTCCTACATAAGAAGTTTTGAACCATATTCTAAAATGGTTGACAAAGACTTGAACTGGCCTATAATGTCAGAGTCCTATGTAAGGTGTGGCTCTTCAAGCTCCTCAAGTTATGAGGAATAATAATATCCTAATGGTAGAGACATCCATGTGACAAACACTATCAGAAACTCTTGAATGATTTGATTAAAATGTTGTTGTTCTTTAAAACTAAACTTAGACTCATAGGCAAGTTCATCACTAGTGTTATCTTGAGTTTTGTTTGAAGAAGGATAAACACCCCCATATAATGGCACATAGAATAGGTTTTCACCATTAGAATATCCTTTCTCTTTACTATTTCCATGGTCCAAAAGTGCCTCAAAGATGTTTTCACTTTGGGACCTCAATGTTTTATTTAATTCATTATGGCTAAGGGTGTTCACCCATTCTCCAAAATAGGCCATAGGATCTAGTTTGATTAATAACCCTTGTTTATAGTTTCTCAATGAAACATTATCCTTTAGGACTAAAAAATTGTAGAACATCTCACCATTCTAAAACTTGTCAATTGACACTATTGGTTCTTGTTAGTCCCAGTCTAAAAGTTGAGGATAATATAAAGGAAGTGGATTGTTATGAAAACTTAGTCTAAGGGTAAAAATCACATTAGTATCATACAAATTGGTATTGACCATGTCATCTAAAAAGCTATGATCAGACTCTTCTTTACTATCAACACCATCATCACTAGTTATAGATGTTGGAACATGTTGATGCCTGAATATGTATCGCATGTGTCCAGAGTGTTTAAAAACACTTATCATTTTATAATTATAAGAATTTAGTGAATTGGTTATAGGATGTGATAATCCTATTATCTATTAATGAAATAGAGGCAAAGCAAGTGGATTGTTCACAATATTTATAATGTTTGGTGGTTAGGAGCCTCTGTAGCCAAATAGTAGATGTATGTAAAAATATAAAGTATGTTATGATAAGAATGGTGAATTATGATCAAGAACTAATCTAAAGACTAATATAAGATGGATATTTACAATGAATATTAAACTAAAGTGATCTGGTTAAAAAGGGAACAAAAGGAAAGGTAAGGCATAATAGAGATGTTATTGATATTCATTCCAAATATCATGGCAATGTTTAAATATCATATAGGTATAAACTTAACTAATGTATGAAATGAAGTAGCATAAGCTCAAATTCTATTAGACATAAGTAAAACATCTAAGGATGGTGTAAAATAATGCAAATAATAAAACAAGTTCACTTTAAAGATTTACCACTATAAACAAATAACATTAGCCCAAATGCAAGAAGAGTAAGGAAACAAAATGAACCTAAGAACTTTTAATTAACTTAGCATTAGCACAAGATAATAGCTCTGCATTAAAATGTGCATACTAAAAATTCAAAAAAACCATTCAAATCTATAAATTAGAACAAATAAGGGAGAAATAAGCTAGAATAACGAAAGACAGAAGCAAAATAGGGTAAAATTTCATAATTCCTTTCTTATATTAATTATTCAAAACTTACAACTGGATTTTGGATCTAAAAACTCCACCCTTTTTACAATTGACAATACTCATTTTATAGTATCCAAGGAATCATGTTGGTCATTTATGCCCAATTTCAAAAGTAAAAGTGTTAGAATAACTATCATTTCTAAAAATATTCAATAATACACTAGACTTTCCCCCATGGACTAACCTATATGCAATTCATTTTACAAGTTGCACATGCCTTTTAAAAAGAATATTTCCTTTTCCAAAGTATATAAGATCAATTAAAAAATAATATTCCTATCTTAACTAACTTGGAGACCATTATACTATCATAGTATTTTGCTTCCCCTGAAAGATCTTCATTCTATAATGTTGTTCATTGATAAGCTAGCTATCAATGATAGGTCTCATGAATAATTCTTTTTCTTGATCTTCTAGGCCCTTGAGATCCCTCTTAGCCCTCTCAAAATATTTTTGATGCCCTTAACATTTCCTATTTTCTCTTTTGATGATAGAAGTATGCCAATAACCTTATTAGCAACACTTATTTTCCCTTGTCCTAGATTCCTTACTTCTTGCATAAATTAAGTAGTTTTGTTCTTGAACTCCTCATCAATTATTAGACCCAAGGGACTAAGTTTGGTATGTTACTTAAATAATATATTGAATATGTGTAACATTTTCACTTCTTTATACATGAGGTCCTTTGAAATGTCCTCCATATACTTGGACCAGCTACTCAAGGCCTTGATATTATCAATTAATATAGCCATATCCATATTAAGGTGGGCAAGGCTGATAATCCTAATTTTAGGGATTTGATTTTTAGTGAAGACCTTTATCAGATCCTTTACATGGTATCTAAAAGCCTACCATTGGCCAACTTTACCTATAGCCTTAGTTAATTGTTTGTTTATTGCATCATACTTGGTTCTGACTAACTTTAAAGAGTTGAATAAATCAGTCATGGTATCTTCAAATTTCTTGAATCTATCTTCTTGAATTGATAAGATGGATTATTATTTTAGGTTCTTATTATACTATAGGATACCATTGATCATTATCTATAATTGATTTGTCTGATCTTGAGCCACTTCGAGGAAATTTTCTTTAAATATTGTATCTTTTCCAATCTTTGTTCCTCTAACTAGATTTAATCCAATAAAAGGCTCCACTTTTTGGAAAGTGAATTCCTCTCCACCAGTAATGGATTCGTTCTCAATTACCCTCTAAAAACTAGAAGTGGTTGGGTAAAATTTGATACCAACTAAAGATTCTATCACTTTGGGAAATGGGGAATCCATTTTTTCTCCACTTGATTATCTTAGAGTATCCATTCTTTTCTCTTCCTCCTTCTATAATGCAACTATCCATGGCTTGAATTCTTCATGCATTGGGATATTGATTGCTTGCATCAATGCCTAAGGATGGTGTATGGTAGGTAACTTTAAAATTTTTCCATAGATGAACCATTTAGGAATGGTCAGACCCTGAATCAAGTTTTCCTCATTAACGATATTGATTTCACTCAAAGGATGGGTGGAAGTCATCTTGGGCTTCTTGGTTTGAACTGGGATAGTGACCAATTCACATTTTCTTTTAGGGGGGAATATAAGAACTATGTCCAATACTTCCCATTTTCCTCTTTAGATACCTCCATTAATTCATCCTCAAATTGATAGGCTAATGATTGTATTTTTAGTACATCTTTAATTGTTTCACTAGGGTCTAGTGCTACCATATGAACCTACTCCATTGGTGATCCTTGCTCTTCTACTTGAGTTGAAGAAGATGCAATTTAATTGGCCTTATCTCCTTTGGCCTTTTCTCAAGTTTATCCTTAGGTTTGAAATATATTCGTAACTAGGTTGGTGGAGGTTTAAAAGGTGAAATACTCAGTAAATGGTACTACCTTGGGCCTAATTTCCATTTGTCATCATCCCTTTTTTCTCTCTCTCTGCATTGTAGACTCTAGTTTAATGTTTTTATTTTTAAATATATATGTGAACTTAAATAATGAAGAGGCATTTATATATATGGTGTGAAAAAACCCAATTGATGATTATAGGTTGCAAGTATTCCCTTGACATTCAATTTTTCTTCAACCCTTCCTTATGGGTCCCACTACCTTAGTTCATCATTTTGGAGATTGAAAGATGTTGTGAATCAACCTCAATGTTGTCCCACTGTGAAAAATATTCCTTATAATGGTTAAGGGGAGGCTATGAAGTATTTCCTTTTTAATAGTTTTAAACAAACCATCTATCCCATTGTATATTTGGTAAGCCACCTCATATTCAGCTAACTTTATTAACATGTGAACTAGTAATCTAAGGGGAGTGCCTTATGTTCCTTTAACCTTGATGATTGTGAAATATAAATAGAACCATACGTCTCCCATGGCATCAATTGAATTTTTGGTCAAGGGCTTACTCTTGGCATTAGATTCGTAGTTATGGGCTCTGTTAGGGATGGATAAACACAATCATAAATGAAGTCAATGTGGTCCCTGTATTTGAATATATGTAACTTTAAATAGTATTGGGAGACTATTTTTGTACCATTATGTGACCATTACCTTAGGTTGGTGATATTTTTGGTAGAAATCAATGCATCTAGGAGGTATGTCATCATGTGGAATTGGTTCCTAGTTTTCTTCATAACTACAAAGATCTACCTACTTAAACATGTACTCACCAATTCACCAAGGGGAGGGGTGAGTTATTTATAAACCATATATTAAATTAAGGGATCTCAAATATTTTCCACATATGTTGTAGTTGGATTTCCACATAGCTGATTTATCAAAGTCATGATCATTCTAAGCCGATGTTAAATTGACAAAAAAGAATATTGCCATTGAAATTTGAAAACACATGATTTCCAAAATATAACCATATATCAAGGATGGTCTTCAAGTAATTTTTTTAGGCCAAATTATTTATCATGGTTTGGTCTATTTGGACCTTAGGTAGTTTTTAATAGTTTTCAAATCCTATGGTAGAGATGTAAGCTATATTTCTATGAGTATTCTCATTGATTAACATACCCTTATCAATTTTTCCATCTCTAAAAAATATGAGAGAATTTATATACAATGAATTACCTCGAGTTTTGTTGTGGAATAACAAAAACCCATAATTTTAATGGAAACTATGTCATAGTAGAGCCTTCTTGCTGACACACTCTTCTCCTCTTCTCTTATGATTGGTTTTTGGTTCTCAATAGTCAAAAACAAGCTCAAATAATTATTGTCTCTAGTATTTAAATATATGGCATCAAATTATGTGTCTTTGAAAACTCTTCCTTGGACATCCATGGTTTAATAAAGTTTAACATCCTCTCTGGAGACAAATTTTTAGGATTATATGGCTATAAGTCTCTCTAAATTTCTTACTAGTGGTCTATAGTTCAATTATGGATCAAATTATCCTTGTTTAGATGGTAATATAATATTCTTGGCTTGATTATGATGATCTAAAGGTAAAATTAAGGATTCCAAACATGCTAGGGGTTTTTTAAAGGTTACATATAGTGTTTTAATGGTGGATGCTATTTGAACTTATGGGAGCTTTGTGATTTAGATTGTGCTTAGATCTTTGCATTTATACCTTTGTATTTTTGAGGTTCCCAAATTCTATAACTTGTCATATCAAGCTTATGTAGATCTAATGTGACACCACCATGGCATTTTCATGGCACTTTTCTCATTAATATTTAGAAAGTGATATTTATCTTTCAAAAATTACACATTGATATCATACAATTGGATTTATTTGCATGGATTAGTGTGGTTAAATGATCTCGATCTACAAGATTAAATGCCATTGGTCTTGAGCTTTGTTGAGAAGTCTACATTGATCTCTCAACAATCATCTTAATTGCATGGATTAATATGGTTCATTGATCTTGATCTTCTTGATTGTACTTCTTACTCCATAGACCGTTTATCAAAATGTGTACCCTATTCTATGTAATATCAATCTTGGTATCTATATATATTCACACTTACAAATTTTAGTTTACCCCTATTCAAAATTTTGCATTTTGTCTAATGTGAGTCATTTTTCCTTGTTAAACTAGTCCTCTGAATAAAGCCTTAGTCTTTATTAATTTTTATTTTTGATTGATTTATTTTCCCAATTGCTTCAATTTACTCTAAAAAGTTGGAAACATCTTCCTAAGCCCATCACTAAAAAACCCATTTACTCATCTTTCCTAGAAGACCAAAAAGCCAAGTATATGAGCCCATTTCCATGCTAACTTAGGTTTTATAAGTTACTTTACTTGTCAAGTAAAATTTATTCAATCATCACAAACCTAAGTTTCAATGCTTAGTTCAAACCAAAATTATCAAATAACTTTAATTCACATAAAAATTCAAGTAAATAAATAACATAAAACCATAGAAAATTACGTAAATAAAAATTAGGTTTTTGAAATACCTTCAATTCCCCAAAGCCACAAGTAAAATTAATGAAGGTTTATGAACCTAAAGTACTCATCAGTCAAGACTGAGTCGTCTTTACAAAGCTGCTTAACTTTAAATGCCAAATTAAGAAAAGTAGTTAGTAAAACCTAATAAAAGGGAAGGGTTTACCTAGATCCTTCACATGTGTCTCCAACTTGTCATTAATGCATTGTAAATTATAAATATAAATGAATTCCACCTCATTTGTCACCTAGCATTCAAGTTATTTGATCATGTTGTCATCCCTAGGAACCCTGAGTTACACTTTCCAAGCCTCTGGAGTGATTTTTGATCAAACCCATCTTGACCCATTTATATATTAGGTATGTATATCATGTCCTCTTAGTTATCATAGCTTCATATTTAGCATTTTCTTCTCATTTGTCTCTAGTAATTTTCCACATGCCACCATGGATGTATTATTATCTATGTTTATTCTACTTGGTTTTATTTGATAATTTTTACTTATTTAGATGTTGTAAAAATGGTGTAAATATTCTCGTATATCCTAAGAATGTAAAAACACACACAATCATAAAAAATTAAATACTCCCATATAAAAATTAATTAATGAAATAGCATTTCCCACTTGGGTTTCCCACAACTACTTGCTCAAACTCTCAAATCTGAGTTAGTTGCCCCAGGAAACCCAAGACTCTCAAACATCTTACCAACTTATAATTCTCATTAATTACTACTCAAATGGTGTCCTGACCCTAAGATACTACCCTCAAGAACCCTAAAACTCTCAAGTAACCTACCTACCTAGAGTTGTGATTGCTTATTCCTTTTATTTTAGGTTTTATAGCCACAGTTACTTGCGTTGATAAATTTGAAGTCACAAACATTGAGAAAACCATAAAAATACCTAAGTAAAACCTAGAATTATCACTACTAGTTACTTACTCAGGTTTTCTAATCCAAGTTACTTATCCTAACAAACCCAAAGTAATTACCTTCAAGTAAACCAAATTCCTCATGACTCACTACTTACCTAAATTCTTAAATGCTTAAGACTTGTAGATCATCTAGATCAACCTGGGGTTGTGATACCCTATTGTTTAATATGAGTTACTTAGGGTTTTGAAGACTTTCTACACCTTGAAACCTAAAGTTGGTCTTAGAGGTATTATTTGAGATAACGACATGATTCATTTCTTCAACCTTTTTTAAACTAGCAGGAGCAATCATAAAAGTTTCAAAAGTGCTCATCAAGTTTTTATAGAGTTAGTCAAAACCAATTTCAAGATATAAATAATTAGAGGAATAAATAGCTAGAGTAGAAGTACAATAAATAAAAACTTTAATTAAAGAAGTCTTTTAGTTGGCACTTGATGAAATCCCTAGGCCAAGTAGGAAAGGTAAAAACAAAATCTAAGAGAGCTCAATCACAAGAGCCAAAGATGAAGCATGATTATAAAGGGTACCCTATTGAATCTTGTATCACTTCCAAGTTAAATGAAATAAGTGATACCAATATGTGACATGTGTTAGTGATTGAGTTATTGGAGAGATATAAAGCTATAGTTAAAACTCCACTCATGCAGGAAATGACTAATAGTGGAATTTTACAAGCTATAGCTTTTTCAAGCTTAGCTAAACTTCTTAAGTTTTTCCTAACATGTTCCAAGTACTATGAATCCATCACTAGGACAATCAAAGATACTTCTAGCAATGTAGTAATAAGGTTAGGTGTTCATTACCTTACCTACTACTTAGAGATACCAACAACATCTAAAATCGTACATGCAATAATGGAAAAATATAAAATTTAATGGGAAAATAAGATAATAGAGTGCATTAAAATAATAAACACAAACTATCTAATGAAATATAAGCAAGATTCAAGATTTCCAAAGTAGATAGTAAGGGTAGACTTGGTTCAAGAAATAGATGACATTACTTAGTTGTTATGAAAAATCAATGGAGAAAAGAAGTCTAAGTGATTTTTAACCTGGATGTACACATACATTAGGGCCATTAATGTCATTAAGATCTCCATAATGATTAAGTGGGTTAGGATGATAAGTGACAACATGGATCGGTAGCTAAGAAATGTGTTACAAACTTTTGACTTCAAGATGACCTCATACCTAATATATGTTACAACATCAAATGGAGCCTTTTCTAGGATAAATATAAAATCAATGCTAGAAACTAAGCCAATATATGAATATTACCCTCAATTGGTTCTTTCTAAGTGCTGCAAGCATTATAATATAGTGAATGATGGATTATTCTATGAAATCATTTGTAAATTAAATAGAATTCTGAAACACAAGAGAGTATTTGATGTAGCATGGGATATAGTTTCCCATTTTGGATACATTTTCATTCAGTTCCTCAACTTCACATACATTAGAGTTAGTGGTTTCTTGGGCACACATATTAATTTTCCAAGGTATCCTAGTGAAAAATATATCCTCATGGAGTTGTGTACATAAATAATTGTGTTGCATGTTTTATAGTCAAATGTTCACCACCCTTATATCAATTTTCCTATTGTTATTGGTCACTATCATTTCCAAAACGTATACAAATAAAAAACTATGCAAAAGGAGATGTAACCCAACTAAAATTAGACCCATTTTGAAGCTAGAGGAAATTTTTAATGTAGATGTGTAGCTAAAAATATATTTTCTCTCAAGTATATGCATATTCCTACACTTAAGGAATTTTGGATTGATTATAGAGACGAGTTTGATGTAAGAAGGAGAGATAATCGCAGATTGACAGTTGACTAGATTTGTTCTATTGATTTAGATATAATTCATGAGGACATGGAAGATGACAGGATTGTAACCAATGATACCTACCATGCAATAGGAGGGGATAAAGTGCCACTTAAAAAAAATATTTTTGTAAAGGATCAAGTTAAAACAATTTCAAAGAGAACCATTATGTTCCTTTATATGACTTGCAATTAGCTCATTGATAATGGATATTGCATGAAGGAATTAATGATTAAAACTAATAGAATAATCTAGAAGAGGAAGGAAAAACAAAGAAAGAGTAGCCAAGTACCTAAGAATTTGAATTTGAAGAAGAATGTTGATGACACTTACTCCTTAGTCAAAGATAAATAACTATTTCAACTAGTTTCCACCACACCTCCTTTGGTTATTTCCATAGATACTTCTTCACCCATCATTTCAAATTATATTAAACCTATCATAAATCTATCATTACTCATTCCAACTCTAAAATATCATGGAATTAGGCCTCCTCATAAGCTCATTCAGAAGAAGATGTTGTTACTCCTCCACTTCCTCCATCTTCTCCACCCATTACTCCACCTCTACCCCCTTCAGATGATCAACTAGCCACTAAAAAGGAGTTAGAACAAGTAACTTCTAAAAAAGATACCTCATTTGAGGAGGTAACACAAAAAAAACAAAAGGAAATAGTTTAACTTGATGAATAAATTGAGGCAGAGGTAGAGAAGGTAGTTGAGAAGGAAAAGGAAGTAAAAGTTGAGAATAAAGTTGAGAAAGAAAAACATAAAGAACTTGAGGCAAAGATAGAGGAAAAGGAAAAGGAATAGGAAAAGGAAGTAGAGAATGAGAATGAAGTGAATAAAGATAAAGTGAAAGAAGTAGAGATAGATGCAGAGAAAGTGATAGAGAAAATAAAGGAAAAATGAGAGGGAAAATAATCTGAGAAAGATATCAATAAAGTGACAAAGACCCAACAAGTTCTTACTCAAGAACTAGTGGTAAGAAATAACCAACAACAAATGGTGATTCATAAAGACACTTCTAGTAGTACAGATTTTTGTTTTTGTTGGTAATGCAAAAAACTCTCAAGTCTAGAGAAGTAATAAATCTATAAGAAAGTGATTTTTAGTTGTTAAAATGTTTGGATAGAAAAGGAAAGAGGCCCAAAGGTGCTAATGTAACTTAAAAATATATACTTAATCCTACATGATATAAATTTTTAGAGGTATCAATCCTTCTATAGGGCATGAATAAAAGTGAAGTCACTGAAGGCAACTTAACAGTTACAAAGATACCTCCTGGAGAAGTTACCATAGAGGGTTTGAAACAAGATACATAGGAACTTGATTAACACACTTTTTCAAAATATTGATGGGGAGAAGGATTTTAAAGCTAAGATAAAAGAATAAAATTCCAAATTTTGTGAAATAATTGCTAAAGTTTTAAGGTCTATTCCACAATAATAAATTATTTCATGAGATTCAATTGCTTAATAACCAATAACTAAGGTAGAGGAAACTGGAGATGAGGCTAAGGTTATTAATGAATGGTTGAATAATATGAATCAAAATGCCTAGAAGTTCTTTCTTGAAGTCCCAAGTATTCATGCTACTATTGTAAATAAATTAGCAAAGATAAAAACAGTAATGAAATAAATCGTAAATTAGAATGGAAATTTTGAGTTATAGAAACAAAGTATGCAAAGAATAAGTACTTTGAGTGAGAATGTATTGATCTAAGAAAATATTATCCTTGAAGGATCAGTAAGGAAAGTAAAACAAGAAGAATACCTCTTATCTTTTTACATGCATATTATTTAAGTAATGTGTGAAGAAATGAGGACTTTAGAAGAAGAAGCTCATAATGAAAAGGTGAATCTAGAAGATTGTCTCTCTGGTCTCACTAAATTTTGGTCTAATAAAACTCCAAGGACATCTAAATAGTTATATCAATAGTTCAAAAAATTAATGGAAAAATATACAACTCCTTTCATAGCTAAATCTATAAAGGATTTAATCAAATGTCAACATGAAATCAAGAGGTTTGAACCAAGACTTGAAAATATGAAATCTCATACTAGGAAGTTGGAAATATAAATACTAAGATTTGAGATTGAAAGGTAATCACTTGATAAAATAGATGCAAAAACACAGTTCATCCCAACACATCAAATACAAAGAGAAGTGTATAAATGAAGTTAATGAACTAGAATGATTTAAATATTTCTTCTACTTATTTTTTCTTCTTGTAACTTGTAATGTATTTAAGTAATTACTTATAAAATTAAGTTGTTAAAAAATGTAAGACTCAAGTAACTTGGCTAAATGCCATTACTTGAAGTCATTTTGTAAAAATTAAATTACTTAATCAATCTTTACATTGCATGCAAAGAGATTATTTTTATTTCAAAATGTAAAACTAATAATTGATACATGTCATTAGTTGTTCTATGCCATAGAGAAGAAATTTTAAGAATATTCTTCTCAATGGTTCCTAGTTTAAGCTTAGTACATAGAGATTCAAGGAGTTGTCTCTTATTTGTTTTTAAATTTTAAGATTGTATAAATATAAGTAAAGGCCTAAATTCTTGAGGATGGTAATTATTTTATAGCAACTATAACTAAATGAAGAGATTTTAAGAAATCTAAAACTTTGTGTTTAGATTTTAGAGATTTTATTTTGTATGAAATTGGTTCAAAATTAAATGAAAAAGAAGTTGTTTTCTATGAAAATTTGCATTGCAGGAGACCATTTAATGGATTTGTGAAGATTAAAATGGTAAATTTTGTGTTATATTTAAATTTTAATGTGAATTCTAGTCTTTTTTAATGATTTTCTAAAAATACTATCATCTTTTGGATGTTTATTTACTTGTACAGATTCAATAAGATCTAGAAAACTACTTATTGTGAAGTCCAACTTCCTTCTTTTCAAATGTTATAGTTTCCCATTCTTAATTTACTAAAATTTATTTACACATTCTCTAAAATAGCTTCTTACTTGTTGCAAAATCACCTTGTTATGGTTCATGAACTTTATATTAAAGTAATACCCCAAAAATAAGACAACTTATACATAATTTGTTTAACATGTGAATAAATAAAATTTGTCAATAATTAGAAGTAAATAAACATAAACATATGGGATATTCACTATTAAAATAAGGAAATTTAATCCCATGACTACTTAGGTACTTTTGATATCTTACAAAATATCTAACCAATCGTTTTGGGTGACTCCATTGGGGAACTACAAGCTTAACTCATAGAACTAAAATTGGATTACTTATATAAGTCAAGATAAGTGTAGACTAACTCATAGTTCTTCAAAATTTTCATGTTCTTCAAACCACTCTTCTCAAACACTATATTTAGAGTATGTTACGTACCTATAATAAATGTGCATCCTTCTTAAAGTTAACTCCAATTTTTAAAAATAGAATAATCACTATTATTCAAGTTATTACATGTACAAAATCTACATTTTATTATATTTCCTATTTATCCTAAGCTCACTGCATGTTGAGGAACTTTTTCTTGAGTAACCACCACCCTAGTCTTTACTTATAAACCAAAATATTTGAGTAAATCTTTAAAATAGTTTTTTCACTTCAAATTGGCAAATTAACCTTTCACTAGAGCAAGGAGAGCTCAGAGCTAAATTTACAAATTATTTGAGAGCTCAAAGCCTTTCACCTATGAGACAAGCACAAATTCTTGAGAATCAACTTTAGCACAATTCTTTAGTAATAATTCAACCTACAAACCTTAGTTCCTTATTTATATAAGAATAGTGTTACTACTTCTAATCCCTTGGGGGGGAATGATTGGTCCTCTAAATTTGACTCCTCCTCTCCATGACTTACCAAAGGGGTCAAGAAATAATTTTACAAAGTTCATTGGTGATAGAAAACAAGGTCCAAATGAATATTTGGCTGCCTTCTTTGTATCTTGTGGAGTAATTGGCATTGAACATGAAGATGTCTCAGTTAGAATCTTCATTGATACCTGGCATGACTTAGTTATAGAATGGTTTCAACATTTGGCTCCTATCACTATAGTAAGATGGGAAACGATGCATGATATATTTGAGAAGATATTTAAAGCTACTAAAGATTCTCACATATTTCTTACCCAAATGAATCAACTCAAAAAGGAATGACACAAACATATGCATGATTTCATTACCAAGTTTAATAGGTTACTTTATAAAATACCTCATGATACTCTACACATTAGAGATATAATAAATACTTATTAATCAACACCTAGTTACCAAAGGTTAGCTATTAGTTGTGTAGAGCACATCTTGTTGATTTAGAAGTTGCTTGAAATCTTACTATAGAGGTTAAAGATGACATGATAATGGCCAAAAAGATCACGAAAAAAACTTCTAAGGGTGATTATTCTACTTTAAAAACATCACATACTACTGATCCCTTACTATAGAAGCTATTTAATGACTTGATATAAGTCAAAAGACAAATTACTCAAGGTACTCATGCTCCTCCTACTAGGAATGCACCTACATGCAATTTTAATAATAAGAATAAGAACCACATTAATGGCCCAACATAAAGACTAGAAATTGAATATGATCTCAAAAATCATGTTTATATGAATGATGAAGATCAAATTATTGATGATATACATCAATTCTTTGTTGATGAAGATGAGTTTATAGATCCTGCTAGTGACTCCAACATTGACTACCTAGAATATCAATTAGAAAGTGATTATGAAGAAGTAGTTGAATAAGATCATAGTCACTATTTTGTAGTGTTTATAATGTCATATACTCAACAAGATGGTTAAAAACCTTCTAAGGAGAAATATAAAGAGAAAGGAGAATCTAGATCAAATGTAAGCATTTTTAAGAAAGGTAGTCCTCTACCTTCCTCTTTAGCTCTTGAAGATAAATATGTAGATTCTTCTTCTCAAAATCATAAGCCAATAACTCATAATACTAGAGATAATCTTACTTTGTCTACATCCATCCCCTCTTTTGACATAATTGATCACATAAAGGAAACTAAGATTTAAATGTCAGAAGTCAAATGTTTGAGTTCTTATCTCGATCAACTAAATAGACTAGTCAAGTATGATCAAAGTAAAGGGTAAAACAATATAGAAAATGAATTTAAAGGTATATTTCCTACTCCTAAATTTTTTCCTTCCTATAAAAATGGTACAACTACTTCTCCCACATTTTCTTCTACATCTAAAAGGATAAAGCTATTTTATGTCTCTCTCTTGATCAATGGGTTCAAGTTAAGTAATTGCATCTTGGACTCTAGAGCCTCAAATAATGTTATGCTAGCTAAAGTAGCCAAATAACTTTACCTCACTTTAACCAAGAAAATATGAAAATTTTACTCAATAGAGAGACAATATCCCTTGATTTGATAGATCAAAGATGGCCAAGCTATCTTGAGATCTTTCCTAGATAAAAGACTCAAAATGACAATTTTGGTAGTAGATATCCCTATCTCTTACATAATTATAATAAGTAGAAAATTTTGAAATATATAGGTGAAAAAGTCAAGATGGATTAGTCATGTGCTCACATTATAATAAAAAGAGTAAATCAAAAACTCTAGCCCAAAAAGAAGTCTAAGTACATAGTTTCTAAGTCTGATGATCCAAGGTTACAAATTATTTTTGAATAATTATACCATGGAGTTTACTACCTTGAATTGGGAAAAGAGATACAAGAACTAAAGGAAATAATAGAAGAAGAAGAAGATAAAATATGGATACTAGAGTTTGATGGTAGCTATAGTTTTATTAGTTCAGGTATTGGGGTGGTATTTATATAACTTGATGGTAAAGTATTTCTTTATTCCAAAACACTCATGTCTAAAAATACTAAAAACATAGTGGATTATGAGGCACTCCTATTAAGACTTGAAAAAGCAAAGGGAAAATGAGTAATACTTATTAAATTATAAGGGGATGCTAAGTTAATAGTGAGACAAATTTTATGATAGTACCAGGTGAAGAAAGACAAGTTGAGACACTATCATAATCAAGTTCTAAGTGGAACATTTAATTTTATAACTTTCTCAATCCACTCAGTTCCTCAAGATTATAACTCTAGAGCTGATTCTCTTATAGTTACTGTATCTCTAATTAGGCTAGATTAGTAGCTTACACCTTTTTAAGAAGGTAAATATAAAGTGGAGATGATTTACCATCCAAAGGTTCTAGATTATATCAACTAGTGGTAAGTTTTAAATGATGAAAACCAAATAATTGCATTCCTTGTGTAGTAAGATAACTTTAAGGAATTGTACTTTAAAGGGAGTAGTTCATATCCATGATAAATGAAAATAAATATCACTGACCCTAAGATTACTAATAGTCAAGATATAACTCAATTGAAGGGAAATAAAAGCCATAAAGGGTTAGTTTCTTTGGAATAAATATTTGATAAGCATGATCAATTTCAAAATAAAAATAAAGAATATGGTGATAGTTCATCTCCATAAGTACAATAGATTGATTTAGGTAGTGAAGAAGAACCCAAGATGTTCAACATTGGTAAATGTTGTTCTCAAGAATAAAAAGAGGCATTCATTGAGCTTCTTAAAATATACATTGAAGTGTTTACTTGGTCATACAAATCACTAAAATCCTTCCATGTAGATGATTTATAGTAATATATTCCACTTTAGCTTGAAATAAAACACTTCAAGAAAAAAGTTTCATCATCATAAACCAACTATCACAGGTACTATTTATGATGAAATATAGAAAATCCTTGATGTAAAGATCATATATTCTATACACCATTCAGAATGGTTGGAAAATATCATCCTAGTGAGAAAGAAAAATGGATAAATATGCTTGTGTTAATTTCCATAATCTAAATCAAGCTTCTCTAAAAGACAATTATCCATTGCCCATTATGGATCACACCTTTCAATTAGTTATAGGTTCAAAGATTTTGTCCATGTTAGATGGATTTTTAGGGTATAATCAGATAAAAATGGCTAAATAAGACTAATACAAGACTACTTTCACAATGCCATGGGGTATGTTTACTCACCATAAGATGCCCTTTGGACTTATCAATGCTGGAGAAACTTTTAAATGATTAATAGATCTAGAATTTTCACATATTAAGGACAAGAGTGTAGTGGTGTACCTTGATGACTTGATATTCTTATCCAAAAAGAGAGGTAATCACTTGGATGATCTAAAAAAATTACTCATCCAGTGTAGGAGACATGGAATTTCTTTGAATCATAAGAAGTCAATATTTTTTGTGACTAAAATAAAGCTTATTGGTCACATAGTCTCAAAAGATAGAAAAAGGATTGATCCAAAATGAGTCAAAGATATTCAAAGTTAACCTATTCCTACATATAATAAATGAGTACATTCATTCTTTGGTAAGGTCAATTTCCTTAGAAGATTCATTCCTAAATTTTCCAAGTTGATAAGCCACATCTTTGATATGACAAAAAAGATGCAATAATTCAAATGGAATGTTGAAGGTAAGTTGGAATTTGAAAGGATCAAAGCAGTCATAGCTAAAGCTCTAGTACTAATTTCCCTGTATTTTGGTAAATAATTCATTCTTTATTGTTATTCTTTTGAGCACATTATATAAACAATACTCTTAGAAAAGAATGATGAGGGTATTGAATACCCAATAGTTTTGATGATCTAAACATTGAAAATATTTGAACTAAACTATTCACAAATGGAGAAACATGCCTTTGTTATAGTCAAAGCATGAAAAGTTTTCAGGTACTACATTTTGTCTTTACATACTAAAGTCTATATACCTGAAACTACCATAAAATCAATTCTAACATAGTAAGAACTGGGATTACTGAGAGGAACCTGGGCAACTAAGGTGTAATATTTTGATCTTGATATCAAACCATCAAATCTAGTAAGAGGAAGACGCTTGTGGAAATTGATGTAGAGAGGAAATATGATGACACAGATACAACTAAATTATATGACGATTTGCCTATGGTTCTTTTTGTTGATCTTGTTGATGAATGGTACATCAAGATTGATTACTTACCAACTTATGGAGTATGTGTAACTAATTTGATGTGTAGGGAAAATCATAGCATCAAGCTAAAGTCAAAATATTATGTCCTTTGGGATAATGGTTTGTAAAAAAGAGGAATTGATGGTGTTTTCCTTCACTATGTGGATAAAGAACAACAATAAAAACCTATAGAATGTTTTCATGACAAAGAATGTGGTGGTCACTTCTCAGTGAGATTCACAACACATAAAATCTTATGAGAAAGGTATTTTTGGCCTAACATTTTTTAATATACTTCTAATTGGGTTACTAAGTGTCAAGCATGTCAAATTTTTTTGGGACATGTAAATTTGCCAGCATTAATTAAGCCACTTTAGTAGTGAGGCATGGATTTTATTGTCATGTTTAATCCTTCCTAAAGTGATGGACATATCTATGTTTTAACTATAACTGATTACTTTAACAAGTAAATAGAATCCATTCTGATCAAGCATGTCACTTCTAAAGTTTATGTGATTTCATCAAAGAGAACATTATAGTAAGGTTTGGTGTCCCACACAAGATAGTAACAGATAATGTAGCCAAATTTTCTTTAGTAGAACTAACTAATTTATATTACTCATATGGAATAAACTTGGTTCATTATTTAAATCACTATCCTCAGGGGAATGGTCAAGCTGAGTCAAACAACAATAACCTGATGACCATCATTTATAAAATGGTGATTGATAATCAACATACCTGGCATAAGAAGATGTTTGATGCACTGTGGGATGGTAGGATCACTCCAAATAAAGCCATTGGTATGTCACCTTTTTAGTTTTTATAAGGAACAAATGATGAGATAACAATCACCATAGAGTTGCCTACTTTGAAATTTTCCAAATCTATTGAAGATGTAACTTATCAAGATTCACTTGATAAAAGGATCATATTTCTCATTGAACTACTAGAGATCTATATTCAACTTGTTGACTGACTAACTGATCATAAAATGAAAGTGAAGAAGATATTTAATAATAAAGATGAAGATAGATAGTTTGAAGTTGGTGACTTAGTCCTCCTATGGGATAAATAGAATGAACAAAAAGGAAATCATGATAGGTTTCACTCATTATGGAAAGGGCCTTTCAATATAAAGAATATTTTTTGAAGAGATAGCTTCATCCTAGCTTATCAAGATGAAATTAAACTGCCTCTACCTTTCAATGGGTGGCACTTGAAGCTCTACAAGAAATAAACAATAGAGTAACACCTATATGTATATAAATAAACTTTTTAGTATTTATTTTCATTCTTTATTTGTTTTATAATTTTTTTGTTTTTGTGATTTAGTTTTTGTAAAGACCATATACCTAATAGATAAGACTCAAAACTAGAGATACTATGATATCATCCTTATTTCTTTATTTCTGATAAAAACAAAGATATCCCCAATCAGAGCTATTTGGTGTCCCTAAAATTTCACACTTATAAATTTTGGGTTATCCCTATTTAAAATTTTTCCTTTTGTCTTATGTGAGTTAGGTGTCTTATTAAACTAGTCCCCTAAATGAAGCCTTAGTCTTTAGTATTTTTTGTTTCTAATTTATTTCTTTGCCCAATTGCTTTAAATTTCTCTATAAGGTTGAAAACATATACCTAAGGCCATCATTGGAAAATCCATTTACTCATATTTCCTAGAATACCAAAAATCCAAGTATATGAGCCCATTTTTAGGCCAACTCAAGTTCTCTAAGTTACATAAATTATCAATTAAAAAGTAATCAATCATCATAAATCTGAGTTGCACTACTTAGTTCAAAGCAAAATTATCAAACAACTTTACTTCACATCAAAAGTCAAGTAAATAAATCCCATAAATGTACAAAACATTACCTAAAGTAAAATGAGTTTTTAAAATAAATTCACTTCCCTAAATCCACAAGTAAAAGTAATGAAGGTTTACGAACCCAAAGTACTCACTAGTCAAGATTGAGTTAGGCTTATGAATCTTCTTAACTTTAAAAGCTAAATTAATCAAAATAGTTAGTAAAATCCAAAAAAAGCTAATGAATTATGTGGATCCTTCCCAAATGTCTCCAAATTTTCATTAATGCATTAGTAAATATAAATATTTAGGAATTCCACCTCATTCACCACCTGACATTTGAGTTCTTTAACCAAGATGCCATCCATATGAACCCTGAGTTACACTATTTGAGCCTTTAGAGTGACTCTTTTAACAAACTTATCTTGACCTATTTGTATTTGAGGTATGTATATCGTGTTCTCTTAGTTATCATAGCTTCATCTCAAGTGTTTTCTTCTCATTTATCTCTCATAATTTTCCAATTACCTCCATGGATGTATTATTATCTATGTTTATTTTTATTAGTTTTATTTCTCAATTTTTATTTGTTTAAATGTTTTCAAACCCCTATAAATTTTGTCATATATCGTAACCATGTAAAAACACACAAAAAGTAATAAAAATTGAAATCTTCCATAGAAAACCTAGTGGATAACATAACATTTCCCACTCAAGATTCCCACAACTACGTACTTGAACTCTCAAATCTAAGTTACTTGACCCAAGAAACCCAAGACTCCAAAACATCATACCTACTTAGACTTCCCATTAATTCTAGTCACCTAGAGTCTTGACCCTAATATACTACTCTCAAGAACCCTTAAACTCTCAAATACCCCACCTACCTAGAGTTGTGATTGTTATTAGTTTTAGTTTAGGTTTTCCAACCATAGTTACTTGCCCTAAAAAATACAAAGTTGAAAGCCTTGAGAAACCCATAAAAATACATAAGTGAAACCCAGACTCATCACCACTAGTTACTTAGGTTTTCTAATCTAATTTACTTATCCTAACATACTTAAAGTAGTTATCTCCAAGAAACATAGATTCCTCATGACTCATTACTTACATAAATTATTTAATACTTAAGACTTATAGATCATCTAGATCAACCTAGGGTTGTGATACCCTATTGATTAATATGAGTTACTTAAGGTTTTCAAGACATTATACTACTTAAAACCTAAATCTAGTTTTAGAGGTATTATTTGAGAGAACAACTTAACTCATTTCTTCAACCTTTTCTAAACTAGTAGGAACAATCACAAAGCTTTCAAAAGTGCTTAGCAATATTTTCTAGAGTTATTCAAAACCAATGTCAGGATCAGAATGATTAGAGGAAGAAATAGATGGAGTAGAAGTACAAGAAGAAACAACACCTTTAATTGAAGAAGTCCCTGAGTTGGCACTTAAAGAAATCTTTGGGCCAAGTAGGAAGGGTAAAACAAAAGCTAAGAGAGCCAAATCACAAGATCCAAAGATGAAGTATGAGTATAAAGGGTACCCTATTTAATTTTTTTTCACTTCCAAGTTAACTAAAATTAGTTATATATGTGTGTGTGTGTGTGTGTGTGTGTGTGTGACATGTGTTAGTGATTGAGTTATTGAAGAGATCTAAATCTATAACCAAAACTCCACTCACATAGAAAATGACTAATAGTGGGATTCTGTGAGCTATGGCTTTCCCAATCTTAGCTCAACTTCTTAAGTTTGTCCTAGCATGTGCCAAGTACTATGAATACATCATTAGGAAAATCAGACATACTTATGGTAATGTAGTAATAATGTTATATTTTTAATACCTTAACTATTGATTAAAAATACCAACAACATCTAGTATCCTAGATGTAACAATGTAAAAAGATAAAAGTCAATGGGAAAAGAAGATAGTGGAGTCCATTAAAATAATGAACATAAACTATCTAAAGAAATATAAAAAAACATTAAGATTTTAAAAGTAGATAGTAAGGACATACTTGGTTCATCAAGTAAATGACATTACTTAGTTGTTATGCAAAATCAATGGAGAAAAGAATTCCAAGTTATTTTCAACTTGGATGTATGTATATGTTAGGGCCATTGATGTCAATAGGAACTCCATAATGATTGAATGGGCCAAGATGATAAGTGACAACATGGACTAAGAGTTAAGTTACATATTACATACTTTTAATTTTAAGATGACCTCATATCTAATATATACTATAGCATCAAATGGAGCCCTTTATAGGCTAAATACTAAAGGGATGCTATAAACTAAGCCAATATATGAATATTACCCTCAATTAGTTATTTTTTAGTACTAAAAGCATTATAAGATAGTGAATGATGGATTCTTATATGAAATCATTTTCAAGTTAAATATATCTCTAAAACACAAGAGAGCATCTAATGTAATATGGGATGTAGTTTCCCATTTTGGATGCCTTTTCATTCAATTCTTAAACTTCACATACATCAAATTTGGTGGTCTCTCAGGCACACTAGTTAAGTTTAAGGTATCCTAGTGAAAAATAGATACTTATTGAGTTATACAGGCAAATAGTTGAGTTACATGATTTATAGTCAAATCTTCACTACCCCTCTATCAATTTTCCTATTGTTATTAGTCACTATCATTTACATAGCATCTTAGAATGTGTAAAAATATATGTACCATGACTATAATAAGACCCATTTCAAATCTAGAGAAAATTTTGATTGTAGAGGTGTAGCTTGAAATACAATTTCTCTCAAGAATATGCATAAATCCATAAATACTTATTCACCCATCATATTCAATTCTACCACACCTACCATAGATCCATCAGTACCCATGCCACCTTAAAAATATCATGGAATAAATCATTATCATAAGCCCATTTAGAATAAGATAGTTGTTCCTCCTCTTCCTCTATGTTTTCAACCCACTTATCAACCTCCACCCCCTTTAGATGATCAACCAGCCACTCGAAAGGAGTCACAATAAGTAACTGCTAAAATATATACCTCATCTCAAGAGTTAGCACAAGAAAAACAAAAGGAAATGGTTGGACTTGATAAATAAATAGAGTCAAAGGTAGAGAAGCCAATTAAGGAGAAGGAAGTAGAAGTTGAGAAGAAAGTTGAGAGAGAAAAAGATAAAGAACTTGAGGTAGAGATAGAGGAAAAGGAAAAGGAAAAGGAAAAGGGAAAGGAAAAGGAAAAGGAAAAGGAAAAGTAGAAGGAAAAGGAATGAGAGAAGGAGAAGGAAGTGGAGGAAGATAAAGTGAAATAAGTAGAGACAAATATAGAGAAAGTGATAGAAAAAACAAAGGAGAAAGGAGAGGGAAAATAATATGAGAAAGAGATCAAGAAAGTGATAGAGAGCCAGTAATTTATTTCTCAAGAACTAGTGGTAATAAATAACCAATAACAAATGTTTATTCATACATACACTTCCAATAGTACATATTTATCTTCTTGGTTGGAAATGAAAATAACTCTCAAGTCTAGAGAAGTAATAAATGTGGAAGAAATCTATTTATAGTTGTTGAAGAGTTTGGATAGAAAATGAAAGAGGCCCAAAAGTGCTAAGGTAAATTTAAAATTTATAATTGATCTTACAAGATAGAAATTTTCAAAGGTATTAGTCCTTCCATAGGGCATGAATAAAATTTAAGTCACTAAAGATGACTTAATATTTACAAATATACCTCTTGGATAATTTACCACAGAGGTCTTGAAATAGGATACATAGACCTTGATTAACACACTTTTTTAAATTCTTAAAGAGGAGAAGGCTACTAAAGCTAAGCTAAAAGAACATAATTCCAAATTGTGTGAAATAATTACTAAATTTTTAAGGTATTTTCCATAAAAATCAATTATTTTAGGAGATTCAATTGGTCAGTAACAACTAAGGTAGAAGAAATTGGAGATAAAGCTAAGGCCATTGATGAACGAATGGAGAAGATGCATTAAAATGCCTAGAATTTCTTTTCTGAAGTCCCAAGTATTCATGTTGATATTATAAATAAATTAGTAGACATAAAGACAATAATGAATTAAATAAAAAATAAGAATGAAATTTCTAAGTTGCATAAAGAGAGTCTACAAAGAATAAGTACTTTGATTGAGAAATTTTTGATCGAAGAAAAGATTGTCCCTAAAGGATTAATAAAGAAAGTAAAACAAGAAGAATAAATGCTATCTTTTCTCATGTGTATTCTTGAAGAAATGTGTGAAGAAATAAATAATTTAGAAGAAGAAGCTCTTAATGAAAAGGTGAATCTAAAATACTGTCTCTTTGGTTTCACTAGCATTTGGTTTGATAAAACTCCTAGGATATATGAATAGGTATATTAGTAGTTCAATAAATTAATGAAAAATGCCACAACTCCTTTCACAACTAAATCTATAAATAAGTTAATAAATTGTCAACATGAAATCAAGAGGCTTGAATGAAGACTTCAAAAGATGAAACCTCATAGTAGGAGGTTGGAAAGAGAGATGCCAAGATTTGAGATTGAAAGGCAATCACTTGCCAAACTAGATGATATAGAAATATAGTTCATGATGTCTCAACACATAAAATATAGAGAGAAGTTTAGAAATGAAGTTAATGAAATAGAATGATTTCAATGTTTCTTCTACTTCTATTTTCTTCTTGTAACTTGTAATGTATTTAAGTAATTACATGTAAAAGTAAGTTGTTGAAAAATATAAGACTCAATTAACATAGCTAAATGACATTACTTGAAGTCATTTTATAAAATCAAATTACTTAAGTAAGATTTATGTTGCCTACAAAGATATTGTTTTTGTTTCAAACTATAAAACAAACATGTACTACATGTCATCAGTGATTACATGAAATAGAGAATAAATTCTAGGAGGAATCCTCTCAATGGTTCCCAGTTTTAGTGTAACACATGGAGATTCACGGTGTTGTCTCCTATTTGTTTTTTACTTCTAAAATTGTATAAATATAAGTAAAGGCCTGGGTACCTAAGGATGGTAATTTTTGGATAGCAACTATAATTGAAGCAAGAGAGTTTAAGCAATCTAAAACTTTGTGTTTAGATTTATGAGTTTTTATTTTACATGAAATTGGTTCAAAGTGAACGAGAAAGAAGTTGTTTTATGTGGAACTTTGCATCTCAAGAGATCATTTGGTGGATTTGTGAAGATTAAAATGGTAAACTTTGTGTTAGATTTAAATCTAAATTTGAATTCTGATATTTACTAGTCATTTACTAAAAATATTATCATCTTTTGGATGTTTATTTACTTATATAGATTTAATAAGATCTATAAAACTACTTATTGTTAATTACTTCTTTCTTCCCCCATGTTCTAGTTTTCCATTCTTCATTTCCCAAAATTTCTTTACACATTCTCTAAAATAGTTGCTTACTTGTTGAAAAATTACCTTGTTATGGTTCATGAACTCTGTTATTAAAGTAATACCCCAAAAATAATATAACTTGCACATAATCTATATAACCTATGACTAACTAAGATCATTAAATAATTCAAAGTAAATAGACATAAACATATAGAATATTCACTACTAAATGAAGGGGATTTAATCCCATGACTACTTAGGTACTTTTGATAGCCTACAAAATATCCAACCAATAGATCTTCAAGAGATGCTCGAGCTTTAATTTATTAGCCCATAACTATGCCACATGTCATCTCTACATTTATCTTGGCTGTTCAATATTTATCTTGAATCCTTAGATCATCCTTGTTAGATCAAACATAGACCATTAGATTATGATCTTCAAGGTTGAATGTCATTGGATGCTTAGTGTTCTTTGGCTACGAGTGTGACATTTGTCGCCTTCTCACTTATCATGGGGCTCTATTGAAGCTTTGACGCAATACACACCATTATATCAATCTAACCTGAGTAAACATGTTTTTTATCTAATTAAGATGTTTGAGATTTAACTTAGGGCCAAGGTCTCATTTGAGAAAATTTGAATTGATCTTGAAAATAAAATGTTGTTTAAGTCAGTGCTTGAGAAACATGAAATTTAATCTAAAGTCTTAGACTAATGCTTTCATTCGTATTAATAAATATGAATAAAGCTTTAGGCTAAAGTATTAAGCTAATTTTTAAAACATGTTAAAGGGGACCCCATGGAATAAAACACCTAGCATAAAGTCTTACCCTAAGGTTTCTAAAACATGTTAAATGGGATCCCTTGGAAAAGAATACCTAGCACAAAGTCTTAGACTAAGGTTTTTATTATATTAATAAATATGATAAACCTTAGAGTAAGGATTTAGGCTAAGATTTATAAAATAAAAAAATGGACCATGCATTAGTTAGACCATGACAATAATAAAATAGACTAGGAGGTAGCAGGACATAAAGGGACCAAGAATAATAGTTTTAGCCTAAGGTTTGGTTAGGTTTAAAAACATGAATAAATAAGCCTTAGGATAAAAATAGAACTAATTTGATGACATAATAAAAGTTTTCACATGTAATTTTGAATTCAAAATGAGGACTTAGATTAAATATAGATTAAGGGTTTTAGTAATTCAAATATGAATTCAATCAATCATTTAAAGATTGAAGTCTATTAAAAGATGAAATAATCATTAAATCATAAAACCTAGACATTTCGCATTCAAAATGGACTCCATTAACGATGTGACCTACAACATAAAGATCAAATGTTAGTAACTTTATGAAAACTTGAATCAAAAGCATGAACAAATATTCCAATCAAATCAGGTGTAGATGATTTCCAAATAAAGATATATTGAAAAACACCCTAGTGATACTTTGATAAAATGAATTTTTAGATTTAGGGTAAAAAATTACACTATTTTACGCAAGGGTCCCCATTTTTTAGAAATGGGGGGTATGTTGACCTTAACAAATGGAAACTTCTAGGGGTAACATAACAATATGTTAGAATTTAGAGACTCTATTTTATACTGATAATTAATCTACTTATTGCATTTGATCAATCACCATTATTAAGATTTCATGGTTAAAAAAAATATTTCAAATACAAAATTAGGACCAAACATCAAGACATAGCCATGTTATGTGTGTTCTTTAATTCCACTTACTAATTTCCATAGGATTTGGAGAATAACTTCCAATTTCATGACTTTAATCATTAACACTAACTTTTAGCATGTTTGGATATTCATTAAGAACAATACTTTATCTCAAGAAGGCTTGGGAATTGATCTACTACTATCTACACATCCATAACCCCAACATAGATGTCTTTAGCTCCAATCAGGGCCTTGGTCCACTGCTAGCTAGGCATCTATATCCCTAGTGGAGATTAATACTTTGCTCATAAATATTTTTAATTTTGTAACAAGATTCAATTTTTGTATTTTATAAGTAATTTTGGATTTATATCAAAGGTTAAGAATTAGTTTAGCCAAGTATTGAGATTTTGTCAAGTGTTTGATCTTTAGAAAATCATATTTGGTTGTAAACTCTATCACAAGAAATTAATATTTTTTAAGTGTAAGCATTATTGTATCCTAATAATCTATTCTTTCACCCTACATGTGCAATCCTTCTTGCAACTAAACTTAGATAATAATAAATTTTATAATCTCAAGGCATAGTGTAGACATTAGAAATTTGTAAACTACAACTCTAGATGTTGCATTAACCTTTAAAACACCCTTTCACCCATTTACCCCATTATCTAATTTAATTATTTAAATAAATTAGTTAATTCATATTTTCACCTACCCAAATCCATGCTTAATCTATCAACACCTAGCCTAAAGACCATTTCTACCCTAACATTTAATGTCTTACCTCCTTAGGCTTGTTCTTCATGCATCCCCATGCCTCATTTATTCCCCTCAAACCATTTCCTAATGTCTCAACCTTTAATCACTAGGAAAAATGGATAATTTTAGCAATTTTTACCTCTTTTCCCTAACCATCGATGGTCGACGCTCAATCAATGATGTTTAACCTAGACCACCAGTGGTTACTTAAAACTCTACCTAAGAAGTGAATGATCAAAGGATTCAACTACAACTCAACTAAAACTCACTCATTGATTACAATATATTTAATTTTAGTCATTATTCACATGATCAATACATTCTAGACTATTTATTAAACTCTTCCATTTAAACATTCCTTTTCTCTCTATTAAGAGATGAAGAGGAGGTTGAATGGAACCTAGTGGGAGAGATTCTTATTTCAAGGTGAATATAAAACATTCCTAGAGATAAACTGATACTAGATAGATATTAAAGAGGCACTTCTACATTCTTAACACCAAGGATTTGAATACTATCACTCTGACCACATAGATTTAGGTCTCTAAGCATCTCCACCTCTAGTTTCAGGATTCCTCTAGGACATCAAGCACCAAACATAAGTATTTTTCACTAGTTCTTAGTTAAGTTATTTTTTTTCTATATCTTAGGGCCTACACATAATTTTAGCAACTCCCCACAACCACCCTATTTTGGAGTTCTATAAATACAAACAACATTCTCTCTACCAAGCACCCTCTAACCACTCTCAACCATTTTGAATATCAAATCCCTAACCTTTAGACCTTTGAGACCTTCCCTCTAATCTCAAGACCCTTAACCAACCCTCAAATTACATATAAAACCCCTCTACAACTTACCCATAGTCCCTTTCTCACCCAAATCTAAGATTGTCAAAACCATAGTGACTGTCAATTCTCACCTTTGATCACTAGCGATCATATGTCGAATGGTGATGGTTATACCCTAACTACCAGTGGTTATCAGTGACCATCAATTCTCACTATGTAAATCACTATAACCAAAATAACAAGCATTTATCAAACACCAACCCCAAACAAAACCCATATTTTCTTAACCTTTGTCACTACACAAAATCGACAATAATAACCCAACCACACTTGAGCCACACCTTGACATTTTATAATTTATTTAATGTTATTTTTTTAAAACACATTATTTCTTGAAAAGTATTTATTTCATTTTGATTTATTAATTTCATTATGTTATGGATTCTCTCTTATTAGTAACTTTCTTAACATCAACTTATCTAAGAGGTGGAGTGATAGCCTCCAAGGAAGTGCACTTTATAGATTTAGCTCATGCTAGACAATCCACCCACCTACCTAACTAATCAACCATTTTATAGTTTCTTTCTTATATTTAGGTCATTCCTTCTTAAATAAATAGGAGTATCTACAATTGGTTGGATAAGTGAGTCCAAACCAAATATATGTTCTAGTAACCTCACCCTTATTTCAAGTTTTACATCTTTCTAAAAATAAATAGAATCAAAATTTTATTGAAACATTATGGCATGTTTGGTGGGAACCTTGAGTCTTTTTTGGGTTCATAGTTTATATTTAGGTTCTTTTCTTCTTATTTTATGCTCATTTAAACAAAATCAAAATTTTCTTTGTGTGTAAAATTAGCCTTTCATACATTTTTTGCTTACATAATTATCTCACATAGCTTAATTAATCAACTAAATTAACCATACCCTCACTTATTTTCACACACAATACCAAACCACTTACACCAAATAAAAAATCAAACACTTGACATAAGGCTCGATTAGGGTTTCATATCCTAGTATTAAAACTTTCCCTTTGGCTATCCCACATGGACTTCACTACCAACGGCAGAAACCAAAATTTAGTTCTATGATTGAGTATAATCTCAGGTATTCAATATATGTTGGCTAAGAAACCAATACTCTTATCTTTGTGGTGTGTTAATTAAGGGGGTAGGCCCCAATATCAAGCCACATATCAATGATAAAAAATATAATTTTGATCACCTAAAATACCCTAAACCATCCTTATATTGCCTATCTAGTACCCTTTTCAAAACCAAAGTTGAGTCACACTTCTAAAAACTTAAGGCATAAGCCAAAAAAGAGACAAAAAGAACCTTATGATTTAACATGCTTTAGTGTATGTTTTTATCTTCTTTGACTTTTTCTTGTTTTGTTCTTATTTAAGTTGTGAGGAATATAATACCATTTGGAAATCTTCCACCATCTTGCCTTCATCTACCTCATCTCCATTGAATTGTTCAATGGGGAACACCCCTATATTTTATCTAAGAGATCCTAACTTTGTTAGACTCCTAGAAGATAACCCTCTTTCCTTATAGCTTTACCTTACATCATGAGCCATATATGCTCCAAAAATTACCTACAACCAATCTGGCCTTACCTATAACCAAACCAACCTCACCCATAATCAATCCAATATCAACTACAATCAACCAAAAACCTCTCAACAACCATTTTATTATCATCACAACCAACCAAAAACCTCTCAACAACCATTTGATCATTCTCATAACCAACCAACAACATCTTAATAAATATTTGACCATTATCATAACCTACCCAATTACACCTATCTTAACCTCACCAATATTTTGGATATCAACCTCAACCACCATATCAACTATCTCAACCTCACCAATCCTTAGAATACCTATCTCAACCATCATATTAATTACATAAAATCCCTTTGTGGAAACCTTATTTATCTCAACACCAAAACTTGGTCTATCCTCTTTGTCACCCAACCAAGAACTAAGAATCAAATTTATCTATTCAACCCACCTTGTCAACCTTACCCAACATATCAAACCAACCTACCTTAATAAACTTACCAACCTTATCAAATCAAACTAACAACTATTAACAAAACTTTTTAAACCAACCTACCTTATCAACCTCATCAAATCCAACCAAAACCTATCAACCCATATTACCCACTTTATCAACCATACCAACCTCATAAATCAAACCAATAACTACCAACCAAACCTTTCAAGACCATAAATATTATCAAACCTACCCAAACTATAAAATCAACTCACCTTATCAACCTTACCTAACCTATCAAACCAACCCACCTTATCAACCTTACCCAACCTATCACATTGAACAATCGTATCAAACCTACCTAACCTATCAAATTCATCAACCATGTTGAACCAACCAACTTCATCAAACCAACCAATCATCTCACAACCTCAAGAGCCATTGGTGCACCCTCTTCCTAGTCAATATACACATTAGGGGAATCATATGCCTCAATACTTGATAAAATTTAAAGGGCATCTATAATCTAACTTCCTCAAATCAAACCCATCAATCATTCTCTTCCAAAATAAATTTGTCTTATAGAGAATGAATTTTGTATGTATCATCATACAAATAGACATGTGGTAGATATATGTGTGTCTTTTAAGACATTTTTATAAAACCTTAATTATCAAGAGTAGGTTACAAATATTACATGTCTTCCCCCCAACCTAGCCTTGAATGTCTTCTAGCAATCCATCCTTGACCCTCTTCTTACACTAGTAGTTGTTAAAAACCATAATCAAAGCCCTTAATATAATGAGGTCCTTTCATTAAATTTAGTCCTTAGTGAACCTATAATTAAGGAAACAATAATCAAAACCCAAAAAAATCCACTGGTTCACCAAATGAAACCTTCCCAACTTCCTTTTGCCATCATCACTAATGAAGAATTAAACCTAACCAATCCACTTGTTAACTTAGTAGAACCTTCTCAACTTTCCTTTGAAACCACAATTAAGGAAACCAACCAACCTCTTCCTCTTCCCATTTTAGTTGATCCACCTCCAACTAACCTACATCTTTCAATTCCCCTTTCAGTGGATCAACCTCCAAACAACATACCTCTTTAAATTTCTCTTTTAGTCAATCAAACTCCAACCAAGATACCTCTTCCACTTCCCTTTTTAGTCAATCAACCTCCAACCAACCTACCTCTTTCACTTCCCCTTTTAGTGGAGCCAATCCAAACTCAAAACACCTCACCTCAAACCAAACTAACCTCTATCATAACTAAATCAATCCAATTCCTCTATAACCTACTCAATTTTCATCCACCTAATTACATTGTATTTGATTTGATTCCATTTAAAGTAAGATCAAATATTTATCATCTTACCACACCAATCAAACCAAACAAAAAAAAAAAACCCAACCAACATACCAAACCAACCATCCAGACTCTCTCCCTCAACCAATCAAACCACCATGTAAACCAAATCAATCAACAATGATCAACATAACTTTTAACCCAACCATAACCAACTCATCTATCAATCCAAACCAAAATCAACCCTTCATTTGAGATTTCTTAGATAAGAATCTCAGCCACCTTTTTATCCAAGATATCGAAACCATACCTAAGCTCCTCCATTAAGATAATTAGACATTCTTGTCTAACCTATCTTTATTCCATGATGGTGTTAACAACATCATTACTAGACCCCAAACCCACCAAAATCCTACCCAATAACCTTTCCATCAACTTGACATCATAGAGGAAATCCCATCTAAACCACCATCTAATACATAAACTCCAAATAACAATTAATAACTAGTAACCTTAGGGAGGTTGATGAAGTCATATTCATCCCTCATAAACCCTCTTTACAAACTAACACCTTCACCTAGAGTATTTTTTCATGGAAAGATCATCAAGGGGAATTATCCCTCCAAAAGCTTTGATTAAGGAATAAAATGAACATTAACCAATGACCAAACAAACCATTGGTACTTATGATTCAACATACAGTGATCCTAACATGAAACCAATATTAAATAAAATCTGACCTTGACCAACCTTTTGTCATTAAACCCAAACTAACCTAAACTAAAACCTAAAACATAACCAACCACCATCATGCCTAAAATCAAACTCAATCCTAATTATCATCACCTAACCAACCTTTCCTCTTGATTTTTCAATCCAAAATATTTTCCACATCTAATGAAGTGTTAGAAAGTAATTAAGGGACCTCTTCTCTCCTGATTGACATCAACCATTTACATGTAAATATGGATTTGGGTCATATCAGAACCTAAACCCCTCAATGCTTTACATTTACATCCATTCTTCTATTAAACCAAGTTATTAGTCATCTTGTGCCTAAATTAAGTTCATCCATTATTTTAATCCACCTTCACCTCCTTATTTTAAGGACAAATGATTAAAATAGGATCATGTGATTATCCATCACAACCTTCACCTAATCCTAAACATGGGTACCATGGCTCTACTCATGACATGATTCTCATGGACACTTTCATCCCTTATAGAATGAATCCCCATGGTTGTTGTTTCTTAAACATATTTTCACCCATAATTAACCTTATCATACTATAATTTTTCCTCCATAAAGGAAACCTATAAGCCTATATAGACTAGTCCATGTCTACGATAGAATTGGGATACCAAATATCACTTGGGTTGTATCTAAAAATATAACATGCAGACTACTCCTTTGAAAGATAGCTTCCCAAAATTTTCAAAATTTGCTTAATAAGGTAGACTACTCCCTCAAAGGATAACTATCAAAACAAACAAATCCAAAGCTTAGACCACTCCCTTGAAGGATGGCTAAGTCAATTTTTTGTCAAAAGCAATCACTTGAAAGATTCTTGCATCAATAAGCTTCTTAAAACCATAAAATAAAAGCATGAAAATACCCCAAATCAAATTTCAAAAGTCAAAATAAGAAATTGAAAAGAATGCTCCCATCAGTTTTCATAAACCATTCATAGACTTCCCACATCGATCAGTTTACACTTATTAAAGCACACGAAAATCTCTAGATTGGTTCCTAGGTCACCTACAGAATGGGCAAGCCATTCCCACAAGAAGGTTATACTACCATCCATTCACCTATTTCATCAATCTCCCCTTTTACCCCCTCTACAAATCAAGTGATTTTGAGCTTACTTCACACTATGTGATCAAGCTACATTTTTTAACCAACAAACTAACAACAATACAAATAATGAAAGGGACTTAGGCTCATAAGCCCACCCACCATGCCATTTTGGTCTTTGTAAATAGGATCATTTAGCATCCACCTTCTACTGTCATGAACACTTGTTCAAAAGGTGTGTGTCTTTCCCTTTTGAGTCATTAAAATCCCCATCTAACCAAATTGCACCCTTTTTTTTAGAAAATGGGTCCCATTTTTACCCAACCAAGTGGTCCATCAAATCAATCAACCAATTTTAGCACCACCTAACCAACCAATTTCATATTTGATAAATCACCCTACCAAAACCATGCACCTATTGGAGAGCATTTTATTTCCCCACCCAAGCCATGCACCTATTGGAGAGCACCTTATTCTCAACGCCAACCATGTACCCATTAGAGAGGACTTTATTCTACACCTACAAACCAACCAAATAACTTCAACTTGGTTATTTTGAACAACCTTTTACACTTTTTGTGACCAACCTTACCTTGTTAATTTTAACCACACCAACTACCTTTTCATACTTAATAACCTTACAACCATGTGATAATTTTACTCACTAACCATTTAGGTGCCTCAAAACAAGACCCATTTGAGATCCCAACACCTATGACCTATTTTATTTTCATAGACTCACCCAACTTTTGGACCCCTATGAATTCAAACACCTAGACTAGAGGACTTGAGTTTATATGAGTAACCCATATTAGCTATACCTAACACTATGCCCCAATTACCCTATCAGGTTTCCTTCTAGTGCCAACCCTATTTTACCAACTACCTCAACTATGGAACCTTAGTCTATGCATTATCTCTCATGTCACACTTAGTCACATTTTATGTACTTATTCATGCTTAAATTCCCAACCAACCAAACCAACCTTATCACCCACTTATCCACTTATCAAACATGAAACTAACTCCATTTCACCTCATCAATTCTAAGTTTGAGGGGGAACACCTCCTCTTATACTTGGGGTATCCAACCTTCCACCAACCTTCCACCAACTTTCTATTTTTTTTTTTACAACTTGCTAACATAAATTACATAATAAAAAGGGGTAAATTGTAGACTTTATAAATCCATACACTAAAATTCTAGATGTCATATTAACCTTTAACACACCATTTCACCCATTTACCCCTTTAGATAATTTAATTATTTAAATAAATTATTTAATTCCTATTTCAACTTACCCAAATCCATGTCTAATCTATTGAGACCTAGCCTAAAGACCATTTATACCTTATAATTTAATGTATTACATCCCTAGACTTCTTCCTCATTCATTCCTATGACCCATTTATTACCCTCAGACCATTTTCTAATGCCTTAACTACCAATCATTATTGCAAATGGATAATTTTAGTGATTTTGACATCTTCTCCCCAATCATCAGTGGTCAACCCTCCTTCGGTGATTGTTGACTCAGACTACCAATGGTTATATAAAACTATACCTTAAGAGTTCATTATTGAAGGATTCAATTGTAACTCACTTATTGACTACTAGCTATTTAATTTTAGTCTATTGTTTTCATGATCAATGCATGTTAGACTATTTGTTAAACTCTTTCATTTCAATGCTCATTTGCTCTATATTAAGAGATGAAGAGGAGGTTGAATGGATCCTGGTGGGAGATATTCTTATTTTGAGGTGAATCCATAAGCTTCCCAAAGTTGAACCAAAATTAGACAAAGACTAAGGTGACACTTCCACATTGTGAACACCAAGGATTTAAATACTGTCACTTTTCTTGCATAGCTCCAAGTTCTAAAGAAACTCCACCTTCAGCTTTAGGATTCCTCTAGGCAATAAAGCATGAAAACTAATTATTTTGCACTAGTTTTGAGTTAATATATTTGGTTTCAATATCTTAGGGCTTGTAACTACTTTTAACCTCTCCCCACAACCTCTCTAGTGTTGGAGTTTTATAACTTCAAAGACCATTCTTTATACCAAGCACCCTCTGACCACTCTCAATGATTTTAAATATCAAATCCCTAACCTTGAGACCTCTGATACCTTAATTCTAATCTCATGACTATTAACCAACCATAAAATTACTTATATAACCCCTCTACAACTTACCCATATTCCCTTTCTCACCTAAATCTAAGATTGGTAAACTGACAGTGACCATCAATGATCACCTGCAATCACCTGTGGTCATTTATCGACTGACGATAGTCATATATTAACTACCAATGGTTACTAGTGACCACTGATGGTCATTGTGTAAATAATTTTAACCAAAAAAATAAGAATTTATCAACCAGTAACCCTAACAAAAACCCATATTTTGTTGACCTCCATAACTACACAAAATCAACAACAATAATCCAACCACATCTAAGCCACACCTTGATATTTTAGCATTTATTATAATGTTATTTTTTAAAAATGCATTATTTATTGAAAATTATATATTTCATTTTGATTAAGTACTTTCATTATGTTATGAAGTCTTTCTTATTATCAACTTTCTTAACATTAAATTTTTAAAAAGGTGTAGTGATAACCTCCATGGATGTTGTCTACTTCTTAGATCTAGCTCATGTTAGGCAATCCACCCACCTACCTAACTAATCAATAATTTTCTAGTTGATTTATCATCTATAGGTCATCCTCCCTAGACAAAGAGAAGTATCTAAAACCATTTAAATGATTTATGGCATACTAAATCCATGTTTTACTAACCTCACCCTTATTTCAATTTTTACATCTTTAGAAATAGAAATAAAAGAAAAATATTAGTCAAACACATAGTTAACATATTTATTATTCTTCAATAGTTTCTTTGAACTATAAAATTAAGCTCATATTTCAACAATCCATGATCAACCAATGTTGAGAAACCATACCTATATTCCTTAACTATGGAGTTATTTTTTAGCATCATATGAATTTTGACCTGAGGACTATCCAAAAGGACTTATTGAAAGCAAGGAATAAATTAGAGAAAGAAAACACACCAAACAAAAACTAGATAAATAGAAATAAAATAAAAGATCAAAAAATATATATAAGAATATGTAAAAATAAGGGACAAGAAGGAAAGAATAGAAAGAAACTAATCTAGCCTACTAACACTAACTCTAACTAGCCTTACAGTCATTCTATGAAGACTCTAGGTCAAACAATAGAGAAATAATAGTTGAGTTACTACCCATTGGTGGGAAATGTGAACTCTACTCCTTATAAGTATTTTATCTTGAAGGTATTGTCTCTAAGTATCTCAGCTATCTAGTAAGGACCTATCCACAAAGGTCTAAACTTCTCATGTTTAACCTCAGGCTCAGATGCTTTATCCCAAATAAGAACTAAGTCTCCTTGTTTGAACACCTTTATTTTTTGAATGTTTATCAAACCACCTCATGACTATGGTTTGGTGTCTACTAAAATTAGAAAAATCATATTCTCTCACATCTTCCTTCTGTGTGATGTCCATTAACCTTGAACTTGAATATTCTTGGTCCTCCTCCATGTAATCTTGTATGAACCTATATGTTGGAATATTGAGGGTGATGGGAAAGATGGGTTATTTATCATAAAATAGAAATAATGGTGTTTCCTTGAGAGCTTGTTTCATTATATTTCTATCTACCCAAAGGGCATAGTTAAGTAGGTTGTGCCATGGTCTAGGTTTGTTAGCTACAAACTTCTTTAGATCCTTCATCAAGTTCTTATTTTTTGATTTAGATACTTCATTACCTTAAGGATAATGGTTTAATGATAAATTGAGGATGATGATGTTATCATATGTCCATTCTATCATATTTATGGATATAAAAATATATCCATTATCATATATTATAAATATAGGTGTCCAAAACCTAGTGCATATGTTTTCTTCTAAAAAACTGATCACATCTTTAATCCTACACTATCTAGTTGTCACTTCTTTAGTCCATCTAGTACAATAGTTGGTAATAATTAGAATGTACTTGTGACCATCAAATTAATTGGGGTTAATGATCCCCATAAAATATATCCCCCATTGGGTAAAGGTTTTATCAATCATTACTAGTATTAATGATATGTATGCCTTAAGCTCTTTATTTTTGAATACTTGGCATGCGTGGCACTTTTTCACATGATTATAAGCATCCTTGAAGATTATAGGCTATTTCTAACCAACCCTTACTATTTTATGTGTTTTATTCCTTCTAGATGGATGTCTACGTCCCATTTTTTCATAAAAGGTGCTCATGATCTTAGTTTCTTCACTCTTAGAGACACATCTAAGGTAAATTCCTTCAAATTTATTCTTATACAACACTCCATCCTTGATCAAGAAGTGATTTTCCTCGAGCCTTATATTTCTCCTTTATTCCTTACTTAACCCTAGAGGAAAATAACCATTTATTAGTAAGTGGACAATGGGATCATACCAATCATTAGGTTTGAAACTTTGTTACTCTACTTGCATAACACTTAGCTTAGGGTTAGTATAGGAAATCAATTGAATTAAACCCTAGCACCTTAACAATTTGGAAGTATTAATATTAATATCATATTCTTGGAGCATATACATTCACTTACCTCTCCTTTTTCCTAGTTCATTTTGACTTAGCATGAGCTAAGTGGTAGGGTCTAGTAGAATGTCATGCACCTTATTCCTAAAGATATAATGCCTAAACTTTTTCACTACCTTGACCAAGTCATAAGCTTTTTTATCAATCAAAGGGTAGTTTAGCTCAAAATTCTAAAGGTTAGTTCTCATAAAATCTATTGGATGGTCATATACATCCATCTTCTATGTTGGAACTATAGATATCATATGATCTAAAATAAAGGAGTAAAGATAAAAATCTTTAGTTATGTCTAGACTTATCAATATAGGGGATTTTCCAATTTCCTCTTTGATGTCATTGAAAGCCTTTTTTAACTCTTCATTCCAAGTGATCTTATCCTCTTTATTCAACATTTCATTCAAAGGTTTCGCTATGTAAGCAAAACCAAAAATAAACTTCCTTACAAAACTTATTTTACTAAAGAATGACTTCAATTCCTTCCTACTATTAGGCATCTCTATATTAGATATTACATTTAATCTATCAAGGTCTATAGAGATTCCATCCTTAGTGATAACATATCCTAATACTTTTCCCTTAGTAACACAAAAAATAACTGTCTTTGCGTTGAGATAAATCCCATACCTTCTACATCTTTCAAATACCTATTGTAGGTGCATAATATGATCCTCCCTATTTTTAGAAAATATAGTTAGATCATCAATGTATATGATAATACACTTACCTAAAATACCTTGAAAGGGATGATCCATAGACATTTGAAAGTTTTTACCCACATTTATCGATCTAAAAGACATTCTCTTATAGGCAAACATGCCCCACTTGGTAGTAAAAACAATCTTCATCCTGTCCTATGGGTTCACCATCACCTAGTTATACCATGAAAAAACATCTACTAACAACATCATAGTAGAACCAAAAACAATTTAGATTACTTGGTCAAGAGAAGGTAGGGGTAATTATCTTTCTTTGATTCTTTATTTATATTTTTGAAATCAATGCACAACCTGATTTCACCATTTTTATTCCTTACTAGGATTAATTTAGCAACCCAAGTGGAATGTCTAATGGGAAACACAATATTGTCATATAATAGCTTCTTGACATCTTTATGTATTAGTAGGTCTAAGACTAGGTTGAAGGGGATCTACTTTTATCTGAAAGCTTTGTAGTTTTCTTTTAAAGGTATGGTATGAATTATGACCTTTAGATCAAAGATATTTTGGTCATCATAATACCATGATATGGTATACTTATGTTTAGTCAAAATTTATTTGGATCTTTTAGACTCAAATCTCATATAGGTTTTACCAATATTAACTAGCTAAAGTTGACCTTGAAATCTAAGATCAATCAAATTTTAATCCTTCCCACTTACTTTAGAAATATTGGTAGTCTCCAATAATCTATCAAAATCAAAGAGTATCTCTAAGGCTATCATTCCTTTAGGGATCCTATTTTCATTCAATTGAATTTCCTTATCATCAAGTTTACTTTTAAGTTTATCACCATCAATAATACTGGATTCATCAATAATGTGAGCCTCAAACACTATTGAACTAGTCATGAAGTCTATGATCTATTGATCATCACTGAATAATTTCAAGTGGTTGACATCATTTGGCATTGAGGGACATGGGATTAATTCAATTTTAAGGATTTATAACTTGAATTTTTAATTGTTCATAAGGTTGGTTACAGCTGAAGTAAGTTCAGCAGTAGCCTTCTTTTCTTCCCTATTGTCTTGTCATGTGGAGACCTCTAACTATTCAAAATATCACCAAGGACTTCATTTTTATAAAATTTTTGATGTGTATTTAATTTGATTGTTTCTTGATCCAATTTTACCTTCGAGGACACCTTTTCTATTCTAAACATGATGCATTCATCCTCCTTGGTCTTAAAACTTGTGGTGAAAATCTCAATATAAGTTTATAACTATTTGGTGATCTCCTCATAATCATTGGTGTTCTTATTTAGTCTATCTTCAAATAGATTGATTTTTAATTCTTCCTTATTTGGTCTTAAAATTTGTAGTGACAATCTCAATCTAAGTTTCTAACTGTTTGATGATATCCTCATGTTCGTTATTGTTCTCATTTAGTCTATCTTCAAATAGATCTATTTTTAATTCTTAAATAATGATCTCAATTTATAATTCTTCCTTATTTGAAACTTTACCTCCTTTAAAACACTCACCAATTATGCCTTAATGTTAATTTCAGCCCCTTCTTCATCTGATTCTTCATCACCCATAACAATTTTTTTGAACAACCTTAATTATCAGTTTCTATAGTTGTGAATAAGGATTCATTACTATCATGATCATTATTATCATCATCACTATCAGATTTACTTGTGTCATTTACATCATAAGAGCTACTGTCTTACTTGATATAGAAATTTCTCTTGTTTTTGAATGACCCTTTCTTGCCTTTATAATTCCTAAAACTCTTTTTATTCTTGTTAAGATTATAGAACTTATTATTATCACCATGACGTTTATCATGATCTCCATCATGATCATTCTTATAATTTTTAGGACATTTAGATGTAAAATTACCAACCCTACTTTTGTCACTTGGATTTTACCCTTTGAGGAGATTCCTAAGCTCTCCTCATCCAAGTGTCACAATGATAAAACCTCTAGCCTTGTGGATAGCTTAATTTTGAGGTGTATTTCTAGATAGGGCTATATCCTTTTATGTACCACTTTGGATAAAAAATACACCAAAAATATTGGGGGGGGGGATGAGAGATAAAATTTAAATAAAAATATACTAAGGGAGGTGATAAAACAAATATATTGATGACCTCCAATTAGTAGCATGTCATACATGAGAACAAAGGAATAACCAAACATACACTCCTTTAATCTATTTATTCTAACATCAATGTGTCATTATGAGGATATGGATGAATGTGCAAAGATATGAGGAATAGACAAGAGGAATTTAATGGCACTAGTGAATAGACTAACTCACTCAACCTTACCATTTCCTACAACACTTCACCTACCCTACAAGAAGAATCTCTCTAAATACAAATAGGATGAAAGAATGAGACAACATGCAAAGGAATCCATAGTCTTCATTAAGCAAGATCCAACATTAAAATATTAAAAACTATGAATAGTCATGCAAAGGTAAAAATAATTAGTATTATTGATAAAATGGTATGAAAATGAGAAAGGATTTGACATACTCAGGTGGAGCATAAGTTATAATGGCCAAAATGGCTAGTTATTATAGAAATTGAGAGAGAGAGAGAGAGAGAGAGAGAGAGAGAGAGAGAGAGAGAGAGAGAGAGAGAGAGAGAGAGAGAGAGAGAGAGAGAGAGAGAGAGAGAGAGAGAGAGAGAGAGAGAGAGAGAGAGATTTTTGGCACTAAAAGGGGGTCATAATTGAGGATAAATCCACTCTCCATAGTAGTTATAACCACCTTGATCAATTAGTCATGGCCACCTTGAAAAATGGTTTAAATAATCACTCATTCCTTTCCCCCCTTCTCTCCATAATGATACTTTTTTTGGTTACAATGGTAGGATCAAGCTATTTTCAATTTGAGTGACAGAGTGAAAATATTTAAAAAAATAGATCCATTTGTTATGCTCCCATACCAGATCATTTGTCATGAGGGAGTGGAGGAAAGGGTCATTATCACATTTTTGGTAATGAGTCTTGATGTGTCTACCACATTACCTTGTTTTAAAAAATATAACTAGGTCAAACATAAACAAAACAAACTTATATTGACTTTTAACATAATCTTGACACTTTTAATTGTCAACCTTTACTATATATTAGGTCTACAAGACCCTTTCAATATTTCACAGAGTCCTAAAGGTGACCTATGACCCTTTAAGGTCCATTTTAGTTCTCCCTAGATCCTCATTGAGCTTGATATCTTTATATATTAAAATTCCCAAGTTGAAAACCTACATCCTAAACTTTTTTCAAAGTCTTGGTTGTGCTTTTATTTGATTATGCACAAAAAGCTAACTCAACTCATTAACCCATTAAAAAATCTTGTACTATTGACCCTAATAAAAATGAATAACTATTCATCATTAATCCTATACCAATCAAGTGTGTTGTTGACACTTATCATGCAAACATTTTATTTAGAGATTCAATAACCCCTTTGACCTTTGTTCATCATCATATCCAAATTTATGATTATACACATGCTATTAGATATTTTTGGGACCAATTGTTTGAAAACCAACAACAATTTATCAGGTCTTAAAATTAACATCCACATGACTGTCATTTGACATCACCATGGATGTATTTGACATCCCATGAACCATCAAAATTAATCTCTAATGTATTTTTGTAGTGGAATAAACTTGATGTCTATGTGAAAATATCTCATAATTTGACCAAATTTGATGGCTTGGATCTTGAAGAGTGAATGTCATGGAGGCACCAAAATTTTAAGATATGTTATTGATATTAAAAGGGATGAACCCACTTGATCTGCTAGTCCTAAGATATTTCTAAGTGTACTTATAAAATGTTCAAGTGAGCTCACTTGTGTGTTTTTTGCTTGACATTTGTGTGCATGTATCCTTCACCTTTATTTATTATTAAAACTCAAATAATTATTAACATCTTGATGATCCCTAAAATCTTAGATCTAATTCACTCTATTGATCTCCTCAAGAGTTTACCAAACTTTACTTAGTACCAAATTAACTAAGGAAATTATTGCAAAAATGACTAAGAGCCCAAATTTGAACCTCAATAAGTTTTACTATGCTTAGATGTATATCCTAAAATTTGGACCATATGTTCTCCTTTAAATTAGGGAGCCAACAATGTATCAAACTACTCCTAAGATTTTATTTCCATAGAGCCAATTATGCCAAAAATATGACTACGAGGCCAAATTTATATCATCATTAAACTTCCCACTTGGTTCCATTTGAGCTTCTTCAAAAAATGGCTAAGTATGGAAACTTAGTGGATTATATCTAAGAGGCCAACTTTAAACCTTCATATCTTTTTGTGCCCTTTATAAGATGACCTAAAACTTGAAAATTATGCTATTGGGAATAATTTAAATGAACCCACATGATCATTTCTCCCTAATGCATCCACATGTGGTAATTAAAACATCAAAAAAGTGCCTACTCAGAATTTATACCACTATGCCCAAGTGTCTTGATGAACACAATGTAGAACCAAATAGATCCCATGAATTTATATACTCATTCCAAGAAATTTTGTCACCCCATGGGGTATTTATAACTCTATTACCATCTTTATAAATTGACAAATTACACTTCAAGTGAACTTGAAGTGTTCTAAAAGTTTTGCAAGCTACATGATCCCTTAGGTCCACTCATTCTATCTAGAACTTACTCAGCTCTTGCTCCAATATTTTATATTTAGGAAATTTAATTACACCCAAGTTAAATCTTGGTATGTGGGACAAAATGGCCAATATTTTTGGTGACTCAGATGGCTTGACCAGCCTGTTAGTCATGTAATCTAGGCATTGATCCATCTCACCTATGATGGCTAAATGATTAAAGCATGCTTGTGAAAGGACTCTGTTGATTCTTAATTTTTTTTGAAATAATGGGACACCAAAAAAATAATAAATTAACTAAATATACAAAAAAAAATAATAATAATAAAATATCCATGTGGAAAATTACTTGGAGGAATGAGAGACCTAACTAACTATGTACAAAGATCAAAGGATGCAACTAGTAACAAAACTTGAGATACCTCTAATTGATAGAGATGGGAAAGATATGTATATATTAAATATATAAATATTAAAGGAATTTATCTAATAATATCTTGTGATGAAATAAGGTCCACTCCAAAGACTATCAAACTTGGAGTGTTTTCCTAGTTTTGCATGATCCTCATCCCATTTAAGGACTATATCACCTTGATGGAAATACCTTGAGGAATATCTCTTATTAAAATACTTATTCAATTTTTTTTTATTGGATCACATGGTATGCATAGAAGTGTCTCTTATTTCTTATAGTTTTCTCATTTCATTTAGCCTTACCTACATAGTATCATCGTTAAAGAACTCAAGCTAATGTGCAAGCTCTAATGCAAGAAGTTAAAGAAATATAGGGATCTTAGATTATTTCACATATACAAGAAGATATGGGAAGTTTATAGTATCTTTCTTCGGTGTCACCCTATATACCCATATGGTAGTCCTCAATTTGGTATTCCACTCCTTTTAGCTATCCTCCATTGTCCTCTTGATGATCTTAAACAAGTTCTTATTTGTGGACTCTACTAGTCCATTTCCCTATGGATAATATTTGGAGGATTATTTAAGATAAATACCATGTGAAAGGGACCACTCACACACCTTTTTGATACTAAAATGAAATACCTTATCATAAATAATTCTAAAAGGCACACCAAATCTAGTTACAAGACTATCATAAAAGTCCAAAATAGAAAACTCATTACCCTCCTTAAGGGTAGTTACTTTAACAAATATTTTAAATTAATTTGTAGATGTAATGATCTAATTGTGCCCTTTTATTTAATATGGGGTATCATCCCTATAAAATTTAGGCCCCATTACATGAAAGGCTACTCTACTTGTATTGGTTACAAGGGGAGGGTAAATAATCTTTGTTTCCGAATAAACAATGCACATTTTTTACATTTCCTTACCCAAGAGTATGCATCTCTAAACATAGTGGGATAGAAGTACCAGGCTATAATGATCTTGGAGACTATGGTCTTGGAAACAAAGTTCCCACCAGTTGGACCATCATTGAGTTACTCAAGTAATTTATCTATCTGACATGATTCCACACAACTCAAAAACATGTTGCCAATGTCTCTCATAAAAAATACACCATATATTAGTAAATATGGTATATTTTTTAACATAAAATATCTTCTCTTGGATTTTTCTAACCCCATAAGACATTGTCTTGACTCAAGAAACATGATTATGTCATGTGTCCAATTGAAAGGTGTGCCTTCTGCATCTACCTATTAGCTATCATGGACTACCAACACTTGATCCTTATTATGATTTAACTCTATTACAAGGTGTTAATATAATCCTCTACCTTTTAAAATATATTTAACTCTAACATCAAGGTCATAATCCAAGCACTTTGTCACGTATCCAACTCTTTTCTCATTGAGGTCCCTATTGAATATAAATTCCTTAGCACTTGGGTGTGCTACCATGAGTATGACCTTGCTATTAAAGACCATGTGAATAAATTTATTTACATATCTTACTAATACAAGTACATGCTTCTCTACAAAGTTGTATCTTTCTTTATATCCCTCTAAGGCCTAACTAAAGAAAGTAATAGGTTATTCCAAACCTTTGTCATTCTACTGCATCAACATGGCATATACTTCATCTAATGTAGAGAAGGAATACAAACAGAAATCATTGTTAAAATAAAGATTAAGTAATGTGGGGACATGATAGATGGCATTCTTGATGACTTCAAGACTTATCTTACCTTCTCCAGTCCATGTAAAATCTTTACACTTCCTCAATGTATAAGTAAGAGGTTTGACCATCTCTGTAACATGTAGAATAAACCTCCTGATAAAAATTAATATTTCCAAATAAACTCTATAGACCTTTATTATGTTTTTGCAAGGGTAAGGACAAGATAGACTCAAATATTTTAGGATTTAAGGAGAAACCATATTTAGACACTACATGACCTAATAATCTACCTTCATGAGCAACAAATATGCTTTTTTTAGGATTCAAAGAGACATTAAATTTTTTTGCATATTTCAAAGACTAACCTCAAGTGAATAATGTGATTAGTTGGGTCCTTTGGGAAAATAGTGATGTCATCTAGGTAGATGAGCACCATGTCATTTATCAAACATTCAAAGGTGATATCCATTGCCCATTGGAAGGATTCCCTAGCATTGGATAGTCCAAAGGGCATCTTCATGTATGCATAAGTGCCCCACTTTTTGGTGAAGGAATTATTATGTCTATATTATTCTTTGACAATGATCTCAATATAGATAGAGTATCCATCAAGCAGTGAGAACCTTTGAGAACCTACCACCTTTTGAAGAGTTTGATCTATTGAGGGTAGTGGTTAGTGACCTTTCAGGGATAATTTATCGAGGTCCCTAAAGTCAACACATAAATGTATCTCCCCTTTATTTTTCCTTATTGTAACAAGGTTTACCACCCGTGAGGAATGTTTTATTAGGAATATGATCTTTGAATCAATCAATTTGAATAATTCCCTTCTCATTAGGTCCTTCACTTTTGGATTGATAAGCCTTTACTTTTGTCTCATTGGCTTTACATTTCCTTCTAGATTAATGGTGTGTTTTAAAATTTTGGGATCAAATCCCTTAAAATATTTATAATCTCATGCAAATATGTTATAAAATTCTTAACACCAGGAAACAAATGTATTTCTCTCTTCTATTGTGTTGACATTTCCTAACTTCAACAACTTGCCCTTAAAGATCTCTATTCTTTCATAATGTTCTTCTTTAGCTGAGATATATGATTTGCCATTTATCACTTGGTCATCCTCATTAAAGGTGATCTATAATGTCATAATACCTTTATATAACTTATTATATATTGTCTACATTATTTGATTATCATATTGATGTTGGAACTTGTCTTGATTCTTAAGGTAAAATTGTGTTTCTTGCATCAAAAAGCATATAATTTGATCATAATTATCAAACACTTACCAAATTTCCTCATTATCAAGTATAAATAGCTTTCATATAACCTTGATATTAGTTTTAATTTAGTTTCCTTTGACTCCTTCAATCTCATATTGAGCTTCAATGGATGCAAGCTTGTTTGAATGCTGACTTGCTTCCCCTAGTATAGATTGGATGTTGAATGCTAGTAAGTCCTCCATGAGGTCTCATACATAGTTCCTATAAGATTTAAAATTATATTTATTTATTTTATTTAATCCTCTCACTTGTTACACCAAAAGCTCATTGTCACCCTTAACTTGAAGAATTTTGACAACTTTTCTTCTTGCCTCTTGTAAACTATGTAAAAGAGCTTCATATTTAGTTATGTTTAAAGTACAACTAAATTGAAACCTTATAGTTGAATTTTAATTTTGAATTGAGTATGACACTAACATGGATCTAAATCCAATACCATTAATTGACCTTGATCCATCAAAGAACAAAGTTCATATACCATCCTATTTTTGAATAATGTTAGTTAAGTGAAGTATAACAACACCTTTCTCATGCATGTAGTACACCCCTAAGCTTGATTTTTCAATTTTGTTATAGAGATCAAATCCATGATTTTTAGCTTCTAATTAATCCAATTATATATCTAAGATTACTTCAAGATGATTATCAAGCTCTTGTTTACTAAAGTTCTCATCTTCTTCAAATATGGTATAGTTGACATTATAAGGTTGGGCATGTAAGGATCTAGATGGGACCTACAAATAGGTTATAACCTAATAGTGAATTTCATTACATATTTGGTCTTGAAAAACATGTATAACTAATTAGAGGACAAATAGCCCCCAATTTTTGTAGTAAAGTCTCTAGATAGGTAGAGGGAAAAATATGGGGGTAGGTATACAACCATTACATCCTAAGTGATGACACAATTTAAGGAAGCTATCAATGTGATATTAAGGTCTTAAAATATTCTTACTATTTTATTTCGGGATCCATCTAAGTAAATAACCCATTTTTCATTAGGCACATACTTAATCTCAAGCTTATCTACTATGGATTTAGGCATAAATAAGGTTGAAGCTCCTGAATCTATCATACAATTATGTACAAATAAATCTCTTATGATGGATAACAAATATAATGGAGGGGGATTGAAAATCTTGGGGGATTTAAAAACACTCTTATCTTGAATTTGACAAGGTACTTGATTATGAACATGAATAAGACTATGTTGATTATGATTTGTAAAAATAATGTTAACCTTATTCATCTATCCCATTTTTATGAGAAAGCTTGGATAGCTCTTGATGAATAATATATTTTTTTCCTAGAAAAGATAAGGAATTGTAAATAGAAATAGTAACATTATCCTTTTTCATATGATCCATAATATTGAAAGGAAGATTAGTACATCTGGGCTATATCCTGGAAGTAGAAGCAACACTTGGAACTTGTGTGACATGAGGAACAAAAGGAGATTTTTATTTTTTCCCATGATGTAGATGTACTTATTGAGTTTCAAGGGATTTAAAAAATACATTTGACGTGGTAGGTTGATGACTAACTTGTAGAGATGATGAAGATGCCATAGGTTGCTCCACTTGGTTATCCGCCATCCTCCTTTTAGCCCTCATGTTGGTTGCAACTGATCCATATGATATCTATGTAGTATGTCACATTTTTATTATTATATTCTCAAACATATGATCTCCTTCATGTAAATTTATGCATATAGTGTCAGTTTCTACCTTATCCATGTTTCTTTGATGAATTTGAGCCTCCCATGTTATCATGATAATAATATTACCATGATTCATTGTAGGGCCTTATGGTGGAAGAGGCATTTTGTCATGGCCTTCAAATGCAGTAAAGTGATATGAATTTGGGTTATGATACATTTATCCACCTATATCCATCACCATCTCATTGATTTTCATACTAACTATCATTGTCCCTATTCTACAAGATTGTTTTGGGTGGGGACCAAGGCTATTGATCTACTCATAGCTGTAGGGTTATCATTATTATAAGATCTCCCTTGAGTAATTTGGCCTTGATTTGGTTGATTTGGTGGATAATGGGGTCTATTGGAGGACTGATTAGGATATTTAGTTTGGAAGGGACCTTGGAATGTCTTATATTAATTATGTTGTTATCTCTTCAAGGCCACTAGCTTCTTGTCTTGAGCCTTTAATAAGATTTCAATCCTTGAAAACTTATCCTATTGACCATGAGTAGGTTAGGTTGGTTATTTTGAGTTGGTAATGGAGTAATGGTAGGTGGGGTTGGCTGAAGGTCATGTAAATGTGTCATTAGAGGTAGTGGCATAAACTTCCTTGCTTGTATCAAAAAATTTATGCCCTTATATATATTTCATAATCTCTTAGTAGGGTTGTCCTGCCCATTTATTAGATCATGACTGCTTTGTCTAAATTCAATGCTTTCAAATATTAAAGGAAGGCATAATTGGGTTTGGGATTAATGATTACAAGGATATTATACCAATTATTCTTAAATATATAGTTTTAATCAACCATGGATTCTTGAGGTTCCTTCTTGATTGAGGTGAGTTTCTCAACAAGTGACATATGGTCACTTCTATCTTCTAAATGGTTACATAGGCATTCACCAAACTCATCCCAATTATTGACTGAGGTAGGAGATAGACCTATATACCATTTCAAGGGTTTTCCTTTCAAGAATGTGGCCAATATACTCATGTATACATTTTCTTGTGTAATATGTTGCACTGAACAAAGATTTGTAATATCAATAATGTCTTCTATAGGGGTGGTGGAGTTTTCTCCTATAAAATATGGTAGACTCTTCAAGTAGGAAACTAGGATGCCATCATACTACTGAAGGTTAAGAGGGATAACACCATTGAAGGGTAAAAAATGTTTCAGTGTAGGTTGTGCCATCTACATGGTGGGTATTATTCTAATTAAAATAATAGGGTCACTAGGAGAAAAATACTACTTTTGGGAATAACGACCTATCCTATTAAATCTTGATCTCTTATATGAATTGGTAAGTAATGAAACAAATTGAAAGTTAATTTCCTTACTAACTGACCTTCTTATAATCTTTGGCATAATAGGTCATGTTTGGAAGATGTGATGAACTCTATAACTTGTAAAATCTTAAACGTCTAATGATGATGAGTGTCCTTGTCTGTTAAAAATACTTCTCTTTAGCTTTTAATTTTGGATATGCCAAAGAGAAAGGGTCTCACCAAGCATGTCAAAACTATTGTAGACTTAGGTTTCACCCTAGCTGAAAACAAAAGTGTTCAATTCCTACTCTCAAACATTTTCCAACATGGAAATGACCCTAGTCTATGGTTTACCTATACTTGGGTTAGACCTCTAGGGTTTTCAACAAGGATAACTCCTTAGATAGGATAATTTGGATCTTAATTTATAAAACCTAAAAAAGTTGGGATGAAAAGAGTAAATAAGTTGTATAAAATAAGACCAATTATAAGATGTGGTGATGCACCGTGAATTTATCATATCCATTCATAAACATGAACCCTTAACACACAAATGGACCATGAAAAAAACTATTACAATGTTTGTTGTGGTTTATAAGAAATATTATTTCACATAGAGTTTAGTTTAATACACTAAAAATAGAGGACAACAAAAATAAGTTATGGTTAAAGGCACTTATAGTCAGCATTCCATCCTATCCTTGAGACATCAACACTATGACACACTATATGACTTATAAAGATACTATTGGCATTTAGGTTGAACTCAAACTTGTAAAGGGAATATTAGACAAATTTACACATTAACCAAACACAACATACTAAGTGTATATTGTAAAACACCATAATATATGTCTTTTTCATTACTCTAAGAGGTGAAAAATATAATTTTGGTAGAGTCTAGTCATACCACCTTGAGGGATCCAAATCAAGGTTAAGATGGAATGAGAGGGAGGAAGCTTTTTGGAACTAAAAGGGGGTTATAATTGAGAATAAATATACTCTCCATAGAATTTATAACCACCTTGATCAATTAGTTATGGCCACCTCAATAAATGGTTACAATAGTCACTCATTCCTTTCCCCACTGCTTTCTTTAATGATGATATTTTTTAGTTAAAATGGTGGGATCAAGTCATTTTCAAGTTGAGTTTTATCATCAATGCAATTAAAATAGCTATATTTATTTGTTCTGCTCCCATTCTAACATTTATTGCTCCTTACTAGTTCATTTATCATGGGAGAGTGGAGGAAAGGGTCATAATCACATGTTTGGTAATGCATCTTGACATGTGTGCCTATGTGACCTTGTTTTAAAGCATAAAACTAGGTCCACTATAGGTAAAACTAACTTATATTGATTTTTAATATAATCTTGACATTTTTGCTTCTCAACCTTTGCTCTATATTAGGTCTATAAGACCCTTTTAATCTTTCATAAAATCCTAAAGGTGACCCCCGACCCTACAAGGTCCATTCTAGTTTTCCCTATATCTCCATTGAGATTGAAATATTTTTATATTAACTTGAATAAGTCAAAAACTTGCATCCTCAACTTTCATCAAACTCCTGGGCTTGTTTTTGTTTGATTGGTCATCAATAGCTAACTTGGCTCATTAACCCATTAACTAATATTAAACCATTGATCCTACTTAGTATGAATGATCATTGATCATTTATCTACTATGACTCAAATTTTATATTGACACTGTTCATGCATGCATTTTATTTTGAGATTCATCAAACGCTTTTACTTCTGCTCATTTTCAGATTTGAATGTATGATTGAATGTGCACCATTTGATCTATCTAGGACCCATTATTTGAAAACCAATAGATATTTATTGGGTCATAAAATTTACATCCACATGACCATGATTTTACATCACCATGGACATATTTTATGTCCTATGGACCATGAAACTTAAGCTCTAATGGATTTTTGTAGTGGATTAAAGTTAACATATGCACAAATGTATCTCATTATTTGACCAACTTTGAAGGCTTTGATCTTGAAGTGAATATGTCATAGAGGTAAAAAAATCTTAGGAGATGTTATTGATACTAAAAGGTATGAATCCACTTGATCTATTGGTCCTAAGAACATTTTAAGTATACTTATAAAATGTTCAAGTAAGCTCACATGTGTGTTCTTTGTATGTTGCCTATGTGCTTGCCTCCTTCACCTTTACTTAGCATTAAACATCAAACATTTATTGGCATATCACTACTCCCTGACATCTTGGAGCTAATGTGCTTTGTTATTATCATCAAGATTTTTTTAAACTTTACTTAGTGTTAAATTTACTATGTATAGAAACTATTAAAAAATGTCTGAGAGCCCAACTTTGAACCTCAATAACTCTTATTGTTCTTAGATGGATATCCTAAAATTTGGACTACATATTCTCTTTTCAAAGAGGGAGATAACCATATATAAAACTATTCCTATAACCTTTTCACATGTAAGGTATAATTCCGTTAATATACTCTCTAGTATTTTCTTGCCATAGAACTAATTATGCCAAAAATATGTTCAGAAAGGAAACTTTGAGCATGCATAAATTTCGTCATGCTTCAGTAGATGACCTAAAATTTGGCACATATGTTAATTTTAATACATTTAATAGAACCATTTGATCATTTTATCTTGATAATAAAACATGTTTGAGATATAGCATCATCAAACTACCCACTTGACTCCATTTGAGTTTCTTCCAAAATGGCTATGGAAACATTGTGGATTTTGTCTAAGAGGCCAACTTTAAACCTTCATATCTTTTGATGAACTTTAGTAGATGACTTATAAACTGGATCATATGATCTTGGGATTAATGTGAACAAACCCATATGATTATTTCTCCCTAACTCCTCCACACATGGTAATAAAAATGTCATCAAAGTGCCTACTTATAATTTATACCACTATACCCTAGTGTTTTGATGAACACAATGAAGAACCAAATGGAACCCATGCAATTCCATACTCATTCAAATAACATTAAAAACCCCATAAGGTCTTTTAAAATTGAGTCCTATCTTCAAAAATTGATAAATTACACTTCAAGTGAACTTGAAGTGTTTTAAAAGTTTTAAAAGTTGTAAGATCTCTTTGGTCCACTCATTCCATCCAGAACTTGCTCAACTTTTGCTCCATTCTTTGATCTTTAGGACACTAAACTATGCCTAGGTAGAAGCTTGGTATGTGGGCCAAAATGGAAAATAATATAACCATTCAATATCCTACTGTAGTCTCTACTCAATAACATCTCATAAGTATCAGAGATGTCTACCACGTGGATATCAATGAACTATTGGATCTTGGACTCTGAGGCAATCTTCATGTGAACATTAAATACTTCACCAATCACTTTGAATCTTGATTTATCTAATTGATTTAAAAATATATCATATTTAATGGGATTCAAGATTAATTAATCACAAATACCTTTGGGCATAATATTTGTAGATACACCAAAATCTAACAAGAAATTATGTAAATTCTTACTGAAGATCCTGACTATAAGTAAGAAAAGAGGAAGATCTACCTTAATTTTTTTTATTACAACATTAACATGTGTAGAATTTTGAGACATACCTAGATTCTTAGAAAAATATTCCAGAAATAATCCCTATGTTCCTTAGTATGTGTCAACTCATGTAAGGTAATGTTAGTTTTGATCTTTTTCATGTCCTCTACTATGTTATATCTAGTCCTACTAGAATAATTAGATGGATCAACATTAGGTTTAGAAATACTTCCCTTATGAAGCTCTAGATTGTTGTCTGCAGTAGATCAAGAGGAGTCTCAAAGTTATTTGGAGGATTTGAAGTGGCCAATGGCTACTTCTACTCATACTTTATCATAGGATAAGTCATCTTTCAAAATTGCTAAAAAGTATGAATCTCTTTAGGAACATCCTCAGGCTCATTATCCTCTTGGAAATCGAACTCAAATGTCTCCACCATGATAGTTAAATTAGATGATCTAGATGCCCTTGAATATCATAATGTAATTACATCACAATACTTAATAGGGATAAATTAAAAATATATAATTCTTCTTGGAAGGCTTCAAAATCATTACAAAATTTAACACAATCTATCTCCCCATGCTTAGAAGTGCATTAAACTCTACAATATTAAAATAAAGCAACATCAATAAGATTTATATTAGGCACATTCTTGTTATAAGATGGCTCATTGTTATTGTTGTTTTGGTAACTATCATTCTAAAATCTCTTAGTGGACGTATTGAAACTTTGGAAGGAGAAATTACTACCAGAGATCTCTCTAGTATTGCTTGCTTGATTTTACAACTGAAGGAAGTTAGTGCTAAGCTTTTGAACCATCTTGAGGATAAAATCACTCTCATTCTTTGGATCCTCATGATTATGAACTTGTTAATTATAATTGGTTGTAAGCATTAAATCTTTTTGATCTTATGGATGAGATCTATTAGCAACACTACTCAAGAATGTTAGATTTTGAGTGTGATGTGAAAGATTCAAAGGTAGTTGGTTCAAGACTAGAACTTGGTTCAGGGTAGGTATATTTTGGTTGGTAATTAGAATAACATTCAGAATATGTAAATGTGGATTGAAATTAGGAATGGATTATGCCAATTATCCTTAGTTTTACATATATTCAATAATGATTATAACATTGACATAAGCTAAAGCCAATGTGTTCATGGGCCTAATGATGCTCTTTATTAAAATAGATGTTGTAAGATCCAAGGCATACTTATAAATTTCCAAGGCTAAAGCCTCATTGGGTTTATAAGGATATATGGTTATGTTAAACATTTTATGGAACCTAACATTGAAGGATCTTATGGTCTCATTTGTATCTCTTTTTTCTCTAGTGAATTACTGCTACATGACACAAGGACTAATGATTTTACCAAATTGATCAATGAAATACTTTTAAAATAAACCTAAATGGTAATTTATTTTTTAGGAAGGTTTAAAAACCATTTATATGTTACATAATTAAAATTAAAATGAAATAGTATACATGCTACATCTTCATGAGTCACATTCAGCAATCTTAAATCATATTTAAAAATCTTAATGTGTTCTTTAGTAGTTATAATGCCAATAGTACTAAATGTTAGAAAATACTTTTTAGGATTATGAGGAAGGTCATTTACCACACCTAGTACATTGATTGAAGAAAAACCTATCCAATCCATACCTTAATAGGGATCAAACATAGGAGCACCCTAAATTGGTAAAGTTGGCAAAGAATTTGAATGCCTATGCTTACCTTTATCCTGCCTTGTTCTCCTATTAACATATAATGAAAGTAGAGGTTCTCTAGTCTCTAAATGTGACCCTATCCTAATTCTTGGTAATTATAGCTTGTGGAATTTAAATCATATTTGAGATATGATGCATCAGTATTATCATTGTAGGTAAAAATGATCAAACTTGCACATTAAGTATTTTTTTCAAATATGTATATAAATGATGACAAAGGATAGTAATATTCAAATAAGTTATATCAAATATGTATCCAAAGATGTAAATATGATTTATATTTACACATTCAAGCTCAAATAAACTCAAATTTATAGAAGATATATCAGCCTATGATAAAAAAAACTATTACTACCCTCAAACCTATTCGATTGACAAAGCTTATGCCATCTTTACCATAATCAAGCATATACCTTCAAATAACATTGATCTTTGTCTAAAAGAAGCACAAATATGGGTCAAATACCATAAATATAAATGATATTTACATAATTGAGAAAATTTTAACATAATTGTGCAAAGGTTACACCAATATTTGAACATAATTCACAAAAATTAGCAAAGATACTTCAAATCTACAAAGATCTAAGTAGGTCCTCCTATCACCAGTGAAGCTCCTCTTGTTGATGATTAATATGTATCATAGGTGCCTAGAGTATTGAAGCACACTTTTCATTTTAAAATTATAATAATTTAATGCATGAGTTACAATTTGTGATAATCCTATTATCTATTGATTAAATAGAGGCAAAGAAAGTGGACTATTCACAATATTTATAATGTTTAGTGGTTGGGAGCCACCATGGCCAAATAGTAGATCTATGAAAAATATAAACTATGTAATGCTAAGAATAATGACATATAATAAATAACTAATATAATATGAAAATTTACAATGAATATTAAAATAAAGTGATCTAGTTAAAAAGGGAGTAAAAGGAAAGGAAACATAGAGTAGAGATGTTGTTGATCTTCATTCCAAAAATCATGACAAAGTTGAAATATCATCTAGGCATGAACTTAAAAGATGTATGACATGAAGTATCATAATCTAAAATCTTATCAAACATCAAGAAAACATCTAAGGATGGTGTGAAATAATACAAATAAGAACCATGTTCACTTAAAGATTTACCACTACAAGTAAACAACATTATGCCAAATTTAAAATGAGTAAGCAAATAAAATGAACCTAATAACTTTAAATTAACCTAAAATTAGCACAATTTAATATATTTGAATTCAAATTTACACACCAAGAATTCACAACAAACATTAAAATCTATAAATAAAAAAAAATAAGGGAGAAAAAAGCCATGATAACAAAAGACAGAAACAAATTCAAACAAACATTGAAGAATTCTTTCATTACATTAATTTCTTAGAAGTTACAATTATATTTTGGCTCTAATAATTCACCCCTTATTACAACTTATAATTATCTTTTTATAGGATGCAAGGAATAATGTCAATCAGTTATACCTAATTATAAAATTACAAGTGTTAGGACAACTGTCCTTGCCACAAATGTTATAGAATACACTAGACTTTCTCCAATGGATTGACCTATAGGAAATATTTTTTACAAGTTCCACATGCCTTCACAAAATAAAATTCCATTTTCAAAAGTATAAAAACCAAATTATAAAATAATATTCCTATCTTAACTAACTTGGAGACCCTGGTGTTGTCGTAGTCTTTTGCTTCCCCTACATGATCTTCATTCTATAATGTTGTTCATTGATAAGCTAGAGATAAATGATAGGCCTCATGAACAATTCATTTTTTTTATCTTCTTCTTCCTTAAGATCCCTCTCATCCCTTTCCAAAGCTTTCTTTATTCCCATGACATTTACGTTCTTCTCCTATGATGATAGAAGCAATCCCATGACCTTTTCATTATTATCCACTACCTTCCCTTATCCTTTATTCCTTACTTATTACATGAATTGAGTATTTCTATGCTTGAAATCCTCATTAGTTATTAGACCCAAGGGACTAAGTATTCTACACTCTTTGATCAATTTATCCACTATGTGAAACACTTTATCATCTTACTATTTGAGGTCCTTAGAAATGTCCTCCATCTTCTTAGACTAGCTACTCAAGGCCTTGATCTTATCAATTAATATAGCCATATCCATATTAAGGTGGGCTAGGATGACTATTATAAATTTAAGCATTTTATTTTCATTCAAGACCTTGATCAAATCCTCTACTTTGTAGCTAAAATCCTTCCATTGGCTAACTTAGCCTGTAGCCTTAGTGATTTGTTTGTTTATTACATCCTACATGGTTCTGATTGAATTTAAAGAGTTGAATAAATAAATCATGGTGTCTTAAAATTACTTGAATTTTTATTATTTAATTGACAAGATTTATTATTCTTTTGGGTTATTTTTTTATTGTAGGAAACCCTTGATCATTATTTATAATTGATCTATCTAAGCCTAAGACACTTCAAGGACATTTTCTTGAAATATTAGATCTTTCTAGGCTTTTATCCTTCAACTAGAATCAATCCAATAAAAGGTTACACTTTTTAAAAAGTGATTTATAATACACTAATAATGGATTTATTATTAGTTAAACTCTACAAAGTGGTAGTGATTGGGTCAAATTTGACACCAACTAAAGATTATATCACTTTGGGAGTTAGGGTTTCAATTTATACTCCACTTGATCCTCCTGTAATTCAACTATCCATGGCTTGACTTCTTAATGCATTGGGATATTGATTTCTTGTATTAATTTACAATTATGGTGTATGGTAAGTACCATTTGTAATTTTCCATAGATAAACCATTCAAGAATGGTTGGACCTGAATGAAGTTTTCCTCATTAAAGAGATCAATTTCACTCAAAAAATAAGTGAAAGTCATCTTGGGCTTTTTGGTTTGAATTATAATAATTGCCAATCCATATTTTATTTTGGGGGGGTATATATGAACTATGCACAACACTACCTTTACCTTTTACTCTTTGGTTACCTCCATTTATTCATCCTCAAACTGATAGGCTAATGATAGTATTTTTAAAAAATCTTCAATTATTTCACGAGGTTTTAGTGTTACCATATGAACCTACTCCATTGGTGATATTTTCTCCTCTACTTGAGTTGAATAAGATGAAATTTAATTGATCCTACTCTCTTATATTGTTTGATGTGCCTCAGGTGTGGAATCTATCTGTAATTGAGCTGGTGGAGTTTTCGAATGTACACCACTTAGTAAGTGGTATTGCCTTAGGCCTAATTACCATTTTTCATCATCCCATTTTTCTCTCTCTAGTTTTTGGACTCAGGTTTGATGTTATTCTTTTTCCATCTAAAGGTGACCTTGGATAATTAAAAGGCCTTTTTATATATGGGGTCAAAATCACCTTATTGGTGATCACAAGTTGCATTTATTCCCTTAGATTTCAAATGTTATTTAACCCTTCCCTATGGATCCCACTACCTAAGTTCATCATTTTTGATATTGAAGGAGGTCATATATTTGGAAATAGACTCAATATTGTCCCATTGTGCAAAAACATACCTTATAATGGTTAAGGGGAGGATATGAAGTAGTCCCTTCCTCTTGGTTTTGCACAAACCTTCTATCCCATTGCATATTTGGTAAGCCACCTCCTATTCAGCCAACTTGATTGACACATGAATTGTTAATCTAATGGGAGTGCCTTGTGTTCCTTTAACCCTAATAATTGTAAAATCTAGATATAACTATATCTTCTATAAAATCAATTGACTTTTTGGCTGGAGGGTTGACTCTTGGCATTGGATTCCATGTTATGGCCTCGGTTAGGGATGGATAAACATAGTCATAAATGATATAAATTTTATCCCTATATTTTAATATATGAAAATTTTAATAGTATTGGGAGACTATTTGTGTACCATTAGGTGACCATTCCCTTAGGTTGGGGATCTTTGTGGTAGAAAATAAGGCATCTAGGAGGTATGACATCATGTAGAATTGGTTCTTAGTTTTCTTATTGATTAAAAATACCTAACTTATTAAAAAAGTGTTGACCACCTCACCAATGGGAGGGGTGAGTTGTTTCTCAATGATAAAATAGACTAAGGGAACCCAAATCTTGTCCACATATGTGGTGGTTACATTTCCACATAACATATTCATCAAAGTCATGATCATTCTAATCTTAGGTTTGAATTGACCAATGAGAATATTACCATTGAAATTTGAAAACACCTAATTTTTCATAATATAACCATAGGGAAAGGATGGTCTTCAAATCATTTTCCTTGGCCCAATTTTTCATCATGATTTGGCCTATTTGGTGTTTAGGTAGTTCATAATAGTTTTCAAATGTTATGAAAAAGATATAAACTATATTTATATGAGTATGTTCATTGATTAACATGTCATTATCAATTTTACCATATCTAAAAAATAGGAGAGAGAATGTCTATATAATGTAGTACCTTAGGTTTTTTTATGGCAAAATGGAGACCCATCATTTGAATGATAACTATGTCATAGTAGATATTTCTTGTTGACACATTCTTCTCCTCTTCTCTCATGATGAGTTATTAGTTCTCAATGGTCTAGGACAAGATTGATCAATTTTTATCTCTAATATTTAATGTTATGGCATCAAATTGGGTGTCCTTAAAAACTCTTCTTTTTGTATTCATGGTCAAATAGAGTTCTACATCCTCTCTAGAGACACCTTTTCATGTTGTTATGGTTGTAAGTCCCTAGAAATTACTCAAGAGTGGTCTGTAATTTAATTATAGATCAAATTATCCTTGCTCAAATGATAATCCAATCTTATTTTCTTGATTATGATGATCAGATGGTTAAACTAGGGCTTTCAAACATGTTATGGTTTCTCTAAAGGTTCCTTATAGTGATTTAATAGTGGCTTCTATTTGAAATTATGTGAGTTTCATGACTTGGATTATGCTTAGATATTTACATTTATACCTTTACATTTATTAGGTCCCCAAAATCTCTAACTTAGCACATCAAGATTATGTGGATAAGATGTGGCATCACTATGGCATTTTTATGGTATTTACTCATTAATATTTAAAAAGTGACAATTGTGTTTTGAAAATTCCAAATTGATCTCACACCATTAGATTTATTTACATAGATCAATGAGTTTTGTTGATCTTGATCTATAAGATCAAATGTCATTAATCTTGATATTTATTAAAAAGTCTACATTGATCTTGCACCATTAATCTTGATTGCATAAATTAACATAGTTCATTGATCTTGATCTACTTGATTGTAATTCTTACTCCATGGACCATTGATAAAAATGTTTATGATCATTTATGAATTGTTGATCTCTGAAATATGTTTGATCTTTAATTTAGTGGCTTGTAGCTATCCCATGTGTCATTTGTACATTTATATTGACTTTTAAACATTCATCTTGTATCATTGGATCATCCTTGTCTGAGAAAATGTGGACTATTGGATCATGATCTAAAAGGTCAAACACCATTGGTTTCTCATGGATTTGAGTGTGACACTTATCACCTTATCACTTGTCCTAAGTCTCCATTGAATATTTGACTTGATATGCATTGTTAGATCAATCTGGCTTGAGAAAATGTGTGCTATTGATCTCATGAAGATGTTCATTATTTAGCTTAGGTTTAGGGTCTCATCTGAGAAAATGTGGATCATTGATCCTAAAAATAAAATAATTTTTATGTTAGTGCTCAAGAAACATGGAATTGAAGATAAAGTCTTAGACTAATGTTTTTATTTTTATTAATAAATACTTATAAAGCTTTAGGCTAAAGTCTTAAGCGATGTTTTAAAACATGTTAAATGGGACCCCATGGAATAAAATGCCTACCATAAAATATTAAACTAAATTTTATAAAACATGTTAAAGGGGACCCCAAGGAATAAAAGACCTAGCATAAAGTCTTAAGCTAAGGTTTTTATTGTATTAATAAATATGATAAACCTTAAGGTAAGTCTTTGGGTTAAGCTTTATAATAAAGGTAACATGCATTAGTTATACCATGCCAATAATAAAATAAACTAGGGGTGGTGGGACATAGAGGGACCAAGCATAAGGTTTTTATCCTAAGGCTTGGTTGTGTTGAGAAACATGACTAAGACTTAGGATAGAAATAGAACTATGTTCATGGCATATTAAAAATGTTCTCGTCTAATTTGTTGACTCATAATTTTTAATTCAAAAGGAGAACATATAATAAATATAGATTAAGGGTTTTAGTAATTGAAATATAAATTCAATCACTCATTTAAAAACTAAATACTATTAAAAGATCAAATCATCATTAAATCATAAAACTTAGACATATCTCATTCTAAATAGACTCAATTGGAGATGTCATCTACAAAATAAAGATAAAATATTATAAAATTTAGGCAAAATTGAATCAAAATCATGAATAAATATGCCAACCAAATTTGGTGTGGGTTATCTTCAAATAAATATTAGTGGAAAACATGCAAGTGATACTCTGATTAGATGATTTTTATAATTTATGGTACAAATTTGCACTATTTGACACAAGGGTCCCAATTTTTAAGAAATGGGTGTATGATAAGCTCAACAAAACATGAATAAGGTATAGTGGGTCACACTTAGGAAGTTTAAATCCAAGACCATGTGTTCCTTTGTATTGAGTGGTAAAAATTTGCTCAATTAGACCATATTGATTTAGCCCAAGGCCTCATCCTTCATAGGAATGATTCTCCATGATTTTTTTGAAATTTTATACCTAGAATTTAGGTAATAGTCAGATAATTTTTCATTACACAACCAATATTCATCATCTATAAGTGGGTCTTATTCTTGACTAGTGATCAATATGAAAATGATAGGCACTAGACTACGTAGTTTGTGTTTGCCCTTTCTTTACCATTACATTCAAAGTGGTTTAGATTTAGGTCTTCCATAGGACTTGGGGTTTTGTTTAATACTATCAATATGGAATGTATTATGGGTCAAATATTCTCTTAATACATTAGTTGATATGGTATAATTATTAGACATTTCAAAAGGTAGCATGTCAGACAATAAATCAGAGATATATAGGTTAGTACAATTGGCCTCTAGTGAAACAACAATTTTTTTCCCCTTGTCCTTAGTAGCAACTAGATTTAGGCCAAAATAATAGTTATATCTTTGGTAGTCAACCTATAAATGCTTGTAATGTTTGTATGGCTAAAAATCTCCATGAATAGTAACCTCCATACTTGAATGGGAAAACTTGATACATGGGTGCAATGTTAAAAGGATTATACAAATTTCATGTATCCAAGGTCTTCCCAATATCATATTATATGATAGATCAAGATCTAACACATGGCATAGTGTATCATGAGTCAAGTGCCCAATCATAACTAGTGAGCTCACGGTGCCTTTTGATTCCTATTCTTCATTATCATAGGCTTTGATTGTGATCATTTATAGATAGAGATCAGTTGTGGTATACTCAATAAGCTTGATGAGATTTAGAAATACAATATTTAGACCTAATCCATTATATATGAGGACATGTTTCACTTTGTGCCATGTTATGACAACTTAGACGTATAGTGAATTATTGTATAAATGGCCAAAGGATGACATATTACTTTGGTTGAAGGTTAATTGTTGGCTTGAGGATAAATGTCCAAGAAAATCTAGGAATTTATCTAGAATTATGTCTTTAGGAAATTAGGATTACACAAGGAAATATATCAAGATGTTATTTTGGATGGTAGATGTATGTAGGAAATCCAAAATGGAAATTTGTGTAGGATTTTTTTGAAATTGTTCCAAAATATTGAGCATCTTTTATTACATAATGGTAAATGGATTGTTTTTATCTAGAATGGTGTGTTGGATGGGTGAAGTGGTAGATGGATATGATCTTGGTATTGTAATATTTTCCACTTCACCCATCCAACCCACCATTCTAGCTAGGAACAATCCATTTACCATTGTGAAAGAAGTAATATTTTACTCTTGAGTTATGATTACATAATTAGGATTAGATATAGGAGCATTATTGATATCAAGTAATGGTGTTGTAGGACTATATAAGATAAGTCTAAATTTATAGTGCACTTGTGTGTATTCACGAGACAAGGATGAGTTATCAGTATGTGGTCCAAAATTAGTAATCCTTGTTTATTGGTATGCCTATATGTGGTCCTAGGTCAAGGAAGGATCAATGACATTAGATGGTTGATGGGGATTAATTAGAAATGGTATTGTTTGATTAAAATATGGTATTATATTGATGGAAATTTATAGGAATGTGACCTCTCACAATATGGCCTACAAATTTGTTATAGTCATGTGAAAATGCATTGTAACTCTATTGGTTGTTAGCATCATCTTGGCCTTGGTTCCATCTATTTAGCTGATGTTGGTTTTATTAGTTATATCTTAGTTGTTGATATTATTTTTATTATTGTTTTATCTTCTATTGGTGTTGTTGGTGGTTGTTATGGTGTGGAAAGGGGTTTTGACAGATACAAAGGTTTTGATTAGATGTGGAAGTTTAATTATCTAATGTTATCTCTCTATTTTATAACATATTCTCAATAAAATGTTTATTTTGCACAAAATGATGAAAATTATGTCCATTAACTTGATGATACTCATATAATTCATTTTGTCTATACTAATATGGATAAGGAATACCCTTAGGATACTTCTTTGGAATAGGCTAGCTAATTAGATTAATAGTAGTGAGCTTGTGAAACATGAATTCAATGGGTTATCCAAGGTCACTAAAGATTTAGTGAGTAGGAATAGTTCTCCTTAGAGGAGGAGTTCACAAAGGCAAAGGTTATTGTGTTTGTTGCATTGGTCTAGGCTATTGCACTCGCTATGTTTGTTGAAGAGGATGTTGGTTAGGATTAATTTACATATGCAACATAGGCTGAGCAATTAGTGTTTCCACCATTTAGACATGTCTCAACTTGGCTAATCCATTTAAAATAGCATTCTTGTTGTAATTTAATGATGTGCACCTTTCATAATTAGTGGCCTAGGTTGGTTACAATGCTTGTGCTTGGAATTGGTTATAGTTTTGGGAATTTCTTTGGTTTGTAGTTTGATTCTAATTATATAAGGTTATCTTAATGATTAATTTTTTAATAAGAGATATTTTTATCAATAAACCTTTGTCAATGATTTATTTTAAAGTGTGTCCACACTACAATTACAGGTGGTAAGACATCTCACTATGCAAATTCTTGGTAAACATAGTGGCCAATTATTTCTCTAGTAAACTATGGGTGAATCAGTTGGTAAGTACCACCCATAATAATAGATAACTTATAAAACTTTCACCATCATTTTTTTAGCTTGTGTCAAATCTAATAATGAAATAATATGCCTAATATTGTAAAAGTGTTGCAAAAACTTATTTGAAAGATCATCAAAATCAAAAACTAAATTCTTGGGTAATTTTAGAAACCACTCCAAATATCATCCTACAAGAATCCTTGGGAATAATAGTAGGAGATATGTGTCATTTTAGACCACTAATTGATAAGTGACAAAGAATTTCGTTAAGTGGGTCTTGGGGTCTCCTTTCCCCTTGTATTTTTAAAATTTTGGTGGTTTGTACCTTGGAAGAAATGGTATCTATAAATACTCCATGTTGAAAGGGTAGGATCACACACCATCCAACTTAAACCCTTTTTCTTACTTCCTAGGTTGGATGGTGGTAATTGCATCTTTTATTTATTATAATTCTTGAGCTAGGAAATCAGAGGGAACATTGGTCTTAGGTGGAGGTTGCGTAGTCAAAAGTGAGTTACTTTGATCAGGTTAAAGTGGAGTGATGTAGGAGCATCACTATAAGTTTTTCCTAGTAGGAGGCCTTAGAAGCTATATAGGTATTTGGAGAGATTTCCATCCAAAATTCATGTATTTTAAATTCAAAATTGTAAAAGCAATTTTTGTTCCAAAAATGTATTTAAAGTTTATAATAGGATAGGTACATTGGCCCCATGATTGTAAAGGTCATCATAAGAATTTTATATTAAAGGGGTTTATGTTTTAATTCCCCATCAAGAGTTTGAATGTACAGGGTAGTTATTTTGATAGATAAGATAAATATTAGGTTTATAGAATGTCAAGGTAAGCCATATAAAAATGGGTTCATATGTTAAAAAAAGGATAATTCAATTTTCTTAGAAAAAGTCTCAAGTTAGTTGAGACATTTTAGTCAAAAAAATAAACAAAATCCAAGATTGAGAAAAGTTATTTTAAGAGATATGGTCTATGGCATATATTAGGAAAGTGATATAAGTATAAAGTTTTAATAGTGAAGAGCAAGTGGTAGAGGAAAGAAAAGGCCTTTTGGTCTATATTATGGCTATAAGTATATGAAAAAATTGAAGATAATTCAATGGGAGGAATAATATTTTGTTTCAGAGAAACTTCCCAAATTGTAAGAATTGTTTATTTTATTCAAACATGTTTGAATGAACTATGAACATTTATTTATTTTAGAAATATTTATATGGGATCAACTTCAAAATGATAGAGGTTGCATATTCTTAGTGTGTGAACTCATGTGTGAGTGGAAATAGGATTTTTTAATGGTATAAGGTATACATATGTGTGATCAAATTGATAAGTTAAGATAAATTATAAACTACACTAAAATAAAATTTATCATTATCTTCTAGTTCACCCACATATCATGCATGTTATTGCATGTTAAGTTGACCCTATCTTCAATTTGTATTCCATTTGATAAAGGTGTAACAATAATTTGAGGTGCATTGAACTGTTTAGGATTTATTTTTCTAAGAAATTGAAAAGAAATTATTGTAGAACAAAATAAAGATGAAATAGAGGACATAACGAAAATATACAGACTGTGCTTATATAGGTAATGAAACTATGTTTTGAAATTACCCAGTGAAAGAAAGATGATAGAATTACATTTTGGAGTTTCATTTATTTAGTGAGTTTGTATTGTGTTGTGAATGTGTTGGTGCAATTAATTTTTTTTATTTCATATACTTTATAAGAGACCTCAAGTAGTTTTTTGCACATAGACTTGGACAATGTTCATCCAACAAGCACTATTAAGAGTCATAAGAGAATATTATGGTGGTTTGGGTGGTTTATAGTGCATATAGAATTATAAATTATTTATCTAAATGTTCACAATATTTTTCAAATGTTTGGCATGCTAACACTCTTTACACAATATTAATATTTGTGTAGTGATAATAGTTTGAACAACGTATGAGAGAATTTGTATGAAAGTTTAATAAAATAAGTGTTAGAGGTAAATCGATGCTTGGATAAGTTTTTAATTCAATCCATAGAACTAAGATTGGCATTGTGGAACATTGAATGTTATTTTTAGTATTAAATTATGCAATAATGTATTCAAATGGATCATAAAGACTATCTTTACACTCAGAAATAGAACAAAATAGTGAGTATAAAAATGTGGAATAACTCTTTAGCATAGGGGACAGATCAAGTAAATTTGATATAATTATAAATTATAATAACTAAGGATGCCATCATGGAATTTTTTTTGACATAATTATTTTGGGTTCATTCTTTGATATTTTTCACTATTGATACAAAACCATGCCACCTAAAATGAATTGAAACATTTGCAAATCATTTATCTCCAAGTTTGATTTTTGGTAATGGAGTCAATGAAAGTGTAATTTGGGGTGCATCATTAGATTTAAATAAATAATAAATAAATACATCATTTATATAAAATTATATATTTATATCTTCTAGTTTAAATTGGTATTTTACAAATTAGAAGATAAAAATTTTTTGATATAAATGAAGTCAATCGAGTAAACAAGTAATATCCTATGATTTTATAAAATTAAAAAGTAATAAGATTATTATCATTTTTGTATCAGAGCATGGTATCTTTAGGGAATGATTTAATTTGTTTTATGAGATAAAGTATAGGATTACATAAAGGATGTTCAACAAAATCAGAGTGCTAGAAGACCCTCTTGAAGAAAGGTATGTGTAAATTTTGATATTTGGTTTGAGATTATGTTTTAAAGAATAGTGTTTTGAGAAGAACTAGGATAAAGGAAGTCTTATAGACATTAAATATTTATAAGAGAAAATAATTTCTTGGAAAGCTCAAAAGTAAGGTTAATAGAGAAAGTAAATGCTGAAGAAGAAGATACAAAGCAAGGTAATCTTGGATTTGAGAAATTGTTTATATTTGGTTAATTAATTGTTGTCTTGTAGACCATTGACTCAAAGAGAGGCTCAGTGAAGACATTGACAAGGACCGATAGATGAGGGTGTAAAAGACCTAGGTGAGGACTTGAGAGGACCAAAAGACCAATGTGAAACAAACTTGGGTGAGGATCTTGGTGAAGATCAATGGATTGGATTAATACAAAGGGAGAGTTAAGGAGAGATAAAGGTATCCAAGAAGAAATAAACATAATGAAGCAGAGATAGGTACATTTGTAATAGGTGTTATAAGAATACATATAGAGTCAACAAGGGTATGTGCTTAAAAGGATGGTCAAATGGCCAATTGATTATACTATCAAGAAAAGGAAAAGGAAATAGATAAAGAGATGGATAAGCATGTTAGAATAAAATGAAGAGACAATTAATTCTCATATATTTATCTCTAACACAAAATATGAATTTATAGGTATGCTATTGAGTGAAGAGGAGAAGTTTTTAAACCTATTTTAAGGTATACACAATAAATTGTATTTGACAAGTGAAAGACATGAATAGTATGCCATACCTCTAAATCATGTGTTGTGTCATCAAAAAAAGGATATACTATTGGAAGAATAAAATTGCCTCATTGAATGCATAATAAAGATAAAAACATAAGAAGAGACTCAAGGGTCTCACATTTTCAAATCTAATATTATTTTTGATACAATGATTAAAGAAGAACTTGAGTCAAAGACTAGACTCAGAGATGAGTATGAAAAATAAGTTCAATGCTTAGCCTTGGAATTTGAAAAAAAACAAAAGATGATCCTAATTTAAGAGAATGACAAAAAGGAAGATATAATAGAAAGAGAAAATTCTAAGACATTATGGATAGGTGACAAAGAACCCCTAAAGATAGATCAAGAAGGAAAAGTGACTAATACTATGCTAATGATAAGCAAGGAGGAACTATGGAAATCAGTTGAAGAAGATTAACTAAATTATGGGTTACACACAAAATCAAATATCAACCTTGGAACCAATAAGGTAATTTCACTCCTTTCAGATGTTCAAAGTTTTATGGATCAATTTTTGAAAGATAAATTATATGATGAAGTAAGTGGAAACATCAATAATGTCATTCCAAGAATAAAATAAATAGAAAAGAATGTTATTGATTATAATAGTGCAATAAATTTGGATTCATAGTAGAAATCTCATTTGAAAGACAATAGAGTGATAAGTTTTTTTGTATAATATTTCAAGAGTATGTTTTGAAAAGAGATGTGAATAGTCCAAAGAGATGAATATCCTAATGGAAGACATGGAGGAGTCCATAAAATAACCACAGAATATTATGGTGATTTATGACAAAAAGAAAATAAAACAAATGAATGAAGAAGACAATCAATAAGTGAGCAAGGAAACATAAGCAATTAAAAATGTTAAAAAAATAAACTATGTTGTAAAACATGATAGAGGATGGGAGTTGATATGGAAAAAATGTAAATAATATGCAAGTAAGATCTGTATGAAGGTAATTGAATAGTATGAGTAGTCCACATAAGGAAAAAGAGTTCATATGCCTGTAAGGCATGATGAAAATAAGATTGTATATGTTTTTCTTAACAATTTTGTGTTATGTAATAATTCAAATGAAAGGAATGCCCAAGAAAATACCTAAGTGTAGTGATATGGAACATATGCACCAACATGAAGAGACAATTGAGGTAGAGAACAATGAATATATCTCAATAAGAATAAGGAAAATAAAAAATGAGTAGGAGATCATGATAAATTTTGAGCATGGTAATTTGATGTAGGAGCATCATGAGAAGTTTGTACTAGTAGAGGCCTTGGAAGCTTGTATAGGTGTCTAGAGAGATTTACCTCCGAAATACATGGATTGCAAATTCTAAATTTTAAATGGATTTTTCCCTCCAGAAATGTATTTAATTTTTTTAATAGAATAGGGATATTTGCCTCATTATTGTAAAGGTCATCATAGGAGTTTTATATTAAATGGGTTTATGTTTTAATTCTCCATCAAGATTTTGAATGTAGGGGGTAGTTAGTTTGATAGACAAGATAATGAGCATGTTTTTAGAATGACAAGACAACCCATATAAAAAGGGATTCATACATTTAAAAAAAAAGATAATTCAAGTTTTTTAGAAAGAGTCTCAAGTAGTTTAATACATTTTGGTCAAAAAAGTAAACAAAATCCAAGATTGAGAAAAGTTATTTTAAGAGATGTGGTCTATAACATATACTTAAGAGAGTGATATAAGTATAAAGTTGTTGTAATAGTGAAGAGTAAATGTTAGAGGAAAAAAAGAAGGCCTTTTGGTCTATATTATGGCTATAAGTATATGAAAATATTGAATATAATTTAATAGGAGGAAGAATATTCTATTTTAGATAAACTTCTTATATTTTGTGAATTATTCATTCTATTCAAAGATGTTTGAATGAGCTATGAACAATTATTTATTTTAGAAATATTTTTATGGGATTAAGTTCATAATGATAAAGTTTGAATATTATTAGTGTGTGAGCTCAAATGTGAGTGGAAATAGGATTTTGTAATGGGTGTAAGGTATGAATATGTGTGATCAAATCGTTAAGTGAAGATAAATTATAAACTGCACTAAATGAAAAGTTTTCATTATATTCTACTTTGACCACTTATCATGCATCTTATTTCATGTTAATTTGACCATATCTTCAAATTATATTCCATTTTATAAAGGTGTAATAGTATTTGAGGTGAATTAAAGTGTTTAGGATTTGGTTGTCTAATAAATTTCAAAAGCTTTTATTGTATAATGAAATAGAGATGAAATGGAGGATGTAATGAAAATTTATAGAGTGTGCCGATATGGTAAGTGAAACTATGTTTTAAAATTTCCCAGTGAAGGAAGGATGATAGAATTACATTTTGGAGTTTAATTTATTTGGTGATTCTATATTGTGTTGTGAAATTAGATCATTTTATTTCATATACTTTATATGAAACCTCAAGTAGTTTTTTGCACATGGACTTAGATACCGTGTCATCCAACAATCATTGTTAAGAGTCATAAGAAAATATTATAGTGGTTTGGGTGGTTTATAGTGCATATAGAATTGGAAAGGATCTATCTAAATGTTCATAGTATTTTGGAAATTTTTGGCACACTAACACTCTTTACACAATATTCATATTTTTGTAATGATAACAATTTGAAAAACATACGAGAAAATTTGTATGAAATTTTAAGTAGAGAAGTGTCAGAGCTAAATCAATGCTTGGATAAGGTTCCAATTCAATCCATAGACCTAATATTGACCTTGCACAACATTGAAGGCTTTTTAGTATCAAATGACAAAATAATTTATTCAAATGGGTCATAAAGACTATCTTTACACTCAAAAATAGAACATAATAGTGAGTATAAAAATGTGGTAAAAGTCTTTAGCATAAGGGATGGATTGAGTAAATTTATTATAATTGGAAATTACAATAATTACAAATGCCATCATGGAAGTTTTGTTTTCATAATGATTTGGAGTTAATTTTTTGATATTTGTCACTATTGATGCAAAACCATGCCACCTAAAATGAATTGAAACATTTGTAAATCATTTATATCCATGTTTGATTTTCAACAATGGAATCAATGAAATTAGAAGTTGGGGTTCATAATTGGAGTTAAAGAAATAAGAAATCAATATATCCTTTGTATAAAATTATTGATGAATATCCTCTAATTTAAATTTGTCCTTTTCAAATTAGAATATAGAGTTTGTTTGATATAAGTGAAGTCAATTGAGTAAGAAAGTAATATCTTGTGATTTTACAAAATGGAAAAGTACTAAGATTGTTATCATGGTGGCACAGTTTGTTGTGGAAGGTTGGTTCAGTTAGGGAATTGACCAGTAATAAGTATATGTAGATTAGGATGTGATGTTTAGAATTACATGCATTATGGTATGATAGTTTGGTTAGGATTAGGTATATATGCCTAGTTTTTTGGGGAAATTATGGCTGAGATGAAAGTATATGGTTTGGGGTGATGTACTATGCCTATTGAGGTTGATTAGGGATTTGTTACAAACTAGTCAAACCTTGTATATTAAGGGGAACTTGTGAACCAACTCCCTATCCTTATGTTTTTGGAATGTTTGGCATAAAAGGTAGTTATTAATTAATTGACACTCATAGATTGGTATAACCCCTTGGTTATGTAAACCCATATTATGGATTAGACATTTGTAGAGTGTTTAACATTTATCACTAACCAGTAGATGTATGTTTTTTATTAGACATCATTTATGATTGTAATGATATATTAGTCTACAACTAAAGAGGTTCATTCTCACTACCTAATGAGGTGGAACATTGGTTTCCCTTTATTGAGGTGGTAGAATGTTTTGCCTCTACTACATTGGTATGTTGGGTTATGCATATTATTGTAGAATTTTACTCATCACCTATTGGGGTGGAATAACATTTTACACATTTTGTTGAGGCAAGATACTAGTCATTAATTGACTACTTAATCCTTGTAATTATGTGATCAAAGAAATAGTTGGTTGAGGATAAGAGGTTGTTGGTAGTAGTTGGGAGGTAAAAGTTACTACCCCCTATATTTATGACTGAATCATGGTGTTAATTAAAGGAAAATTTTGTTTTGTATTAGTTCTATGTGCATTTACACCACTTTGGTTTGGATTGGATAAAACTTGTATGTTGTCCACTATGTTTGGCTCACTATTCTATGTTGAAGCAAAAGACACTTCTTTGATGGCAAGGGCATTGAATATGTCTCCAATTGAAGAATTTTTTATGAATGGGTCTATACCCTCATTTTCTTGTCTTTTTAATTTGATTAAGACCCATGTTAAAGGAGATAACTCAATAAGAGGAGTATTTGACATGGTCATATTTTTAAAGTTACATGTTAAGTTTAGATAGGTCTAGTATGCTATCTACATCTATATGAAGTGTTCTTCTATGAGGCCTTTTCTTGTGACAACCATATAAGGGTCCTAACATAGAATTGGAACTAGAGATTAATTATTTATAAAAGATGATTTTTCAATGTTTTGATTGTAAGGCATGTTGTAAGGTACTCTTACTAAACTTGGCAAATTTTCACACAATAAGTCTATTAAAAACTTAGCCCCTACCTCCATGGATTTGATTAACAATTCATCCTTGTTTGAAATCAAGTGATGATCAAAAAAATAAGGGTCATAATCTGATGGCATTTTAACTTTTATGATTTATATTAGACTTGTTCTATAACTGAAGGTACACTAGCTAGGTATTATGTCATTTATTTTTGGTCCTATTCCATGTATGGAGGCATGGGGACCAAATAATTGGCCAAAATATCTTTGTTTTATTCCATTCTTTTATTTTTTTATGGTGGATAAGGATCCATCTCAAAATTGACATCATCTGTATAGGGATCTTCAATAAAGTCCTCTTATGTGACCACATTACTATATGATAGATTTTACATGACACTAGTATGAGTATAGTGAGACATGTTTGAATCAATAGTTAATACATCATGACAAAAGGAGTTAGAGTTATAAAAACTTGGAAAAATAATATCCAAAAATATAAAAGGTTTTAGCTTGATCTAACGTGGTCAAATTATGGAGATGTATCTCCAAAAAGGGGTTTATGCTAAAAATTGGTACAAAACAAACAGTTAAATTTCTAATGTTAAATGCCTCATTAAAAATGGTAAAGTGGATGAACTAAAATTATAATGCCAATATCTAGGTTTAAATTGTTCCAAACAAGTCTTAATCTATGAAAATAAAGGTTGTTATGTCTTTTAGCTAAATACAACATCAAAATCTACACTCAAACAAAGGGGTCTGATTTAAGCTAACAAATCTAAAACACATTTGAATAGATTAGGAAATAAACTTTAGACATGAAATTTCATAAAATTGGCATAAGGCACGAAACAAAAAGAATTTGGAGATAGATTATTTTCTCCCAAATAAAGACATAGACAATAGTTTTCAAAGTGGGTAAAGAATAAACCTAGGTTACACAACCCAAAAGAGAAAGCTTGGTGTCTAAGCCCAAATTACACAATGAATAGAAAAAAATCAATCAATGTTTGGAATTTAAATTTTCAAGGTTAATTATAATCTCAATTTTAAGAAAACTATATTTTTTTTATTAACAAGGTAGATAAAGGTGAATGACATAATGACACTAGACACAGACCCAAAAGGCACACATGGATTTGTTTCAAACTAGAAACTTAGACACAAGGTAAAACACGTCTATCTAATAATTCAAAAAGAATAATGGTATTATATCACTCTAAATTTATGATCGATGATATATTTCAAATCTCCAAGGAATAAAAACTTGAAATGATTGGGGTAGTTTAAAATTACCCATTTCAATCAAGTGACACACATAATGGTTTTGATAAAAAAAATTCAAGGTGAAGGTATGGTATAAAATAGATGGAATAATGCCTTTGTAAATAATGGATTAATGTGGAAACAAAACTCATTTTTATGTGGGAGGACAAATACATATATTTAGACTCAAAAAGGCCAATCAAGTAAATGAAAATATATAATACAACTAAGTGTAATGTCTAAAACCCTAAACTGACAATGTTTCTTCGTATCACTAAATATCATCTATATACGTGATCTTCGGAGGATTTTTAGTATTAATAAAAAAATAAAATTTCATGAATTAGTAGGTTTTTTACACCCCCATTTATCTAAATATATTGTATGGTGACATGGAACTTCAAGCTACTCACACTGCATCAATAATATATCTACAACAAGTGGGGTTATTCCAAAACTAAATTTTTTAACATCTATATGGTCCCAAGTGTGGTTACACTAGAGATGACTCACATCAATTGATCTCATAAATTACTATACAAGGATCTATTCATTTGCATAATGATTACATCTATTTATTTTCTTAGCAGAATATCCTAGTTAGCCAGACCTAACTTAGGTTTTCCTTATGATTAGAGAGGATAACTACTCATCCCCATAGAAATCATAGTATAAATTACCTGATTTATATACCCCAATATGTAATGGGGTTATTATGATGATGGGAGATGAAAACCTAGGTCAACTCACCCCTTAATAACTTTTGAGGATGCTATGAACTTCTGTTCACAATCCAAGTTGCATAAAAATAATTGACCAAGTGAAAATAATTTAAAGATTGTGTTTAGATCACCCAAGCAATATGGGTTTTATAGAGAGCCTCAACAAAATTATTTTCATGCCTTGTAATAGGTACAAATTCAAATAAATATCACTTTTGGTCACTTGAGTTCCTTAAAGGGATACAGGAGAGCATACATGGATAAATCATTTTGTGAAAATAAACAACTTACAATGAATGAAGCATAAAATAAAAAAATCTTATGAGTTATTTAATTAATGTGATAATTCATTTTATTTCACCAAAATTAAATATGAATGAATTTTTTCGGCCCCTTGGCATATTTTTTTTTTTAACTCTGACAAACTGAAAAATGACTTTAAACAAAAAGTTTATTAAAACACCAATTAGAATGTGAATTTTGAAAGTGAAAAGTGTTTTAAATATTTCCTTGTGGCCTTTGGGTCCTACACAAATGTTATATGGGACTCACACTTAGAATTAATTTCATGGATTCACAAATCACTTCTCAAATTTATTTCTTGGGTTTACACAATGAAAAATTACAAAACATAGAGCAAAAATGTAACTCTACAAAATTTCATATATCAATGTAATAATGAAATTTTCAAAGGGGAAAAGTATAAAATCCAAAATATCTACTCTAGTTTTAAAATAAATAAAAGGGAAAAATCACTATTTTAAGAGTCATGATATTTTAACTTATCTTGATATGGTTAGCATAACCTCTAATGATTAGAGGTAAAATCATGATTGGCTAGGCGATATCATGATTCATGAAATCATGATATCTTGAATATTAGATTCATGATATTTAAATATCAAAAATAGATCCCTATAGGTATAAAATAGTCAATATAACATTAAAATCTAGGTTTTAAAATGCTAAAATAGAGGTAAGACCATAACTATGTGAGTTGTGATAGTATTGTCTAGAGATAAAAAAATGTTATTACACAAGGTAACCTCACAACTTCTATAAAAACATCCCTTGACCTTAAATTTTTACGTATTTAGGGAATAAATCTCAAATTTTTATATGAAAATAATTAATAGAATGGTCTAGAAGACTTTAAGAGCAACTTCATGGGGTATGTGTTCCATCAAGCATGTCATTTGTGATAATAGGAATGCAAGAAGCAAGGTTAGTAATATGTTATTTTAAGAAAAAAAATTAAAGAAGCACACTAACACTAACACTTACAAGCTTAGATCTTAGTGGTGAGCTTAGTAACAAAACCAAAATAAAATCACAACTAAAATAAAAAAGACACATAATCCTTTACCTTCCTTAGGAGATCCAAATTCATTATTGAGTGGATTGCTTAGTTTGTGCTCAAGAAATATATGGCAAATGAATCTTGATAGCTCCTTCTCTCCTTGGCACCATGGCTTATGTTGGCTTGATGTATGTTGGCTCAAGATTTTGGCATTATAACATTGGATGTAAAAAATTGGGCATTATAACATTATATTAAAATAACTTTGAAGTCATTCTTGCATGATAAATTTGCACCAAAATAGATTAAAATTCAATAGGCAAGGCATTGTATTACAAGCTTAGGAGCTAAGCCCAAACCAAGGTGAGACAAGCTTGAGTTTAAACATGGAATGAGTTCAAACCTATCCTAAGTGAGCTAAGAATAAACCTATTATATATAATAGTTTCCAAGTAATAATGATTTTCAATAAATAGGCATGGTTATCCAAAATGAGATATTTTAGGATATTTCCAAGGCTATTTGAATTTAATTATTTATTTATTAATTAATTGTAGGATATTTAAATACAAAAATTCTAGGATATTCACAAAGGTCATGATGAAAGGCTAGGATATTTGTATTTTTGAATTTAATTTTTTAGTTATTAATTAATTGTACATGAATATAAACTATTCATTTAATTTAGTTTATCTTTTTAATTTATTTTGATTAGCCATTTATCTCTTTCAGGATTTGATATGTGTTCATGTGCCCCACTTAATAGGTCCATAGGCCAAATTGACTGTTGTGATGCCATAAGGTGCTTAGGGATGAATCTTTGAGAGGTTATTATTCAATATGATATGATATACTAACTACGGATGCCTCAACATGATTATAATATTTGATGAATGATTCACAATAAAATTTGGGATGTTTAGTTATTTTTAGGCTTCATTTACAATGGTTGGTAGGAATTGATCTAAAGTCTGATCGATGGCTAGTTGTGACTAGTTTGAGGTGTCTACAAAAAGTATCACTAGTGTAACTATCATGTCATGATGTAAGTTTCCAATTTCTTAAAGGAATCTAAAAATTAATTGTATTACACTAGTTGACCTAAGTGCTTTAATTCAAGTTATCTTATGATAGGATTGGTATAAATATAATATCAATCCTCATTCATTCCTCATTGGGGGATCACCTAATAATTTGATCAAAATAACATTCATTAAACACTCAACTTACCAAAATATTTCTTATTATACCCTAATCTGATATAAGTTAAAGGGAAAACCCATATATAGGTCTGAAGTACTAAAGGCGAAATCATAAGGTCTTTTTTCCAAGTCACAAACTAGGTCACTATTGTAATTGATTTACACACATTACATGATTCACACACAATATAACAAATACATGAAAACTACATGAGTATGAGGCCCTCTTCTAGACTATTATCTATTTAGACATTTCCATTTGGTGATGAGGTTGTTTTAGGTTAGCTCAACACTTTGTGCCCACTAACCTATTTTTTCATAGGGTCACATTGAATATGTTGTCATAGTTTATGAAAATAAAAAAATAGTTAAAATTGAATTAATTTTTGGCTAATTTTGGGTTTGGGTCTAAAAAAATCATTTAAAAAAAATGGAAATTAATTAATTATTTGTTATCAATTAATTAATTTAATAAAAAATCAAAACTGTGAAAATTTTGTTTTATTTCCCAAACCACACAAATGCCCTTTGAAGTTCTCATTCCATGTAAAATTTTTTTAGCTTTTTCCTATAATTATAAAAAATCTTATTAACTCTTTTCAAGTTGTGAAAGTGTTTTTTATTTCCTCCTAAGTTGTGCTAAATTTGATAAACACATTTTCAAGTCATGTGATTTTGATTTTGACCTTTTCATGTAGTGTAATTGAAAAATTAAATAAATAATATATTTAATTGAAATAATTTTTAATTATTTTAATTAAAATATGATATTCACTCTTTTATTCTCCCCAAACTATTAAATTTGCCTTCTATTCTCCCCTCACTATGCACCATATCAAAGATAAAGTTTTGTGCCTTTTGCCAATAAAAAACCATACAATGCCATAACACATGGTTAGAGATTAAAAAATAAAAAACAAAAAAGAAAATTTAATTTGTCTTTACCTCCAAGACATAGATATAATAGCATAAACTCAAAGAGAGCATGCAGATTAAAAATTAAATCTTTTTATTTTCTTTATGCCAATAGAAGATTTTATGGTGTCATACTAGTTAGATCAATATGATTAAGAAACTACACAATATAGACAAGGAGGGAAAGGTAGTGTTATCATTTTATATTTTTTCCTCCAAGAATTGAAGAGGGTATTGACAATCAATTTGGGATAATGAATAGAATGACGGAACATAATCTTGCATTCTATGGCCTTACATGGGGTGCTATAGGATACACTGTAGATATCACTCTTGATATTGCCAACTAGATGCATAACATGATTTTCATGAAATCAATTATGTATTTAACTTATAAAAATATGTATGTCAATAAAATTGACCATGATTTATAGACCATCAAATAAAATGGAATTAAAAATGTATTATCTCTTCATAGAGATCCTCTACATGGAGAATACAAGTTTGTCCAAGTTAAATCTACTTAGGTTTATGTAATACCTAATATTAGATTATGTGGGAGTTATTTACTATTTATGAAATGTGTTGAGTCCTTTTACAAGGCATGAAAATATACAAGATGAAAGTTATTGATATTAAATCCTCATTTAGTGTCTATTTGATTGCATGTTAATTTTATTTCTGATCTATCTAAGTTTCATCTTGTTTCCACTTGGTTCCATCGAATAAATACTTATCTTAAAATATTATTTAGGATATTTTCCTTCATTATTGATTGATAGTAAAAAATTGAATTTAATAGAGAATTGATTTAAATTTATTCTTGAAAAGAATATAAAATGAGATTATATTCAAATAAGACTCATGTGTGACAAAGGAATTTAGAATTATAATTTAGCCATTAATTGTGAAGGTAAAGAATGGAACTATTTTAGTTCATCCATCAATTATAAGGAGGATTAAAATGGATATGTGTAAGTAGAATAAGTGTTATTAGAGAGGTTTACCAAAATAGTGTGTACCTTGATATCAAATAAATTATAGATTCCTTTTCACTTGGAGATGGAGGATATTCAAGAATAAACTTAGCTCCAATATATAAAAAAGTAAGAGACTATTCAAGAATCTGATATATGGGCACTTGAAGATTAGGAGATTAATGGTGAAAAAATTACTTTCAAGAGTGCTAAGCAAGATGAGAATTTTCTACCTTAATTTTATTTAGAATTAGAAGTTATTAATGATAATTTCATAAAATATATCATCAAACCTAGGCATAGAAATAATCCTTCATAGAATTCAACATTCTTATTGCACTATAGATCATGGAATAAAATCACTATGCATAAGTTTGAGGGAACTTGGAAAGAACAATAACCACTTTAACTAGTTTTCAACAAAGATAAAAAATTATTAAGTGACTTAGCCATTGGTGTAGCTAGCATGAAAGTAGGTGAATGAGCCCTGATTCATGTGGGATGTCAACTAGGTTATGGGAAAGAAGGAATTTTTTCATTTCCAAATGTTCCTCCTAAAGCTGATCTCATATATGAAATTAAGCTAATTTTTTTGAAGAAACCAAAGAGGGTAATACATGTGGTGATATGACTATAGATGAAGAAATTGAAGCAACTGATAAAATATGTAATGAGGGTAATGATTTTTATAAAGAGTGAAAATTAGTAGAGGTGATGCAGTAATATACATTACTATGGAATATATGGGAGATGATTTCATGTTCTAGTTATTTTGAAAATACAAGGACATGGCTAATGATATGAATAATCTATGCCATCATAATATGGCTACATGTTTTTTGAAACTAGATCATTAAGAATAAGTCATTGGCCAATGTAATGTGGTATTAGTTGAGGATGAGAATAATGTTAAGGCTTTATTCAGATGTGGAAAGGAAAATCATGCTCTTGAGAAGACAAATGATGATAGAGAAGCCTTATAAAATGTCAGTAAACTCTCTCCTAAATATAATATAATGGGAAGAGAGTTGCATCTCTTTGCTCGAAATGATAAGAAGTAGAATTTTATTTTTGTTTGTTTTCATTCATTGGGTAAGGTCATATGACCATGTTACCAATAGAAAAAGATGTCTTAAAAAATAAGTATGAAAGTGTTTTCCATTGTCCAAGTGGATAAATATGAAGTGGAATTTTGGTCAAGTGGGGAAATAGAATATTAATAAATAATGGATTTATAAACTAAGATTTAAGACATTTGGAAAGAAAAAAATTGATAATGACAAGGAAAAATGAAGTACTAATATGAATTAGAAAATGAAAGGTGTATACATGAGATAAAGTGTATCAAAGATGAAGATGGTTCTTATTTTAATCATTTTATAATTTTTATTCAACATTATGAATGATTCAATCTTCTAGGGAAGGGATGATTTAGCTGTTAGAGAGTTTTTAGTGATGTCCTAGAAGTGTCCAAATGAGTGGATGAAGTGCCTTGATATTCTAAGTGATAATGACAAAGTGTGTAATGTGTTTTTCTTAGTATTCTTCAAGGATTCTTGGTTGATCTTCCATTTTGGTATGGTTAGAGATTATTAGGTATGATTCTAAATCATTGATCATGTGTAAGGGGTCTTATTAGTGGTCAAGGATGATTGGATATATTATTTTCATGAGTGGAATTCACCCAGTTCATCATTGTTATCATCTATACATTTTGGATCTAATGGTAAAAAAATTGAGTTGGTAGTTTGATGACATCGTAATTGCCATTTATGGATGAGTCAGGGGGATTTGGTCATATGGTTGTAATAAAATTAATCCCAAGATCTTATGTGCTAAATATCAGGTCATGTAATGAATTGAAATCAAAGATATATGGGTGAAAATTTGGGATCTTAGGCACTTTGATAGTGTTTTCTATGTTTAAATAAAGTTGATTAAGCATATTGATGATGTTATAAGTGACACACATAGAGGTGTTAGGAGGAAATGGTTACATGGATTTGTTAAGTATTATGCCTAGTTATTATGTACTAATTTTTAGGTCATACAATGAAGTGTGAAAAAATATATGCAAGTGCAAAGTTGGGCTTCCAAGTAGTTTGACAGTGTTTTCCCATACTTAGCCAAATTTTCATATGGCAAGAAACAACAAGTAAGCATTTTGATGTAGTCATATTTTTCATGTGTGGTAGTTTTAAGATAAGTTGATCATATCATTTCTTTAGTTTTGTGCCTAAATTATTTGTGATAAATTTTAGTTCATGAAATTAAGTGCATCAAAAGCTATGCATGTGCCAAGTTGTCCTTTCCAGATAGTTATAAGCATAGTTGGCTTTGTGATAGATAAATCTCAGGAGGTATTTTAATGTCATTATATCTCACATGTGTGAGGGTTATATGAGAAAATTGATTCATAGTTGGATTGTCCTATGTAATCAGATCATATGGTTCAAATTTTATAAGATAAAAGTGAGTGAGGTGAATGTTATAATGGTCCAAATTTGGCCTTCTAGTTAGATAAAAATGGTCCCGATACTAAGTCATTTTTACATGATGTTAATGATCAGGACTAGATGGAGATCCATTGGTTCACAAGAGTTCATACATATATATCTATGGTGAAAATTAATTAAAATGGGTAAAAGTGTTCATTGGTTAATGAATCTAAAGATTTACTTCCTTATAAAAGGATCAATAGAACATGTTTGTTCCAAGATGTTAGAAAGCAACGAGATGAGGACAAGTGCTCATTATTTAACATTGAGAAGAGACAAATATAAAGCTTCTTCCAAAGATAAATTATGGGTATATGTTCATACATTTATATATTTATGGTGCATATTAAGCGAGATGATTTCAAGGTGTCCAATGTTTAACATAGATAAAGATATAGCTACATACAAGAGATCAATGGTGCATATGCGGCCAAGATTGTAAGATTGTATGAGATGAGGTAAACTATTCAAAGTTTAACATTTAGGTAATGGTGAATTATGTGTTAAAGTTCAAACAAGATAAATGGTACATTATTAATCTTATTATCAAGGACATGAGATGATAACATTGTGTTTTAGGTTTAATTGTGATTTTTTGAATTCAAATATTTGGATTTAACAAAGGAGAGACCAATTTTTGGTTTTTGAGCCATAGCTTTTGATCTATGAAGAATTTCACCATGAAGTAAAAATAAAAATTTTAGAGGACTCAAAGGGAAATATGGAAATATAAATTTGAATAGCTTAAATTTTTTACATTCAAATATATTGAAGTTCAAATTTAGTTATGTGTTTGTGCATGTTCTGAAATTAACTTGAGAAGGGTATTTAAGTTATGATTATTTGTATCTAAATTTTTAAAGATGAAATAACTATTATATTATGTTTTATTCTCCATGATGACCATTTTTGTGCATTATGAAGGTTTTACCAATCATATGTAGTATGAAAAAAGGTTTAGAAGTCGACTATATATTCATTCATGGTGATTGTGTGCAAAAAATGTTGTTTGAGCAAATTATGCTTTAACAAAAGAGGGTTCTGGAAGATGTGATCATTTGAGGATTTCAAAGGGGTCATATGGAATGGTTCCATGCATTTTAAGTGGTATTTTATATTTAGTTTACTCAAATAACTGTCAAAGAGGTGAATTGGGTATCACAGGACGTAAAAGGTAACTTAGGCCTATTTGAAAGTGTGTTGTGCTTAGATGTGATCCTTGTTAGATTACTTAAAGGTGAAGGCATGTGTTTTGTCTAATAAAAAATATTTTAGAATTGATATTTCATTAAGAATATATAAATAGTGAAACCAAATGATATAGTTTTTAGACTTGTGAGAGACTTATAAGAGGAGTGTGTACATGAGAGTTATGGAGTGAAAGACAAGTAGGGTACCTAGTAGATGATCTAATGAGTAGAGTATATTTAGGAATGATAGTATCAAAAATGGGTAATTTTTTTGATTTCATAATAGTACTATTATATTTTGAGGATGAGAGAAGAGTTATAAGGTGATCCAAAAGGTGGATTTGGATGCATTGAGTTTGTAGAGTTGAAGAGAGCTGATATACTTTGTATGTCCATCATATTTGTAGATAATCAAAGATCAAGAGATGTTATGTTCATAGTATTTATTATTTAAACTCAAAATATAGGGGGTTATAGCCTCGTTGAAAGGTAGAACTTGATAAAGGTCTAGTTTTTATTTCAACTTAGCTAGATAGGTGTTGTAACACCTTGTGGGATTGTAATCTCACTAAATAAAGGATGATAGTTTTCTTGATCAGTTGTAGATAGTATAGATTAGTTATTTTTATTATAATATAGTATTCTAATTGTATGTTCTAATGGGTTTTATTCCCCAATAGGGTTTCCAACATATGTCATGTGTTATGTGCTTCATCTTGCATTTCCTTTCCTATTCATTGTTATGAATGATGTGTATGCCTCATGAATGTATGTATTGAATGATTAAGAGCTTGAAGGAATTAGAATTAAAATTGGACTATTTGGGCTCACTTATTCACCTTCCCCCACACTTATTGATTTTATATCTAGTAATTGGTATCAAAGCAAGTCCTTTGGTAAAAGCTTGACATCTTGAAGGAGATCTTAATTACGTACAAAAATGGAAAAATAATTGAGAAAAGAGAATCAATAGTGTAAGGTTTTGATAAAGGTGCTTGAATATCAGATATGTACTTTAAAGAAAGATGCCAAAATGGATGAGAATGTTATTAATGATCTCAAGGCTTAGCTAGTAGATGCCAAGAAAAGTTTAAGTTTAAAAAGGGAAAGTTGTTTAAAAGAAAATGACATCATGTTTGATAAATAAGCTTTTCATAATAGTAGAGAAGATGATATCAAGGATTAAGAAGGTGATCTAGAATATGAGATCATGAGTGAACTTGATTAATTAAAGGAGTAGAAGAAGAAGAATCATAAAATGAGGAATATGATCAAAGGTCATAAAGCACAAGTAAATTATCTTGAGGGAAGTTTGTTAGGAAAGTATGACAAAGATGAGAAGAAATATCAAGAGCACATAAAATATATTTAAGTCAAAGCATATAGATTGAAATACATGGCCAACAAGGCCAAAGATGATGAAGTGAAGATAAATATTCTTGATGAATAATTAAGGACTGTGAGTGTAAATATGATAGAAAGAGAAGGTGAGTAAACTTTGCTAAATATTGAGATGGAGTCATTAAAAAGCGAGAATGAGAGTTTTATAGTAAAATTGGATAATATAGAAGAGAAGCATAAGGAGAATGCAAGCTTTGAAGTCAATACAAGAAGGTTTTTTAGACAACCAAATGCTTCATGGTATTCTAGTTTATTTCATGGTCATTATTATACATATATATTGAATGATATTTTTTCCACATTTTCATTAAAGTAAGAAATATTTCCAAATTCTACAAGAATAATTTTAAGATGCACTCAAGTTTTGACAAGAAAAAATATGATCCTAAAGGTCACTCAATGGTATTGAGACCAAACACTATGAAGGATAATCATGATCAAGGTCGTCTGCCTTCTACAATAAAGAAAGAATCAAATATGCAGAAGATATATAAATTTTATTCCATCTAGATAGAAAAGGAAGATCAAAACCATCATCAATAAAAAGGTATGAATTATCTTGTTTGTTTCAAATGTCATAAAATTGGTCACATTTATAGATCCTAAAAAAATAAGATGAATGAGTTCTCAAAGTAAAACAAGGTGTATGGAGCTCTTAGTAAGCAAGGAAGAGATCACAAATGGGTATGGACACCTAAGCCTATTAGGAGAGATCAGATTGAGACCAAAATTTTTTTGTTTTCCATGATATAAATGAATATAAGACAAGATTTTATGTTATCTACTTTTGATGAAAAGTCTAAAGTAAAGAATGAAGTCAAGCATCCATTTAAAGTAAATCCAGATTGGAAGTCATATGAGAATATGCAGATATGGGAATCTTTAGAGTTTTCGCACTTTTAACCTCTCTTTATAAAAGGGGTGTCTCTCTCTAAGCTTCAAAGAGACACTTTATAGGAAGAGGAAGCATGGTGGATGTTGGTTGGGTCTTGATTGATGTTACAAGACAAACAAGGTCATGAAAAGATGTGTTGGATTACTATGAAGGCATTTTTTGATTAGCTGACTTATGTGTCAAGATGATCTTTGGTTGATCAGTTTGATCTCTATTTTTTAAATAACTAGACCAAAGGATGAAATGTAGTGACTTGAGGTTTTGATGGTTACAAACCCTAAGGTGTGTGTTCATGATACTAATGAATTAGTTTTGTTATATGGATCTAAGTAAAAATTAGGTGGATAATATGTAATGTTTTCATTAGTTGGTAACATTATTTAAATGCATGGTTGAGCCTAATTTAGTGTTCTTTGTCATGAAATACTATTGTAAATGTGTGCAAGGTCTACAAATAGGGTTAGATTGGGTATTAAAAATGGCATAATAATATTGATGAAATGTCAATAATACTTTTATGCTAAAAAAGTTTGGTTGAATTTATTCTAGTTTTCTTAAAGTTTTTTTATGGTATGAAGGTATGTTGAAATCAATTTTGAAATTTTTGTTTGCTCTCGAGTTTCCTAGTTTAAGCTTAAGGAAAGCATTCCTGAAATGGGTTATAGGAAATAAATGTTACCAAAGGTATGGAGGATAAAATATTGGTCCAAAAGTGTGTAATTGTTATCTCTAGGTGTAAATGAAGTTTTAGAGGTGGACATTGACCAGAAGGAGGTGTGTTGACCCTGTTTGTTTTGAGATTCTAGCATTTTGGGCTATTCTAGAAAAGTTATTTGCCTTATGATTTGAGGTATAAGGATTTTTAATATATTTAATGGAATAAATGTGTTTTCAAATAAATCTTTAGATAAATTTGAAGGTTTTTGTATTTAAAGTTATTCAATATTTTGTCAAAATAGAGGCCTAATTGACTAGTAGGTTTATGAAGGAAGTATGTTTCAGAGGATGAGATAGGAAATTAAAAGATATGTGATTGAAGGGGAATATATATATATACATATACATATATATATATATATATATATATATATATATATATATATACACATATATATATATAAATATATACATATATATATATATACATATACATATATATATATATATATATACATACATACACACATATATATATACATATGTGTGTGTGTGTGTGTGTATACATACATACATACATACATATATATATATATATATATATATATATATATATATATATATATATATATATATATATATATATATATATATATAGTTTAATGTCCTTAAGATGTTTCTAGTGAAATTTTTGGGCTGTGCATGTTCTAGGTAGGGCTATATAGAGACTAGACAAGCCTAGTAAGAAGAAGAGTGCTTTTTGATTGGTTTCTTCAAAAGAGAAAGGTATGTATGTTTCAAGGAGAGTTATCAAGTTGAATTAGAGCATTTTTATTATTTGGTGAGTTTCGTGAAGTTTTTTTGGTGGTCCCTAATGTAAGCTTATGCAGTGATTCTTCATGGTGTTTGAAGAGGCTCAAGATGTGGAATGGCTTCGACTTAGGGAGAGATAACTCAAGATATATTGAATGGATTTAGGATATTTTAATGATGTGATGGGAAGAATATGTGATATTATATATTCATATTATATATGTGGTGATATATACTATAGATGAGATATCAAGAAGGTTGGTATGATGATTTGATCAAACCTACTCATAATTACATGTTCTTTCTTCATTTGTTGTAGTGTTTGATTAAAGAGAGTATTGATATATAGAAAGAGGAAGTTGTAAAAGACAATAAGAGGTAAGATCAAGGTAAGGAGGATTGTTTTATCATATTTCTAAGGTTTTACTCTCCTGTTGATGGTCTTTTTAGGTCCTCAAGATTAGTTGGTGCCAACTTTATCATTGTGTCATAGTGGGAGAAGTTCTTATTTTAAGAGCACTTGAAGAGAAAGAAGGAATGTGAGGTGAATGACTTGTGTTAAAATAAATGAACAGGTGGCCATTTTTGGAGAGTTATCATTGATTTCATATAAGTTTCTAAGTGAGTGGATGAAGTGCCTTAATAGTCTAAGTGGCAATGACAAAGTGTGTAATGTGTTTGTCCTAATATGATTGCAATAGGATTGGTTGATATTCCATTTTGGCATGGTTAGATATTATTAGGGATGAATATGAAGTATTGATAATATGTAATGGGTCATATTAGTACTAAAGAATGATTGGAAATCTTTTGTCATGAGTGGAATTCATGTGGTTCATCATTGTTCTCATCTCGACATTTTGGGTCCAATGGTAGAAAATTTGAGTAAGAAATTTGATGACATCATAATTTCCATGTATGAATTAATTAGGTGTTGTTGATCATATGGTTATGATCACATTAGACCCAAGATATTATGAGCTAAATCTTAGGTCATGTGATGAATCACAATCAAAGATATGTGGGTGTGAATCTAGGATCTCAAGCATTTTGATAGTGTTTTCTATGTTGAAATAGAATTGTGTAAGAATATTGATGATGTTAGCATTCAAATTCATGAAGATGTCAAGAATAAATGGTCACATGGGTTTATTTATTATTATCCCTAATTGTTATACACTAATTTTTAGGTCATGCAATAAAGCATGACAAAATATATGCAAGTGAAAAGTTGAGTTTATAGATAGTTTGATAGTGTTTTCCCATACTTAGCTAAATTTGCATATGGTAATAAAAGCTAAGTAATCATTCTGATGTAGTCATATTTTTCACATGTGGTCATTTCAAAAGAATTTGATCATATGGGTTTATTTAGTTTTGTGTATAGTTGATTTTTACTAACTTTTAGGTCGTAAATGAAGCACATCAAAATATATGCATGTGAAAAGTTGGCATTTTAAGATATTTATAAGAATACTTGGCTCTATGATAAATAAATCTAATGAGTCATTTTAGTGTCATTATATCTCACATGTATGAGGATTTTAAGATAAGATTGATACATGGTTGATTATCCTATGTAAGGAGATCATATGGTTTAAATTTGACAACATGCAAATGAGAAAGGAAAATTTTATGATGGTAAAAAGTTGGCCTTCTAGGAAGATAGAAATGGTCCCCATACTTAGTCATTTTTACATGATGTTAAAGATCAAGACTAGTTAGAGATCCAATAATTAACAATAATTCAAAAATCTAGATTTATGGTGCACAATAAGTCAAATGGGTCAAAGTGTTTATTGGTTAATGAACCTAAAGACCTAGTTCCTTACAAAAGGATTAATGGCTCATTTTTATTACAATATATTAGGAAGTAACAATATGAGGACAAGTGTTCATTATTTAACATTGAGCAAAGATAAAGATTAAGCTTCTTCCAAGGGTCAACGATGATTGAATGATTATATATTTATAGATTAATAGTGCATATTGAGTGAGATGATTCCAAGGTGTCCAATTTTTAAAATTGATAAATACCAAGCTAAGTATATGAGATCAATGGTGCATATGTATTCAATATTGTAAGATTGCATGAGATGGGGTCAATTATTCAAGGTTTAAAACTTAGGAATTGGTGCACACTGTGTTAAATTTTTAACAAGATCAATGGTGCATGATTAATTCAAGAAAAAAGGACGTGAGATGACAACATGGTTTTAGATGTATAACTATGATAGTTTTAATTCAAATATTTGAATTTAACAAAGGAGAGACAAGTTCTTAGGTTTTGATCCAATTTTTTTAATCTATGTAGAATTTGACCATGCATTAAAAATAAAATTTGTAGAGGACTTCAAGGTACATCTAAAAATATAAATTTTAATATTTTAAAGTGTGTATAGTAAAATATATTGAGGTTCAAAGTTGAATATGTGTTCATGCAAGTTTTCCAAGTAACCTTAGAAGGATATTTGAGTTGTGCTTATTGGTATATCAATGTTTAAAGGTGAAATTGATATTTAAGTATGTTTTATACTCCATTACGACCATATATATACATTATGAAGGTTTTAAAAATCATATTAAATATGAATAAAGGTTTATAAGTTGAATGTGTATTTGTTCATGGTGACTATGTGCACAAAATGTTGCTTGGTCAAATTGTGATTTATAAAAAAGGTGCTTTGTAAACTATGATAATTTGAGGATGTAAAAGTGGTCATGTGGAATGGGTCCATGCATTTCAAAGTGGTCCTTTATTCTAATTTTTCTTGAAGAAGTGTCAAAGAGGTGAATGAGTCATCATAGGACCTAAAAGGTGACTTAGGACTATTTGAAAGTGTATTGTGATTATGTGTGACCCATATTAGATGAATTAAAGGTAAAGGTATGTTTTATGGCTAATAAAACATATTGTTTACTTGATAATTCATGAAGGATAAATATATATATATATATACATACATATATATATATATATATATATATATATATAATGAAACTAAATGAGATGATTTTTATACTTATGAGAAACTTGTAAGAGGAGTGTGCATGTGAGAATTATGGAGCAAAGGAGAGGTAGATTGCCCAGTAGATGAGTTGATGAAAGAGAAAATTGAGGAATGAATTTATGACATGTGGGTCATATCTCTTATGTTATAATAGTTTTATTGCATATTGAGGATGGAATGAAGAGGTCTAGGGTGATCCAAAAGGTGGATTTGGATGCATTGAGTGTGTAAAGTTGAAGAGAGCTGATATACTTTGTATTTACATTAGATTGGTAGGAAATAAGTGATTAGGATATGTTGTGTTACTATGATTTATTGAGTTAAAGCAAAATCTATGGGATTTTATCCTCTTTACAAGGTATAACTTGATAATGATCTAGTTTTTGTTATAATTAAGCTAGACATGTGTTTTAGCACCTTATGGGATTATAGTCTCAATAAATAAGGGATTGTAGTTCCTTGATCAATTGAAATTGGTCTAAATTGGTTCTTGTTATTATAAGATAGTAGTCCAATTATAGGTTTCATTAGGTTTTATTCCCCAAGAGGGTTTTCCATGTATGGAATGTGTTATGTACTTGAGCTTGCATTGTCTTTCTTGTTTATTGCTATGAATGATGTGTATGCCTCATGAATATATACATTGAATGATTAATGGCTTGAAGGAATTGAAATTTAAATTAGATTAGTTGGGCTCACTGATTCACCCCCCCTCTCAGTCATACACCTCTAAGATTAGTGAATTATTTAGGGCATATGACTTGGTGGAGTAAAAATATGTCACATTTAAGACTCATGGATTGAATATATAGTGAAATTAATAAAATAAAAAAATATATATTATTCATGTAATTTAGGAATACAGTGTTCACAAAACTTTAATTCATCCTCACATTGTGTGTCTCTAGGATATTTTTGAGATTGATCACAATACCTTATATACTAAATTGGAATAGTGTAGTGGGAAAGTTCTTGATGAAATTATCAAGGTAAAACCTATTATACTTGAGTGAGAGGCACAAAGTATAATAGTTTAGATATTCTCTAGCCTTTCCCATCTAAACAAAAGACCATAGAGGATAATTCATTACGATTTGAAGCCTTGAAATGTTCCCTATGATGAGGTTTGTGTTGCAAAAGTTAATGATTTTTGTCTTAGTAAAATAGTTCAAGATGATGTTGGATCCCAAGCAATGGAAATTACTTCTCAGGTGGATAGGACATATTGTTACTTGCCTCTTGAATTCTTCGAACTTAAAAATACACCACTCATATCATTAAAGGTTTATGTTTGGTTAGGTGGTATTTTAAGAGAGAATTCTCAAGGAAGAGACAATTATAAAATCCCACAACGTGTAATTTCCATCATGTACTATTACTTCAAATGAAGGAAAAAAAACTTATCTATTAATGTTTTACATAAAAACATGTAGAGAGACCATATGTACTTATTGTAGCTCAATCCATATCTATCTTATATGAAAACTAAAAAGTTTTGCAATTTCTAGTTGAAAATTTTGTAAGTACAAACTCACAAATGTAATTCATATAAATGTACTATGCCAAATTTGTAAGTCATGAAGTCATAATTACACTTGTGGAAAAATAACAATTGTACCTCTATAATTTTTAAGTCACGTAATTTATCTTTTTCAATATTACACATGGTGAAATTTCACTAACTCATTTTTATACCACTTAAGTGGTGTTTTTTTTGTAAAATCACTTTTCCACCATATAAAATTCAAAAATGTGGTTGTGAACCATAACCACCTTTATGCATTATAAATATGAGTGTTAGGCTCATTATAAGGGGATTTTTGAAAAATAAAATTCTGAGAAATATTTTTTGAAGTCAATATTACTTTACAAATTAATACAAAAGAAGGATATTCTTTAATTGTGTTTACATTCTCTTTATGAATTATGACTCTATGTATGATTCATTTGTATTCAAATATTTGATTTAAAAACTTTATCTTAACTTTTATCAATTAGTATCAATATGGAAATTTCATATTAGAATTTATTTTTGAATTTATGTCTATTATTTCAAAAAACATGAAATCTCAGTGTGGTTTAATTAGTATTTTAATTGTCTTTTATGAGTAAATATGAGATGGTTATCTTTGGTCTACTATCTGTATCATAAACTTAAATTAGTTTATGTTTTTTATTTGAATAAAAATCACTAGGGGTGAATAAATGTTTAAAAACATTCTTTAAATTATACTTTTAACATTCCATGAACCATGAAAGTAATACAGTGATATAACAATACATAAAGAACCATTCACATGATCATAACAAAAGAAGACACATATATGAGTGGGAAACCCTCTAGGGGAATAAAAACCAATGTGATATATTAAAATATATTATATTCATATATAAAAAAATATCAAATTATATTGATCACCAACTCAACTTGGAGTACTAACCCCAATAAATTCAAACACCCACTTGACTAGGCTTTAGCAGACACCTACTTGCAAGGAAGCACCAACTCCCTATGTGATTTAGTACCAAACCATCCACATCATTAATTTTTATCACAAAACCTATGATTATTTTTTATGGTCTCATATTAATACCTCATTCTACTCAACCATCTAATAATTTACTCACTTAAGTTGCATAAATTAAAATAGGCCTAAACTACCTTGTATATATATAAGTCTCATGGTCATACACCACTTGGTTGGTGACATAACTTCAAAATATTGGGTAGGAAATAAAATATATATTATTAAATATTATGAACATGATTATAACATAATTTTAACCCCTTTTGTCTTCAAAAACTCAACAAGATGTCATTTCTCTTTTTAGGTCTCATGGAGACCTAATTGCATTAGGTCTATCCTATTAATGCCAAACAATTATCTTCTTGGGCCTAGATGGAATTTAAAAAAATAAAAAACCATTCAATAATTTATCCAATAAACTCTAATAACATATTACATGATTTATTTAGACTTGTATCCTTCATTTATACCATGAAATATCCTTTAGGACAAGCTGCCCTATTAGGTCTATGTATCTCAAAAGTTTGTCTTTTAAAAATAAAGTTAAAAAACCTTTAAGATAATAAATTTATAAAAATATAAACATTTATATAGGTTATACATGACATTAGGGTAAAAAAACAATTATTAAGACACTTAAACTCAAGGAATAAATTCTCAAAAACATCTTTGTAACTTGCTTACTCAAAACTGCCAATTCACCTCAAAAACCAATCATGACGAGTTAGACCTCCAACACAGGTGTAGGCACTTATCAAAACTTATGTTTAATGTAAATTTTACTATGAGATAAATATATCATATTTATTTATAAAATTTATATTATCTAATGGCAAGTATTGGTCTTGTAGACCAATTTCTTGACCTTATATCACATAGTCTTATCTGAACTAGACAATCCATTTTATGAGCAACTTTTTCACCATATACATTGACCTCAAATGATAATAAAATCATGATCATGAAATAAAAGTAATAAATAAACTCTTAATTAATTTTTTTTCATAAATGTATCATATATAAGCCTTCATATCTATTTATTCATCTAGGCTTTGGGTTTTCACTATTCACACCATTAGGTTTCTCTATGACTAGATAAATAGGATGACCAAATTACAACACTTTAAGACTAGAACCTATCCATATATCATAATGAACATGAAAAATAAGTCTCTATATTATTATTCCATCCATTTGATCTTATTAACATATATAATGTTTTAGAGCTACAACTTATTGAAATATAATTTTGTATTTATGCATTTTCTCTCTCATCTAAGTAACCACCACCACCTAAGGGTACCTAGGAGAGTTGAATACATGATCCAATGTGTTGTATAATAATTTTAATCCATTTTGAGCTGATTTGAGAAATATATTTCACATTGGTTCCATATTAGGGTTCTAGGGAGGTTTAACATAGGTTTTGGTGATAACAATTATTCATAAAGGATTGCCCCTTAAATCTAAAACTAATGCGTAGAGCGCTTAGACAAGACCCTTACCCATCTCTCCTTAATAGATCAGATTCCCATGTAGAGTTTATACATGCCAATTAATGTCTTAAAGTGCTTTTTAGGTTTGAGACCTTCATTATATGAGCTTAAAAAGGCCTAAAATAGTGACTCATGCACTTTCATTTCAAATATGGACCTAAAACTTTTTGATCATCCATAAAACAACAAATCTCACCTCTTTCGATGCTCACATATGCATACTTTCCTTAAAATATGATCTTTATATCTCATTAGACTAGGTAGGATCTACGAGAGGTCTAGGTATAGACATAGATTTAGGGTCCTACCGTTATAGGCTCACCATAAAACTTTCATGAATGCTTCAATGCCTTACATACATGTTCAATTAGTGCCAAACAACCTTCAAATTCTAGTTTTCATTCATTTTCATGAAAATACCTCTTCATGTCATTATTAGGCTCATGAATAGGCTTCTTATGCACTTTAACATCAATGACTTGTACCTTAATGCAAACATAAGACATTAGTTTCCTTTAAAATTATATCTTTATCTTTCTCTCATGACATCACTCTCTCATGAAAATTGTCTCTCAATACGCCTTTTCACATCACACATTAACAACTAAGCTTAGCCACCATTGACATCAACCTTCACAAGATGCACCTTTGACATAAATTACAATACTCAAAAATCTTCCGCTTTATCATTGATGGAAACCACTCAAAAAATTCTCTCATTAGGTTATTTCTCCCCCATTATAAACTTTCTCCCCTTTTGACATAAATGATAAAGAGATGGATGCAGCTTTTTGGATCACAACTCTTGTAACCAAAACATTCAATACACATGATTATGAGTATGTGAAGAAAGAAAAAACCATGTTACCTATACCTCCATGCATACATTCTCATCACTACTAGCCTATTCTTGAAGATAATGAACCACCTGACTAGCTCCCACTAAGAACATGACTTCCTTAATGACTGATAGGGGTAGGAACTATACCAAATTCTTATATTAGATGTTTAATTTTTGTCTTTGAAAGTGGCTTGGTCAAAATGTATGCAATATGATCCTTTATAAAAAATATTGAATTGTGACTATCATACTCCACCTTGTTATCTTTCAAGGTCTATCTCATCCATAGGACTTGAGTTTAGCATGAAGTTATTGTAATGTATATAGCCTCAAAAGTATATAATTCCATATATGGTTACTTCTTTTTTATCCATGATACTAGGCATTACCCTAAGGAAACATATCCTCCAATAGTGCTCTTCATATCATCTAGAGTCCTTCTCTAGTCTACATCTATATAGGTTATCAAACTAAACTCCTTGATACTTAGACACTACAACCCAAACTCAATGGTTCCCTTGAGATACCTAAGTTGAAATTAAAATAGGAAGACTTGAAACATATGAACTATATTATGGAGGTTTAAAACAAGTTTTGATATTAATTATATGTCCCCATAATTTATAACCTTATTTATGACACTTTTACTTACCATCTACAGTCATTCATTGGTCTTTTAGGCCTCATTATTCACATTTTTCATCAAGGTGACCTTCAGTTTCTCAAAAAAATACATGGAAGAGGTTTTATTGCACTTTTTAAATGTCTAATTAAAATCTTACCACAATTCCTACTACTTGAATTTTGTTAGGTCTAAAGCTAGTAGTGTAAAATAAACTACCAATCATTGACATATATGACATCTGATTGACCTTTGGAGACCCATCCTTGATTACATTACATCTTATGATCATAGGTGTGATAAATACCTTGTAATATTCCATCTCAAATTTCTTTAGTATCTTTCTTATGTAATTATCTTGTGAAATTAATATACCTCTTTGTAATTGATTGATTTGTAGCCCAAGAAATAATGATAGTTCTCACAACACAGACAACTCAAACTCCTTGTTCACCACATTTGAAATAATATTCTCAATATTTCCAGCAAATATGATGTCATCCACATATACAAATACTAATAAATGATGGTCATATTTTGTCTTTATATAAATATTAAAATTTATAACTCTTATTTTAAATCTTTAGTCCAATAGATACCTATATAATCTAGTGTACAAAGATCTAGGATATTTATTTAGACCATAAATATCCTTTTTAAATTTACAAACATAGTCCTTACTACCTGAAAATGAGAAACCATTAGTTTGCTCTATATACACCTCCTCTTCCAGGTTCCCATTCATAAAAGTATATTTGACATCCATCTAATACATATTGAATGCTTTAAACCCTACATATGGTAAAATTAATTTGATATCCTCCAATATTGATATTAGATTAAAGGTTTCCTCAAGATATACCCCTTTAAATTGATCATGCCCTTACACACCAATCTTTACTTATTCATAGCGACTTATCCATCTTCATTCAAATTGTTCCTACACACCCATTTTGTGCCAATGACATTCTTATCTTTAGGGCTAGGTACTAATTCCCAAGTCTCATTATTTTATATTTGTTCTAACTCCTCATTCATAGCACCTATCCAAAACTTGTCTTTTTTTGGTTCTAAAAGGTTCTTAGGTTCAATATTAGACAATAGAGCAACATTATCTTAATTTATGTTACTTAAAAGTCTTCTCCTTATTTGGATACCTACATCTTTATTACCATTGATTTATGATTCAAGATGGCTTCTCTAAATATATCTTGAAAGACCCTTTTAATATTGTCTTTCCTCAATTTCTTCTTTTTCCTCATCAATATCTATTTTTTCTTATCCATTCTTAAAGTCTAGATTATTTTATATATCCTTTGATTTTAAGTGTGACTTCTCAGAACTCTTCTTATCAATCTTCACATTGGTGGTTTCCACTATCTTTTGTAACCTTTTATTATAGTATATATAGGTTGAGATAATTGATGATTATCCCAATAATATAACTTAATTAGACCTAAAATAAAACTTAGCTAAGTCTTCCTCATCTCTTTTGATGAAACATTTACTTCTAAATACTCTTAAGTGTTCTACATTATTTACCTTTTCAAAGTTTATAAGGAGTTTTATTTCCATTAGTCCTTATCTATACTCTATTAAAAATGTAGAATGCAATGCTTATTGAATCTCTCCAATATCCATTAGCTAACCTTGACTCATTTAACATAGTTTTTTCCATCTCTTAAACCATCATATTCTTTATTTACACTACCCCATTCAGCTAAGGTGACTAAGCTACTAAGAACCATATTTATTCCATGGACCTCATAAAATTAATCAAACTCATTGGAACAAAACTCTCATCCTCTATTATATCTTAGGAACTTGATCCTTCCATTATTTTCATTCCTAAAAAGAGACTTTAATGATTTGAACTTGTCAAGAGCTCCTAACTTTTATTTTAAGAAACCTACCCAAGTAATTATTGTGTAGTCATGTATGAGTAACATAAATTAGCTATGTCCTTAAATACTTTAGATTTTTTTAGGCCCATAAAGATCAGTGTGTATTACATCCAAAGTTATTGTAGTATAGTACTCTTTAGACTTGAACCTTCTTATAGTCTACTAACCATGTTGACATACCTTATAAAGTGTGTTTGTAGGTTTAGTGATTTTAGGCATGTTATTAACATACTTATTAATACTTATACTTACTAAAATATCAAAGTTTATGTATCCCAACCTTTTTTTCCATGGTCAACATTAATCCATCTTGTTAATAAATCATCTCTCCTTCTCTATCTCATTTAAGACATATAGATTATTCTCAGTCCTCTTAGCATTGGTAATTAGCCGTCCTAATTTAGCTTTCCTTATATCACAGCCTCTGTCATGAAAGTTTAGTGTATGCACTTGGATATACATTTAACTTACACTAATAAGGTTATGTTTCAAACATTCCACATACAACACATTATCTATATTGGTCTTTCCATAGTCTAAACTCAAGATACCCTTGTCAATTAGATTGGTATTTCTATTATCTCCAAATCTCACTATTACAATATCATTCATTTTCAATGAGATGAACTTGTCATGTGTCTTGAGAAACCACTATCTATATACCATTTCATGCCTTCATCTTGGATGTGAAAGGTAGTTTGACCTATCATAGATTATTCTCCTTTAGTCCTCTAATCCTCATTCACCTTGGCCATAAGGTCTAACTTTTTGATCCAATTCTTAGTGGTATGACCATATAAACTTTTATCTTTACTAATGTTATTCATATGCCTTATCTTATAGTCCCTTGAAATATGTCCTCTTTGATCATAATTATAGCATATAATTCTACTTCTACTATTGAAATTTACATTAACCCTATTCATCCATGATGAAGTGATTATATCATGATGTCTAAAATCCATAGATCTATGTTTATATTGATTACATGATAAATAATAACCATTTAAATGGTTGAGATACCATGTTTGTATGATGTTGAGTGATGCACCTCTACCTTTGTTATCTCTTAAATGAGTCACCTTATTCTTTACTTGTTGATGACTAATTTCAATCTAAGATTTGAGAGTTTATACATCGGTCTTTACTTTATTAGTACCATCACTTCTTGATCATCAATTTTCCTTTGAGGTTTGACTCTCCTTGTTTTCCTTTTGGTATTTTTTGAATCTAAGACTTGTCTTGTCATGTGGAGACCTCTAACTATTCAAAATATCACCAGGGACTTCATTTTTCTCATATTTTTGATGTGTATTGAATTTGATTGTTTCTTGATCCAATTTTGCCTTCAAGGACACCATTTCTATTCTAAACTTGATGCATTCATCCTCCTTGGTCTTAAAAATTGTGGTGAAAATCTCAATCTAAGTTTATAACTATTTGGTGATCTCCTCATAATCATTGGTGTTATTATTTAGTCTATATTCAAATAGATTGATTTTTAATTCTTCCTTATTTGGTCTTAAAATTTGTAGTGACAATCTCAATCTAAGTTTCTAACTGTTTGATGATATCCTCATGTTCGTTATTGTTCTTATTTAGTCTATCTTCAAATAGATTTATTTTTAATTCTTAAATAATGATCTCAGTTTATAATTATTCCTTATTTGAATCTTTACCTCCTTTAAAACACTCACCAATTATGCCTTAATGTTAATTTCAGCCCCTTCTTCATCTGCTTCTTCATCACCCATAACAATTTTTTTGAAAAACCTTAATTATCAGTTTCTATAGTTGTGAATAAGGATTCATTACTATCATGATCATTATTATCATCATAAATATCAGATTTACTTGTGTCATTGACATCATAAGAGCTACTGTCTTACTTGATATATAAATTTCTCTTATTTTTGAATGACCCTTTCTTGCCTTTATAATTCCTAAAACTCTTTTTATTCTTGTTAAGATTACAGAACTTATTATTATCACCATGATGTTTATCATGATCTCCATCATGATCATTCTTATAATTTTTAGGACATTTAGATGTAAAATTACCAACCTTACTATTGTCACTTGGATTTTTACCCTTTGAGGAGATTCCTAAGCTCTCCTCATCCAAGTGTCACAATGATAAAACCTCTAGCCTTGTGGATAGCTTAAGTTTGAGGTGTATTTCTAGATAGGGCTAAATCCTTTTATGTACCACTTTGGATTAAAAATACACCTAAAATATTGGGGGGGGGTTGGGAATGAGAGATAAAATTGAAAGAAAAATACACTAAGGGAGGTGATACAACAAATATATTGATGACCTCCAACTAGTAGCATGTCACACACGAGAACAAAGGAATAACCAAACATACACTCCTTTAATATATTTATTCTAATATCAATGTGTCATTATGAGGATATGGATGAATGTGCAAAGATATGAGGGATAGACAAGAGGAATTGAATGGCACTAGTGAATAGACTAACTCACTCAACCTTACCATTTCTTACAACACTTCACCTACCCTACAAGAAGAATCTTTCTAATTACAAATAGGATGAAAGAATGAGACAACATGCAAAGGAATACATAGTCTTCATTAAGCAAGATCCAACACTAAAATATTAAAAACTATGAATAGTCATGAAAAGGTAAAAATAATTAGTATTAGTGATAAAATGGTATGAAAATGAGAAAGGATTTGACATACTCAGGTGGAGCATAAGTTATAATGGCCAAAATGGCTAGTTACTATATAAATTGAGAGAGAGAGAGAGAGAGAGAGAGAGAGAGAGAGAGAGAGAGAGAGAGAGAGAGAGAGAGAGAGAGAGAGAGAGAGAGAGAGAGAGAGGAAGAAGTATAAGAAGAAGAAGAGAGAATAAAATGGTAATAAGGACACTTATCAATCTGATAAAATAAAATAATTTTTCATGAGAAGAGGATGTTGGATGAACCATGAAAGGTTAGGAAGCACAAGTTTCCATCCATATCATAAAACTCATGAAAAGTGGCATGAAACTCCTTATTCTAGCTCAAAAAAATTACCTTCATGATTTAGACATATTTGAACATAAAAAAAGTTATTAGGGACATATATGATGATTGGAATGAATAATAATGTTTTTAGGCATGCCTCTTCATGCATTGGTTCTAGGCTTGGTTATCTATAATGTCATGGAAGTAAGCCATCACTTCCTGCAGTCTAAGAAACTCCTCTTTTAGTCACCCCTCACACTTGGATTAAAAATTGTATTAATTTATTCCATTATAATCCATGTTATGGAGTTAGTTAAACTTTTAAATACTCTCCATATCCTTATACTTCTCAAGTACACCTTAAAAAGGCTCCTACTTGATGTTTTCACCCTTTTCACTATTGTGTTCACTATGCTAGTTATGACTAGTTGAGATGAGAGCTATTTTCAAGCAATTATAAGTTTTTAAAAATCATAAAATGACCATATTTAGTTATATTAAGTCCATATATTCCTCCCAAACTTGACTTCATCCTCATACCTCTTCTAAAACCTATAAAACACACAAAATGGTCAAAAATACCCTATTTGCACCCTATATGTATAATTTCATATAGCTCAAAAGTGTTGGAGGAATATTGAATGAGTAATTTATAATTTAGAATCACTTCCATAATCAAACTATGTCATCTAGATAGCTCTTCAATCTTGTTTTCTCCATCAGGTCTTGACTTAAGGTTTAGTAGGGTTATAGGTAGTTTTTAGTCTTAATCTTTGTTCAAAAATTTCTAACATTAGAATTTCCAATAAATTCAAAAAAAAAAATTAAGGGACCCTAATAACCAATCAAAACTTATTTTGCATCCATATATAACTTTAGAGGAGATATAAACACTTGAAAATGCCTTATTAAGCTTGTTTCCACTTTTCATGCATGTTTGGACTCTCTCTGAGCTAGAAGTATATTTCCTATATGTTTATTTACATAATAAAAGTTAAAAAATTTCTAATACAATCTCATAAACATGATCCCATAAAACATAACACTCACCAAAATCCAAAAGTGAAGTTGGAACCCCAATTGGTTCTAAATCCCTTTAAGGCCTAATGGGCTTAGCACGCACCTTGTTAGTTTGAGATATTTATAATAATATTTCATGGTCGGTATGATTTATTTTAAATTTTAAAATATCATTCAAGATTACAAATTCATAATGTAACCTCCCAAGCACTCCTTTTCACCTTCAACATGATGTCAACAAAGCTTTTACATGTGTGCATTGGCTTGGTAAACAAGTAGAGCATGGAATGAATCAAAAAAATGTTAATGAATGGAATAAGAAAAAAAATCCATTTTAAAATTTAAATTACATGATTTCCACTAGGAACATCTATAAACAAGTCCCAATACTTCACTTTCTACATGAAAACCACTTGCATACATATGGAATAAAGCAAGTAGGGGTATCTCATGACTATTTGGTATGATCAAGACATGGTGTTCTAGGAATAAACATGGAGATTTATGATAATATATAATTTATACCTATTTGACACCATATTATAGCTACATAAGACCTTTATAAGAAACTACCATTCTATGAATAAGAACTTTGACTCAGACTACACATGGTGGCACCTTCATTTTAATATGGACTAACTTGATCATAAAAGCACCATGAAACACTAAAATAGTTATGTATATAAATTTATGATGTATCTAAAATTTTTTTTATTCAACATCACCAATTGGTTCATATAGACTTAACCAAAATAGAGCAAAACCTAAAGGGTACATGAAATAGTAAGTAGAAAAACATAGTCGACTTGAAAAGGATGATTCATTAAGCACATTTAATCAATAATTTAAATTTTGATATGGAAATTAAATTATTTTATTTTAATATCAACTCCCAAAATAATTTTCCCTGAAACCTCTTGAGTTGTGTGTACTGAACATAAACTTGTTGGCCACTTTTATATGTCTACAAAGGCAAAGAAGAAGTAGAATAGTTTTGGATTACAAATGGAACTTCCAGAGCATGTAAAGTGTTTATATGAGTGTTATTAATATTATTATATTTTATATCACATTTTTCCATGTGGCATAATTCTCCATGAGTCGTGCAAGTGCCAAATTCTCTCTTTTTCAGTTTGTTTCTTGGGTTTTAGTTGAACAACCTAAAAAATTATGATGTAACAAACAAAACTACTAGGGAAACTTGATAATTTGACATTTTACTTGAAAATAGGAAACTTAGGCACCTTTGTAACCATGCCTCTTGCATTTATGACCCCTAAAAGCCTTATAAATGACTCAAAATAAAAAATTGACTAACATGATTAAGACCAAGGTTAGGATGACATTAAATGACATCAAATAACATATAATACACCCCATGAAAATATTTTAGACCCCATAAAACATATAAAAATCCTTTTTTTACCAATAGGGGCCCTAATTTAACTTGTAAGGTTAAATTTGATTTACACTTACCATCATTAAAGCACTTGAATGGAAACTTACCCTTATACTTACCTAATCCTTTCCTTAGTTTTATGACAAACATGGCTTCTATCTTGTCATAATAAATGCCTATATTAGTTTCATCCTTGACCTTTTTACCTTGTGACTTTTTCTCAACTTTGAATGTAGCTCCCTTCTTAGAAGTTCTTCCTTTAGTTGTTCTCATTTCATAGGAAGTCAAGATGTCATGAAGCTCATCCATCTATAGTATGTTAAGATATTTTATCTCCTCCCTAGTAAACAACTTTTAATCAAACTTAGATTCCAAGGATATTAGTAAATTTTGTACTATTGTTGATTCTTCTAACTTTTTTCCTAGACCTCTAATGACATTTACCACTTCATCTTATTTTAATGGATAACAGCAATTTTTTCATCTTCCTTCATTCTCACACTTTCAAATTAACTTCAATGGATCTATAAATTTTCCAACTTCAATTTGGTGTCTCCTTCATATATGGTTTAAACCTTTTCTCAAATCCTTTTGGATGTATCACAATTCTTGAATTTTTCAAATTTTTCCTCTGAAAGACCAAACAAGATGGCATTCATTGTCTTAGGGTTGTTCTCACTTTCCTTATTACCTATTACATCAATTGATGGTGTAGAAGGTGGAGTGAATCCATCAATAACAAATTTCCATATGTCATATCCTAAGAACATTATATAAGTATTCATTTTGATGCTCCAAAATGCATAGTTAGTCCCACTAAAGAGAAGGGCCTTATTCGTTGAGAAACTTCCTCATACTTAGTGACTAGACATGCTTGTTCTTATAGGATCTCTTTTAAGTTGTGAGGCCTAATTCAAAGGAAAAATATATAATACTAATTTTTGGAAGCACACTCACTGAGAGGGTGGGTGAATCAGTGTTTAAAAACTTTCTTTCAATTATACTTTAACATTCTTCAAACTGTCAAAGCAATACAATGATATAACAATGCATAAATAACCATTCACATGAGCATAACATAAGAAAACACATATATGACTGGGAAAAACTTAAGGGAAATAAAAACCAATTTGATATATATAAATGGACTATAGTCCTATAAATTAAATATCAAATTATAATGAGTAATAACTTAACTTGGTGAACCAACCCTAATACATTCAAGCACCCACTTGACTAGGCTTTACCAAGAACCTAATTTCAAGGAAGCATCAACTCCTTATGTGACTTAGGACCAACTCAACCAAACCATGAATTTTTATCACCACACCTTTCATCATCTATTATGGTCTCATTTTAGGACCTCATTTTTCTCAACCATGCAATATTTCACTCACTTATGTTGCATATTTTGAAATAGGCCTAAACTACCTTGTATATATATAGATATATAAGTCTCATGGTCACACACCACTTGGTCAAACACACACCATAAAAATCTTAGGTATAACATAAAATATATATTAGAACATCTTATTAACATTATTTAAACATTATTTTAACCCTTAATGGTTTGCAATAAATTAATTAGGCCTCATTTCACTTTTTAGGTCTCATGAAGACCTAATTACATTAGGTTTATCCTATTAGCACCAAAACCTGATCCTCTTAAGACCATATGGAATTATCCAACAATAAAAGACATTAAATTACTTATAAACTTAACTCTACTATCCTAATTCATGTTTTTTTAGACCTATATCCTTTGTTCATACCATGAAATCTCCTTTAAGACAAACTACCCTATTAGCCCTATGTACCTCAAAAGTATGTCTTAAAAAAATTAAGTTTAACACCTTTACGATAATAAAATTATGAAAAATTAAATAATTATATATTTTTTCCATGACCTCATTTTAATCATGAAATGCTTATAAATCTTTCATTCAGGAGATAAAGTCTCAATAACATCTATGTGACTTGTTTACTCACAACTACCAATTCACCTCAAAAACCAATCGTGATGATTTAAACATCCAACACCTATGTATACAATTTTAATAAATTATTATCCATTTAAATGGTCCTATTATATCTCTATACAATCCTTAGATATAAAATTCATATGATCTAATGTCAAGTATTTGTCTTGTAGACCATTTTCTTTACCTTATATCACATAGTCTTATCTGAACTAGATAGATCATTTTATGAGCATGTTTTTCACCATATAAACTGACCTAAAAATATTATCAAAGTTTATTATGACTTAAAATTAATATATAACCTATTAATGAATTATTTTTCATCAACATATCATGTACAAACATTCATATCTTTGCCTTTATTTTTCACTATTCACACCATTAGGTTTGTCTACGAGTGGCTAACTTGGATGACAAAATTAGAAAAATTTAGGGATAAAATATATATATAAATCATAATTTAAATGAAAATTTAGTCTCTATCTTCTTCTCCCATCCATTTTATCTTCTTGACCAATATAAATTTTGAGAGCTATAGTAACTTCTTCATAAATAAGACTATATATATGCATTTTCTCTCTCATTTGACTAACCACCACCACGTAGAGGTACTTGAGATATTTTAATGCATGATATAATATATTTTATATGAATGTTTATCCAATTTTATACTATTTGAATAATATCTTTCACATTTGTTCTTTATTAGGGTTTTAAGGATGTTTAACACAGGTTTTGGTGATAACAATTGTTCCTAAAGGATTGCCCCTTGAATCCAAAACTAATGCTTATAAATCATAGCTAGATACCTTACCAATATCCCAATAACATATAATATTCTCATGGAGAGGTTACACATGCCAATGAAGGTTTGAAAGTGCTTCTCAGGTTTGATACCTCATTTTAGGAGCTTGAGAAGGCCTAAAATAGTGATTCATGCACTTTCCTTTCAAATATTTAACTAAAAATTTGTTATCATGCCTAAAAAAACGTATCTCACCTCTTTACATGATCACACATTCATATTTTCCTTGAATTTTGATCTTCATACTGTTTCTACTCAAAATTCGATTTTCAGATTTAAGAGAAAGAAACTAAAAGAAAGTAATGGACAAGGCTTGGGAAGTACCTGGACTAAAGATTGCGCACCGTAAATCCAGACGCTTATGAGCACTCCTCTTTGGCTGTGGAGGAATGACACCTGCAAGAAAAAAAGGAAACTTGGACAAGAAGATGTTAGATGGATAGGCAGTGGGTTGCCAAGCAAAAGCTTGTTCCCGAAAGTGTAAAAACTTCCTTAAGGGAGGTCAACCCACTGTTTTGATGAGATAAGTGACTGATAAAAAGATAGAATGCCAGAATACAGAAGTGACAAAGAAATTAGAAAGGAAAGAAAAGACCAAAATGATTACCTGAAGGAGTTTTAGGGCTGATGACAGTCGCCGAGGTCAGAAATGTTGCCGGCGTCGGTTAGCTGATCTGCCGGCGTCGGTTATCCTGCCGACGTCGGTTGGGGAAGTGACCGGCGTCGGTCGGGGTTGTGGCCTGTAGTCGGGTCTGGGTTGCTTTCTGGACTGTGGATGGGTCTGGTTCGTGAACGGGGTCAAGACAGAGTTCAGGGATAGATTTGGATGGACTGGGGAGTGGTCTGGTTCTGGTTGGATGCCTTGTGCAAGGTCTTTGTTGACAGGGGGATGGGGAAGTTTTCTGGGATTGGATTAAAAGAGGGACAGGGAAGAGGGAGAGACACAGAGGACAGGACCTGAGAAGTCTTTGCAGCCTCTCAGGGGGGAAGAATAGAGGGAGTAGAAGACAATAGATAGGATAGATGGCTAAAAACTAGAGAAAAGAAATAAAATGAAACACCAAATTGTGCTTACCTTTTTGTTGACTGAAGAATGGAGGAGCTATTGTTGGAGCCATGGAAGACTTGTTTGCAAGAAGAAAATCCTGATCCAGAGCCTTTGCACCTGTTGCTGCTATTGCACGAGGTCAAGACGGGGGAGAGACGAAAGCCAAAGCGCCAAGAGGATTCTGTTTGCGAGCTCAAGGGTCCCGGGACTGCAACGAATGCAGAAAGGGATAATGAAGGCTGCCGATGCTGGCAGTTTCACCGACGTCGGCCAAAGGGTCACCGACGTCGGCAGTCGCAGGATGGGGATAGAGGCTAAAAATAGCCTCTGCCCATTCTTGCATGCCGCCGGGCGAGGGGTTATGGGAAGAATGGTCACGAGGATGCCAAAATGGGCGTGGGGGGGAGATAATGAAGAGATTTGGCCTAATAAATGCTAGGGGGAAGGTGGAGGGATTCAAGGGAGGATCCAAGGTGGCAAGGGTAGGGTGGAAAGGGGGCCACTTGATTAAAATACTTAGGTTATTTTAATCATATGGAGGCCAAGGGTTAGGATTAGGGGTTTGAGGTGGACAAGGGAGAAAACCAAGGTGCAGACACATTTGCGGTGTCTACATTTGCCCCTTTTTGTCTTGTTTGTTGTTCTAGATGAATTGCAAGACAAAAACAGGAGTTGGTTGCCCCAGAGAAAGGATGAGGTGTTCCCCCCTCAAAGCGATAGTCGAGAGAAGGGAGCCGAAGATCGAGTGTCGATTTGACAGAGAAATGGATAGAAGAGAGTGAGTGAAAACGCTGCCATAGTCGTGATTGCACGTAGTCCACTTCACGAGAGGGTCAGGTCAAATTGTCGCATGTCGAGGGTCAAAGAGTGCCAAAATTGAAGTAACCGGGCCCCAGCATTTAGTCGTCTGCTGATCGGGTCACTCAATCTAAGCTGAAGCTCCAAATGGTCGTCGTGTTCCAGGTATCTAGGGCTCAGGAAGTGCTCCCAGAAACATGAAAAAGCCACAAGTAGTAGGGATCAACTGGCTCACGATCCTATACTTGTGAAGGGTCAAAAATAGTCTGCAGACAATTCTGCTAACCAGCCGTGAGGTAGCACACACGCAAAAACAACCAAGGCAAACACTGGCTTGGAAGTAGTCAAGGTCGAAGGAGATAGGCATGATCTCCAATGGTCATTGGTCAAGAGGATGGATGGATGAAAGGATGTGGCTGAGCTAACCCCAGAAGACCCCATGTCAACTGAGTGCTGCCTACATAGCCCCTGTTGTAGGGGCCTCAGGCCGATGTAGTTCTCCCTAAAAGGGAGGAAGGGTCAGAGGGATTGATTGGTCTTGGTCAAAGTTGATGGTTGGTCTTGGTCAAAGTTGATGATTGGTCTTGGTCAAAGTCGATGATTGGTCTTGGTCAAAGTCGATGATTGGTCTTGGTCAAAGTCGATGATGAGGCGTGATAAGAGTCAAAGAAGAGAAGGTTTGTCCATCATAGAGACGAACAAACGGGGGTGGTCAAGCTAACCTCAGAAGATGTGGTATCTGAGTGCTGCCTACATAGCCCTAGTCATAGGGCCTCAGACCAATGTAGTTCAGACTAATTGAGAAGATTGGTCGATGATTGGATGTGGTCAAGCGTCGAAATGATGAGGCTAAGATGAGGATAAAAAGATGCTACAAATGGTGTATTCTGTAGAATTGGTCGAGAGTCTTTCATCCCTAACAAGTTTCCATAGTTGCGATGGATGTATGCTAAAAATGAATGAAGGTCTATTTATGCTTCAGCAAGTATTGGTTTATGCTTAACATAAATTGGGTTTGGTCGGTAGTTTCCATGTGTATTGGTGTTCATAGAAACTATGTGAAAAAGACAAGGCGATGCCTGATGTCGTGTTGAAAGTGTTGAGGTTGGGTTGGAAATGTTGAAGTTGGCTGGGTTTAAGGATGAGTCGACAATTGATGTGGCCAAATGTGACCAAAGTGTGGAGAAAAGGTGAAAGGCGAATCGCTCTTTCATTGATAAGGACCAGAAAGGAAGCATAGATAGGGGTTATAAGAACAAAAGCCCCGTTCATGCATTACGTCGTTGACCAGTATGGTGTTAGAACGATAATCGAATCACTTTGACATTAAAGTGAGCTCGAAGTCCCTTGAGCAGGTGATAGGAGGAGGATAGGGTAACTAGTTTAAGCGCAGGAATAACCTTGCCCCTTTTTTATAGGAGACCCTGAGACAACTACAAGCCAAGTCCGTGACTCTTTTTTTTTTTTTTTTTGGCGCAGACTGATCAATGCGGGAATCCTGCATAAATATGTCATTTGATGTAATGGTCAATTTGCGAAGCTGATCAATGCGGGAAGCTTCTAAGAAAAGTTGCTGTTTATTGCCAGATTAGTCATAGCCATCCTTTGAGGGAGTGGTCTATATTCTTGCTTAATAATGTTTGATAAGTTGGCCTAGCTGTCCTTCAAGGGATCAGTCTAGTAATACAGCAATGATAGTACAGTTGTCCTTCGAGGGATCAGTCTGTCTTTTTGATTTGACTTGATTTAGTGACCATGGATATGTTTTGACATCTTGATTTGTATTTTTGATTTGATAGGAATTAGAGTCACGGACAAGGCTGTAGAAGTTCAAGGACGCCCTTTTATTAGGACAAAGCATCCATGCATCATAAAAGGGTTGTAGAGGATTTGTTAAAGGGGAATAGGGTTTAAAGGGATGAGGATTAAGAGGACGAGGATTGCTCAAGGGACGAGCTCAAGTAAAACATCAAGTGATCGAGCACTCGACTAACAGAAGAAAGGTCGAAGATGCAACGCATTAAGAGGCTCAAGTTCTAGCCGTCCGTCGAGGGAAGACAGACGATAAGTCCCTGACCCATACTTGTGCGTGATGATAAAAGGTCCAAGCCAATTGGGGGCGAATTTGCCTCGTTTACTTCGCTCCATATTGGTCACGTGCTGATTCTCTTTGAGGACGAGGTCTCTGATGTTGAAATCTCATTCTCACAGATTTTTGTCGTAGGCCCGCTTTATGCGACTTTGGTAGACATGGAGATGATTAAGGGCAGCAAGACAGCGCTCATCGAGTAACTCAAGTTGAGCTAAGCGATCTTTACGAAAGTCATCGTTGGAGAGAATGTCATGCAAGGAGATGCGGAGAGACAGGATCTGTACTTTGAGAGGTAAGACAGCCTCTGTTCCGTACACGAGAGAGAAGGGAGTAGCACCCGTAGAGGTTCGGATGCTAGTGCGGTAGGCCCACAAAGCGAAGGGAATATGAACATGCCAATCCCTTCCTGTATCGTCGACCACCTTCACGAGAATTTTGGTGAGAATTTTGTTGGAAGCCTCGGCCTGCCCATTTGCTTGTGGGTAGTAAGGCGAAGAAAAGCTGAGTTTGATGCCAAATGAGTCGCATAGTTTTTGGAAAGTCTTGTTTTTGAAGGACTTGCCATTGTCGGTGATGATTTTGTGAGGGACACCGAAACAACAGATGATGTGGCTGCTGATGAAGTCGACAATCTTGTCGACTTTTGTGGAGACAAGAGGAATGGCTTCCACCCACTTGGTGAAATACTCAGTGGCAGTGATGATGGACTGATGACGAAGAGACGAGTGAGGGTTGATCTCACCGATGAGATCCAAGCCCCACTGAGAAAAAGGCCAAAAATCCTGAGCGACTTGCAAGGCGTGGCTGGGGAGATGAAGCAGGTTAGAGTGCTGCTGACACTTGATGCAATGCCGAACATAATCGCTACAGTCTTGATGAAGGGTGGGCTAATAATAACCCAGGCGAAGGATGCGCTTGGCAACCGAGTTTCCACTGAAGTGTCCACCACAAATCCCATCATGGACTTGCTTTACGGCATGAGAAGCTTCAACGGCAGTTAGACAGTGAAGAAGGAGACCGTCGAAGCCTCGCTTATAGAGAATACCCCCTAGCATGGTATAGCGAGCTGTGCGCTTGATGAAAGCTCACCACGCATTGCTAGAGAGGTTGGGAGGAGTGACAGAAAGAGACAAGTAGTCCACAAGTTGCTTATACCAGTCATCTTATGGGCTAGAATTGATAGTGTTGATATGGTCGATGTGAGGAGAGATGTATGAAGGCAAAGGTACGTGATGCACTATGACAAAAAGGCGAGATGACGATGATGAAGACGGGATATGCGAAGCAAGAGAAGCCATGGTGTCGGCAAACTTGTTCGTAGAGCGTGGAACAGTCTGTAAGAGGTAATGGTTGAAAGATGCCAAAAGAAGGTCAGCACGATTCTTATACCTCTGTAAAACTTCATTTTTATAGAGATATGAACCATTAACTTGATTAACAATGAGCTGCGAGTCGCCGAAGATGTTGATAGACTTGATGTGGAGGGAAAGGGCAGTCTGAAGTCCCAAAATTAAGGCCTCGTATTTGGCCATATTATTGGTACAATCAAAGTCAAGCTTGAAAGATAGAGGCATGGGCTCTCCTTCGAGTGGGATGAGGATGACCCCCGCACCCCCACCGAGTTGACATTTGGAGCCATCAAAGAACATAGTCATCTAGTAGACGGTGTCATCGGTGGAAAGGGTAGCGATAGACTCGTCAGGGAACTCACAGTGTGAAGGTTGATTGTCGGGAAGAGGGGCATCTACCAGTTGGTCAGCGATGGTTTGCCCCTTGATAGATTTCTATTGGATGAATGCGAAGTCAAACTCAGCAAGCAGCATGAGCCACTGAGCCATACGTTGATTCTGATATGGCTTGGAGTGCATGTACTTGAGAGGGTCGGTGTGAGTGATGACAAAGGTTTTGTGGTTGAGAAGATAGTGGCGGAGCTTGGTAGCGGAAAAGACTAATGCCAAACAGAGTTTCTCGGTATGAGTATATCGAGTTTCATAGTCGACCAGTGTTCGGCTGATGTAGTAAACCGCTTGCTCACAATGATGCTCATCTCGGTGCGCGATCATGGCACCTAACGAATGGTTGGTAGCAGAGATATAAAGGTAGAAGGGTTGGTCATCCTTAGGTCGAATGAGGACTGGTGGAGAGACCAGATAGCCTTTGAGGGCTTCAAAAGCCTCTTGACAGCCCTTATCCCATTTAAAGGAGACATCCTTCTTAAGGAGGTGATGGAAAGGTTGGCAGCGGTCTAAAAGCTGCGAGATGAAACGGCGAATGGACTGGAGCTTCCCTTGTAGACTGCGAAGCTGCTTGAGATTGGTCGGGGGTGGCATTTCGAGGATAGCACGGATCTTGGCGGGATCTATCTCGATACCACGGAAGGAAATGATGAAGCCGAGAAGTTTGCCTGAGAGGACCCCAAAGACATACTTCTTGGGGTTAAGGCAGACATTGTATTGAAGGAAGTGAGAGAAGATGATTGTGAGAATGGTCAAGTGGTCGCGGCGAAGTTTGGACTTGCCGAGAAGGTCATCCACATAGTCCTCCATGATTTTGTGGAGGAGATCATGGAAAATGTAGGTCATGGCGCACTGATAAGTGGCACCAGCATTTTTCAGGCTGAAAGGCATGACTCGATAGCAAAAAGTCCCCCATGGGGTGATAAAGGTAGTCTTGTGCTGGTCTTCCGGTGCGATCAGGATTTGATTGTATCCTGAAAACCCGTCCATGAGAGATAGCATTTCATGGCCAGCCGTGAGATCAACAAGCTGGTCAATGTTAGGAAGAGGAAAGTCGTCTTTGGGATAGGCTAGGTTAAGGTCGCAATAGTCCATACAGATCCGAATCCCCCCAGTTGCTTTAGTAACTGGGACGATGTTAGAGACCCACTGTGGATAATCAATGGGTTGGATGAAGGAGACAGAAAGAAGGCGTTGAAGCTCCTCTTTGATAAGGAGCGCAACACGAGGATGCATCTTTCGAAGCTTCTGCCTAACAGGCTTAGCCTCTAGTTTGGTGACAATGTTATGGGTAGCAATGGTGGGGTCGATGCCAGGCATGTCGCTGTAAGTCCAGGCAAAGGCCTTGCTATGGTTGGAAAGGAACTGGGCATAGTCAAGCTGCTCCTGAGCGTCTAAAGATTGGCCAATCTTTAAGATGTGAGGAACATCAGAAGAAGAAGGGAGGTTGATGTCAATGGTGGATTCATTTAACATAACCTGGGTCTCGGAAGGGAGGAAACACTGGATGAAAGAGTCATCGGCACCCATGTAGGAAAGGATGGCGTCATCGTCAACGTAGTGGACAGTGTGAATGGTTGCTGACTCATCCTCTACCATGCTAGGAAAGATGAGAGGGAGAGACCTAGGCACCCCATTGAGCTGATAGGTCAGGGGTTCCAGGCGGATGGTGTTTATGGAAAAAAAAAACTAGGAGGGATGGAAACCACCGACTCCGTAGGTGACGAAGGAGAAATGGGCGAGTCTAGAAGAGATTGGTCAGTGGTTGGTTCGGGACAACGGTCAGAAGGAGCCTGAGTGGGGTCATGATATCCCAAGCCATACCGTTTCTTGGCATCGTGATCATTGAGCGGCTCGATGGGCTGATGGGAGCCCTGCTCATAACGTCCGAAACCAAAACCCTTCCATGCACACCTGTGAAGGTAAGTGTGTGCAAAGGCGGGGTTGCCAAGAAATGAGAAATCAGATGTGAAAGGTTGGGGTGAAGAGAGGGAATTGCCGTTGGTAGGAGCTTGATTAAGCCCCCCATAGACAAAGTTGGTTTAGAAGTGAGGAGGACTATAAGGTACGACCGTCCCAATCTGATGGTCGTAATTAGGACTGAGGTGAAGGCGTCCATACTCTGGCGGAGTTTGGAACATGTCGAGGGTCAACAAGCGATATTCCCCAAGTGATAGTCGTTGGAAGATGTCTTCCATGGGGTCTTTGGTCAGCGCTTGAAGAGGAGGGGTGAGGGCAACCGCCGATTGCGAACTGGTCGAAGCTTCCGTAGATGGAGGCGGTGCCGGAGTTGATGGCTTGATGGGAATGAGGACATCGTTAGGACGGTAGGTGGTGTTGTAAGTCTTGAAGGGTGAAGGGTCAGCAGGGATGGGTGGACTTGCCCGTCATGCTCGAACTTCACACAACGGTGTAGGGTGGAGGGTATACAGGCCATGGCACAGATCCAAGGTCGGCCCAGTAGAAGGTTGTATTGAAACTCTCCTTCGATGATATAGAAGAGCTCCGGGACTGTGTGTGGACCAACGCGAATGTGGAGGATGACTGTGCCAATGGTCGTGGCAGTGGTGTCGTTGAAAGAGCGTAAGATCACGTCAGTTTTGGAGATGCAGTTCTTGGGAAGAGCTAGCTGATCAAAGGCGTGGGTAGAGATTATGTTGATGCTAGTGCCACCGTCGATCATAACGCGTTTAATGCGTGTCCGATCAACATAGGCAGTGATGAAGAGGGCAGCATCCTGATCTTCCGTGTTAGATGTGGGAATCTCAGAATCGCTGAATGTGATGGAGGTGACAGGAGATAAAGAATGGACGAGGGCAGCGAGTGGTTGGGGGTCCTCAGGTTAGACGTCCACTGCCTGCAAGGCTTGGATAAGGGCTTGACGGTGCTGAGGCGAGGTTTGGATAAGGTCATAAAGAGACATCTTTACAGGTGTCTGGTGAAGCTGCTTCAACATGGAGTCGTGAATTGGCCCAGAAGAGGAAGACGAAGAAGGTTGGGATGCGCCAAGAATAGAAATTTTAGGCTTGGGCGCAAGGGGTGGTTTGATGAAGGGATAGGTCCAAGGAATGGCAGCTTTTTCTTTGGCCTTGTCCTTTTGTGACCTAGTGGTTATACGGATAGCATTGATTTCAAAAATAGGAGGTGAGGAAGGGGTCATGTCTTGCTGGTGAGATGTTGACGTGTTTGAAGAGGTTGGGCGGGAAGGAGTCGGGGGCTGGTCAAGAGTGTCCTCAAGGAGAAGAGTGTCTTTCTCCATATGGCGGCGAATGACGGCCTTGAGGGCATAGGAAGTCTCGGTGTCGTGTCGTGGTGTACGATGATATAAGCAAATTTTCATATCGTCGAACCAGGAGGGCTTGGACCCGAGAGGTTGGAAAGGCTTGATGGGCGGAAGGGTTATGTCGGAAGTCTGGAGAAGTCGGCGCAATATCAACGAGTATGAGCCCAATAGAGGGTCCGTGCTATTTGATATGCGCAAGGTTGGTGACTCTTGCTTAGGCGAGGTTAGAAGAGGTTTCCGTACCACCTTATGGGTTGATGGCGCGGTGACAGACGGAGACGGCTCTTTCTTGATGATTGATACCGTCTTCTTAGGAGAGGGACGACTGGAGGTAGGCAGAGGAAGCAAAGGAGGCAATGAGTTTTGGTTGAAGGCCGGAGTGGGAAGGATGCTAGCCAAGGTCGAAGGATGGGGGCCCAAAATGGATGGCAATGGTGACGGAGAAGGAGGCATTCATTTCTGTGGTCTGGCAGTCTTCTTCCCCTTGGTTGGAAGACTACTGCTAGTCGAGGTCTGGCCTAGGTCCACCTTCACTTGCGGGTGAGTGAGGGAGGAGATAGGACGAACGCCAAATGACTTGATGGGTTTAGACGAGATAGATGCTGGCTTCGGTTTGGGTGGGTTTGGTCGAAGTTTGAGAGTCTGGTCTTTGTCAAGAGTCTGACGAGATTCCGCCTTAGGAGGATTAGCGGCATGTGATGAGAGGGCGCGGGTATGTTGAAGGGCCTTAAGACGTTCCCACAACACCTGAGGCGTCACTTTCCTCGGAGGGAGAAGTTCGATCTTCTCCACTAACTGGGAAAATGGCTGAGAGGAAGATGTTGATGGTTGCGAGGTTGAAGACGAGATGGGTGTAGTGGTCTTAGACGCATGGTGTGGTGAAGTCATGACAGATTTAGATGAAGATGAAGGGGAGACAGGTTCTTCCCTGGGTGGAGAAGAAACCAGGGAGCGAGGCTCCTCCAGCGGGTAAAGGGCAGGGATGACGGTGCCCTCCACTTGCGGCTGAGGAGTAGGAAGGGTCGGGTCCTCCATAGGCTGCAGAAAGGAAGATGGCGAGACCGGTGGTGCTGGTAAGGCCGAGGCGTCCTCCAGGATGAGAGAGGTCAATGGAGAACTAGCCGCGGAGAGAGGCTCGTCCACATGTGACGGACTAATTGATGGACTAACCTCAAGAGGTTGATTGGGGACTAAAGGAGAGACCGTATTGACTGTTCGAATATTGTGCTCATGATTGTCGTCAATTAAGGTCTGGACATTGTTCTGAGTTGGTGGATGATTGGGGAAAGGTTGTTTGAAGATGTCAATGGCCTGATTAGGGGGTGAATTTGGATTGTCTAAGATGAGATCCCCCTTTTCAAGCATGTCTTGTATTATGTTCTTAAAGGTCTTGTAGTTTTCTGTGTCATGGCCCTTAACACGGTGGAAGCTGCAGAAGTCTTGCTCCCTATACCATGCGGGGATGGCGTGTGAGGGATCAAATTGCAGAGGAGGTCGGGCTTGAGGGAGATTGAGGACCCCCTATTTAAGAAGCTTTTCCAGCACAGATGCATATGATTCTCCGAGAGGAGTATATCGTCGCTGCACGTATCTTTGCTGGAATTGCCGAGTAGCGCTCTGAGATGTAGATGGCTCAGGCTGATTGGATGAAGAAGATGAAGGTCTGACAACCACGGCATTAGCTGAAGCCTTGGATTTAGAATTGGATGATGATGGCTTAGCAGAAGAAGAGTCATTGGTCTTAGAGCTGGGATTCTTACTCCGCAACTTGACTTTATTCTCCTCGATGGCACGCAACTCAAGTTTGCGGGCCATCGTGAAGGCCTCGTCAAAAGTGTGGAAGGTTTGAACCCTCAGGGTGGAAGAGATATGTCGGGCACAGGCTTGAGAAAAGAGTTCAATAAGCTCAGCCTGAGGCAAGGAAAAGGAGAGTTGATTGATAAGTCCCCTCCATCGAGCAACGAAGTCGGCTACGGACTCGTCCTCGAATTGCCGAATAGAATAGAGGTCCATGATTGAGACCTTCTTGGTTATGTTGATGGAAAAGTGATCGAGGAAGAGCTGAGCCAATTGTGTGAATGAGAAGAGAGAATGGCTAGGAAGGGAGCTGTACCAGTCAAGTGTAGCACCCGAGAGAGACATAGGAAACGTGCGTAAGAGTAATGCATCATCATGGCCAATGAGGTAGCAGGCATGTCTGAATGCCCGCAAGTGTTGTTGTGGGTCTTCCTTGTTTTGAAAGCGAGAAAACTTCAGAAGCTCCCACTGGCTAGGATATGGTCTGATTGGGACAGAAGGATGAATGGGCTCGTTGCAGATCTGCTTGTATGAAAGAGTGTTGTGCTAGCCAGAAACAGAGGTCTCAAGACTGGTCATCTTGTCCATCAGCATTTTGATGATGTCTACCGACGGATTGACGGGTTGCGTGCCCACTATGTTGTAGGGTGCTTGGAAGAGGTTAGAGGAGGCGTGCGACATAGTCGGTTGTAGAATATATGGATGACTAATCGCAGGGGCAGAAGTAGAGGCTAAAGGTGGTTGGGTAGAAGACATAGCTGGGCCCGTTGTTGCCACGAGAGGTTGGACTGTGGTAATGGGGGCCAAGGGATAAGAAGACACCCTGGTGTTGATAGGGGCCAGGGTAGGCGGAATAGAGATGACAAGGTTTTGAAAAGGAGTGGATAGCGGTTGAGCGGGTTGGGGTTGATAGGGGGCCAGAACCCCGGTGGAAGTGGGCCCAATGATAGAGGGAGAGGCCACACCTAGAGGATTGGTCAAAGTCTGGTCAGTGGTCAAAGCGATGGCTTGAATGTCTGAAGGTTGAACTACGGATGTTGTCGATACAGCCATAGTCGCAACAAGGGAGGTTGGCATTCCGTAGATCGGATTGCCCAAGGAGTCTCACGTTCGGCTATGCGCAAGATAGTATTGCAAGCCCTTGACGTTGAGGTCCAAGAATCGCTCGAAGTCCTGGTCCCCTTCTTGGACAATGGGAGTCTGCGGCGGGGTTGGACGGGCAGGAGTTCTTTCGGTCTCCGAGTTGAACTCCATTGTAGGCTTGGTCACGGATGGGGTGGACAGAAGTGGTTGATGGCTAGCGTGGTCGACAAGAGCCTTGGCTTGGCTACGAGTCAAAACCATGCAAGGCAAAGAAGGTTCAGGTCTCAGGAACTGTGTTGCTCAGTTTCAGAAGACCAGGATGGAGTCTTTGACAGAGAAGGGACAGGTTTCAAGCTGCTGGTTTTGAAAAAAAAGGACAGTGACAGAGACCGACGTCAGTTGAAAAACCGATGTCGGTAAGAAATGTGGCCGACGTCGGTCAGATAACCGATGCTGATAACAGATGAAGCCGACGTCGGTAGAAGAACCAAGGCCGGTGACAGGGGAAAGCCGACGTCGGTGGCAGAACCGGTGTCAGTGACTGTGTTTTCCAGAGAACCAAAAGATTCTTGGAAAAATAATGAAGAAAGCGTCCTCACACACTCAAACAAACAGATGAGAAGAGGAAAATAGAGAAAGACAGACAAGCCTAAGCGATAAATCCTAGGAATTAACCTTAGAAATCGTGGCTTATGCCTTAGATGAATGTTTAGGGAGTTTGGCTAAAAAATGGGTCCTAGAAGAAGGCGGTCTAAAGATGGTTTCAGGTGTTGTTTTAGGTGCTCAAAGATCTGTGTTAGGGTCTGGTACGTGGCTTGGTGCTAAGGAGCAAGCTCCCCTCACTTCACGATTCCAGTGGTTAGCTGGTCTCGCTTAGCCAAGATATACCTCGCCTAGAGTTTAGACTCCGCCAGAGAATGGAGTGGGCTTCCCCCTTGGTGATGAAATCCAAGTGGGGTCACCGGGACGGGTAAGGTATCTGCTGGGGGATGAATTCCCAGTCGGGCCTTATCTCAGGTAAGTTTTATGTTCATTTTAGTGCATGTGGTCAGGTAGTGTAACATCAAGTGTCTATGATTTATTTAATATGCGCCTAAGTTACTAGATGTGGACTAATGCAAGCACAAGCAAAAATGAAAGTGCAATACGTTTTAATGCCCAAGTCGAAATGTGATGTTTGTTATGAAGACAAGTTGGAGAAAGGGATGAGAGTATGATGTTTAGACTAGTCTAGAATGCAAGGAAGAAAGATTCGTTTTAGTCCTGCTTATAGTGTCATTGAGAAGAAAAGAAGGAGGAGAAAAGGTAAGAACCTAATGCTCCTAAATGAATGAAAAAGAAGAAGGAACCCAGGAGGAACCTAGGGTCCCACCGGGCGTGCCAGAGATGTTTCTACTCAAAATTCGCTTTTCAGATTTAAGAGAAAGAAACTAAAAGAAAGTAATGGACAAGGCTTGGGAAGTACCTGGACTAAAGATTGTGCACCGTAAATCCAGACGCTTGTGAGCACTCCTCTTTGGCTGTGGAGGAATGACACCTGCAAGAAAAAAAGGAAACTTGGACAAGAAGATGTTAGATGGATAGGCGGTGGGTTGCCAAGCAAAAGCTTGTTCCCGGAAGTGTAAAAACTTCCTTAAGGGAGGTCAAACCACTGTTTTGATGAGATAAGTGACTGATAAAAAGACAGAATGCCAGAATATAGAAGTGACAAAGAAATTAGAAAGGAAAGAAAAGACCAAAATGATTACCTGAAGGAGTTGTAGGGCTGATGACAGTCGTCGAGGTCAGAAATGTTGCCGGCGTCGGTTAGCTGATCTGCCGGCATCGGTTATCCTACCGACGTCGGTTGGGGAAGTGACCGGCGTCGGTCGGGGTTCTGGCCTGTAGTCGGGTCTGGGTGCTTTCTGGACTGTGGACGGGTCTGGTTCGTGAACGAGGTCGAGACAGAGTTCAGGGACAGATTTGGATGGACTGGGGAGTGGTCTGGTTCTGGTTGGATGCCTTGTGCAAGGTCTTTGTTGATAGGGGGATGGGGAAGTTGTCTGGGATTGGATTAAAAGAGGGACAGGGAAGAGGGAGAGACAAAGAGGACAGGACCTGAGAAGGCTTTGCAGCCTCTCAGGGGGGAAGAACAGAGGGAGTAGAAGACAATAGATAGGATAGATGGCTAAAAACTAGAGAAAAGAAATAAAATGAAACACCAAATTGTGCTTACCTTTTTGCTGACTGAAGAACGGAGGAGCTATTGTTGGAGCCACGGAAGACTTGTTTTCAAGAAGAAAATCCTGATCCAGAGCCTTTGCACCTGTTGCTGCTATTGCACGAGGTCAAGACGGGGGAGAGACGAAAGCCAAAGCACCAAGAGGATTCTGTTTGCGAGCTCAAGGGTCCCAGGACTGCAACGGATGCAGAAAGGGATAATGAAGGCTACCGACGCCGGCAATTTCGCCGACGTCGACCGAAGGGTCGCCGATGTCGGCGGTCACAGGATGGGGACAGAGGCTAAAAATAGCCTCTGCCCATTCTTGCACGCCGCCGGGCGAGGGGTTATGGGAAGAACGGTCACGAGGATGCCAAAATGGGCGTGGGGGGGAGATAATGAAGAGATTTGGCCTAATAAATGCTAGGGGGAAGGTGGAGGGATTCAAGGGAGGATCCAAGGTGGCAAGGGTAGGGTGGAAAGGGGGCCACTTGATTAAAATACTTAGGTTATTTTAATCAAATGGAGGCCAAGGGTTAGGATTAGGGGTTTGAGGTGGACAAGGGAGAAAACCAAGGTGCAGACACATTTGCGGTGTCTACACATACATCATTAGACTAGATAGGATCTAAGAAAGGTATAGGTGCATACATATACTAAGGGTCTTACCCATATAGGATCACTTTAGAAATCTCATAAATGATTAAATGCCTTACATACATGATCAAATAGTTATAAAAAACCTTAAAATTCTTGTGTTCATTCATTTTCACGTACATACATCTTCATGGCATGACCAGGCTCATAACTAGGCTTCCTATGCACTTTGACATTAATGACCTATACTTTCATGCAAACATATTACAATATTTTATTTCAAATTATATATTTATATTTCTATCATGAAATCACTCTCTCATTATAACATTCTCTTACTACCCCTTGTCACATCACACACTACCAAATAAACTTAACCACCTTTGACATCTACCTTCACAAGATGCACCTTTGACATTAATGACAATACTCAACATTGCACTCCTAAGGGTGAATTTATGTATTTTCCACCCATTTAATGAGGATATATTTACATGATAATTTTTTTTCTCCTTCTTCGGTTATTCTAGTGAATATCTATGTTTAGTCACCTAGAATCATCCTTCATTTTTTTAAAGTTTAAGATGGTATATTTTGTGTTTGAATGGTGATATTCCTATTTTAATTTTATTCGTCACCTTTATATATTTCCCATCACTCACTTTATTCACATAATTTCTTTCTATCTCATTTTATTACTTTTTAAAAGTATGAAACCAATGTAGAAGACATATTTACTACGAATAGTTGTGAATAACTCCTTCCCTACTTTCCCCTTTTGGATTTCAGTAAAGATAAATCCACCTTATAATATGAGAATGACTTTGTCCTTGTGTTTTTGACTAATATAAGGATTTATTTCCCACACTATTGACTCAAAATAACTAAATTTTCCCCTTGATTTTTTTTGAGCTAATAAGATGGAAATTTAGGGTTTTACCACTTCAGCAAGAGTGATAGTCTATGACCCAGGTCTAAATTCACTAGATCAAAGGCAAATATAAAATGAGAAGAAATCTAGGTTGTTGAATATTTTTTAATCTAATGTTTTGTATAGGATACTTATATTGGACTTAGATAGTAACATCAATACAACCATCCTAGGCTAATATAAATGTCCAAAGAGTTAGAGGCATCAACTCTAGAATGTGATGATTATTCTAGAATATAATTCCTACCTAATTTAAACCTATACAAAATTTATATCTACATTAGAAACATAAAAATATAATTACACAACTTATTTTTCATTTATATATCTAACATAGTTGTACTTTCCATTTATAGTGTATCGCACTGTATTAAATTTTGCATATGGTAAATCTAAGTATAACACATTAATTAGCCTATTGTAGATATGATATTATACATTATACCTTATAATTTATATATTTTTAACCTTATTTTCCCAAGTATGATCAACATCTAAATTAGTGTTAAACATTTGGTGAACCTAACCATTGAGTATCATTATTTTATAATCATTCTCTTGTAGATGCTTATATCTTGCCTTGTCCTAATTTGTGTATTCTTTTTCTCTTTCATCATCGATGGTAGTGATTACTTTGATGATTATGACTATGAAACCATTCGGTAATCTCTCAAATTAGGGATCAAAATTAATTAATCTTACATTTATCAAAGTTATAAGGCACACAATATACAATATTTGAATGGTGGTAGTTACTATCTCTCTAATTAGATTGATGCTCACATCCTTTCAAGAAATGATGTGACCCATCCCAAGGAGGATATAAAGCATTTTATCTTTCCTTATATACCAAAATTGGTTCCACATGGAGAAAAGTTACCTTAACTTGATCATGAAAATTTATGTCAACTCCATAAGGAAATCATGGAGGATTTGCAAATCAGTAATAAACGGGATGTTCCTTCAAGTTCATTGATCAAAACCCCTCATATGTATACATTTATAAACAATATTTCCCTTACTAAGGGTGATGATCCTTATTTTCCTTCATTTTATATTGAATTTTTTTGAAAGGTTACCAAATAAACTATTCCATCTTTACCAAGTCACATTAGTCCATAAAAAACACAAGGAAACATCCTACATCTATAGAGAAAAAGAATATTAATGTTCTAAATAAAACACATGTACCAATGTTAATCAAGGTGTATTAACTAAAGGAGGTCCCTACCACACAAAAAGAGATGCCTTTATTAATACTTTCCCAAATTACACTTTATATACCTTTATCAAAGGTACATTAGTCATGTTCTAAAGACATTCTAATATCTTCAAATACTACACCAAGGGTGCCAAAATTCCAAGATCCATTTCCATTACCAAAGTATCCAAAATTAAAGTATTAATAACTTGAAATTATTGTACATGAGGATGATTATGCTCATATTCCTTGATTCAAAATAGTTGGTGGTTTATAAAAAAATGATAAAAACTATGTTAAACACAACCATTCCCTTGGATTATCTTATAACTATGATGGACACTTTTGGAGACTTTCAAAAATAATTTTATATACTTAAAATACAAGTGGATTTCCATAATGAAAATTCAAATGTTACCTCACTAAACAATCAACCTATTGGAAAATTTATAATTGAATATCCTAATTGGCATAGTTTTTAATTACCACATTTACCCATATTTTGTCAAAACAAAGATCCACTTGTCACATGCTAATTTATGTACATTATTTTGGTTAAGAATCAAATGATGACAAACTATTATTAAAGGTATTACATATGAGAAAATTTGACGAGGCTCAAAATTGGTTCTAGAGATTACCAAAGGGTTCCTTAACAAATTTTTACTAATTAGAATATTATTTATTCATGGCTTTCAATATTCACAAGGTGCCAAAACTTACATCATAACATTTTCACAATTTCAAACAACATGATGATGAGTCCCTTAAATATTGCACTATTCTATTCAAAAGTACATCATATGAGATATAATTTAGACCCTAAGATTTGGAACTATAATTTATATTTAGTAGATGCCTTATTGCCCCATTAAATGAAATAACATTACATAAGCAATATGAATCATTTACCCATTTACATAATGATGTGTATAGATATGCTTCATTTTTCATTACTCATTCAATAAATATCAACATATCTCCATCCAAATACATAAGTTTTATCCCTACATTAAAGGAAGGATATAAATTACCTAAGGGAAATTATTATAAAAAATGTGGTAGTATTAATCTCTATATTATTGATGCACAAAAATTGTTTATCATGGGACAAATACAAGATCCATATCTTATGTAAGAATATTAAATTGAATAAAATAAATAGTGTTGATGCCAACAAGATTTAAAAACTAAATTATACATGGGTGGCACTTATTTTTTGCATAACCATGTTGATCTTACAAAATAAAAATATATTTTTAATATAAGATGTTTAGAAAAAATGGGTTTGAATCTAACAAACATAAAAATGAAGGAGATTGAAAAGACTCATTTGGAAAGATAATAATACCAAATAATTTTGGTTATAAATTGATTAAAACATGGGTTTGGGTTATGCATACCACATTTACACATGTAAGTCTTTAGCTATACCAAATAGAAACAAAAATTAACCAAAATCAATGAGGCATCTCCTTTACTCATGAGGGAAAATTAATACATATTATAAATGACAACCTTACATCTTCTAATATGCATGTAAAAATTTAGAAGGAACATAATAGGTACTTTTTAAACCTATCTAATCATGATGTAAATAATGCAAAACATATAATTTAAGGTTGTAGGGTTCATAATGGGGGGACATATAGATAAACATCGATTGGATGCCATCATAGAATGATCTTCCTTCATCATCAAAAATTACAAAAATACCAAATAAAAATAAAAACTTTCAAATATACAATTTTTTTCAGAACTGACATGTTCTATGAGCTCCTTGGCATTTACATGTTAGTTCCATGTTAAGGGATAGAATATCATTTAATCATACATACACATATACATGCATACACAAATACTTGATAAACTCTTATTTCGGATGTTTTCATTCGCATATACTCATGTCATATGGACATTGGGGGCATTTGATTTTTGATATTGATATGCACATTTTATATGATTTGATAATCACTCTAGATTATCATGTTTTATCTTACATATGTTCTTACACATGCCTATTATCCATGACTATATCTTGCACATGGTACTTGATGATTTTTACTAACACATTTCATCCATGGGCCAATATGACATGTTTATTTTGTTTAATTATGTATTTAATTTTACACATTTCTTTGAGTTTTTTTCACTGATATTGTCTTTCATGTTTGAGCATTTGAATATGATCCATTATATGCAGCCTCGTGCCCATGTTTAATTTCTTGTAAATTTAAATATGTCATTAATTTCCTTGTGTAAACTTTAACAATTCATGTCCATTAAATTTTGTAGTATTTAAACATGCCCCTTATTTGTGGTTTCCATGGACCATGACTTTTTGACTTGATTTTGAGTGATCTTGTATCTGTGTTTGTTTTATTGTTGAGCATGAATTATTAATATCTAGACATTGCCATGATATTTATCATACATATTTGTCTTACATGTGATCACAATAGTTATATTGAATTTAATGATACATTTAGCTATACATGTTATTTATATATGATGCATTCATACATTCATAAATTTTATAGTTGTCTTACCTATACACATTCCTTATATATGTCATTACTTATAGAGACTATTTTCCCCTTGCCTCAAAGGGGAGGGATATTAGTGAGGAAATTATTGTGAATCATGTTATCCACACTTCTAATAGTTATTATATTTATTTGGGTCATGTAATATGGAAATGGATTCAACATGTTTGCAATTTATAGATTCTAGTGAGGGCATGCTTTAGAAGCATGTTCTCCACATTCATTAAATATGGTAATTATACTAGTTTAAATATTCATTAGGGGCGTATCATACATTCATGGCTTCTAGACATTCATAATTTTTATATTTAGTGTGGGAATGCTTTGGAATTATGTTATCCACATTAATTTAGTATGGTCCTTATATCAATTCACAAATTCAGTGGGGGCATGCTTTAGAATCATGTTTTCCACACTTAGTATACAACATTTCTAGTTTATAATGGGGTAATATTTTGGAAACATGTCCTCCACATTTTTATTTATTTTAGTTTCAAATTTATCTATATATAGTGGAGAAATAATTTAGAAGCATGTCCTCCATACTTACATAGTTGTCTAAATTGGCCAAAACACATAGTTATCTGATTCAGATTCATAGTTGTGGTAGATTTATATACATGGTACTATTTATATACATAGCTTAATCATGAAAAATATATAAAATGCATGTTATATGAAACACATGACTAATATTACAAAATCAAAATCAATCTTAGATTCTAAAATTGCATGTACTAATAACTCATGAACTTTTACAAACTTTATCAAGCTAACCAACTATATTATTTGGCTCATATTTTGTTTAGATTGAGGTTACTAAATAACTCAATATTTCTAATTTTTAAAGGTGGACTTGTTGATCCAACCTCACCAAGTTATAACTATCATTGGGTTGTATAGTTAAGCTAATCTCGACTACTAGGTGGCAACTCACTTTTACATATATATGTATATATACATATGTATATATATATATATGTGTGTGTGTGTGTGTATATATATATGTATATATGTATGTATATATATATACATATATATATACATATATATATATATATGTATATATATATATATACATATATATAGATATATATATATATATACAGATATATATATACATATATATATATATATATATATATATATGAGCTTTAATTCTTTATCTATATTTATCTTAATCTCAATTTTAGACCCTTAAAATGATACATATTTTTCAAAAATAACTTTCCAATAGCCAAGATAATTACATCAACACACAAGCATACTCTTAATCCTTTATATTTTAATTCATGTAATTTTAACCTAGATTATATGCACTAATTTTACATTGTAACATACTCTTGGTTCTAGGTTACTCACCAATAAAGCACTCAAATTCAACTCTAATAAATAACTCAAGCAAATACAAGGTGTGCATACACACCCAGGTACTTATTCCTTTCCTTTAAATTAGTAATTTCATTACTACATTAAATGGGGGTAAATGTAGATGACATTTTGTGATTATGTAGTGCTTTAGTCTTGTATACATGGAAAACTTAGACCTTGGTTATTCCTCTTAGTTCTACATATGACTTGATTCTACAAGCCTAACATCTACTCTATCTTGTTTCATTTAGCTTATGTATTAGTCTAACTAGTATTATATTTATGACACATACATCTTATCTTTCCCATAGAGCTTAATATTTACTTATCTCACACCTTTACAAGTTCTAAGCCTATACCTAATATCTTTCTCCCAAAACACTAATATATGGGATATAATATAGCATCAACATTATTTTCCTACCTTGATGTAAGTGTCTAGTGTAATAAAGACATCCAATTTAGAAATGAAACATATTACAATGGTTATCCTAAGTGATTTAATGAAATTTATATCCTAATAGGATTGGTATAAATACAATATCAACCCTCGTTAATTCCTCACCTAAGGATCACCTAGAAATTATACCAAGAGAGCATTCATGAAGCACTCAAGCTATCAAAATCTTTCTTATTTATTTGTATTCTGATACAAGTCAAAGTGAAAACCTAGATACAAGTTTGAAATACTAAATGAATATTCATAAGGTCTTATTTTCCATGTTACAAGCTAGGTTAGTGGTTTAATTTCTTTACACACATTACATGATTCACACATAATCCAACATGTGGGGGATAAATATATTAGTTTGAGGCCCTTTTCTACAGTATTGGATATTTAGGTAATTCCCTTTAACAACAAGGTCATTATGGGTTAGCTTGACACGATGCACCCAATAACCTACTTTTACCCAAAGTCACATTAAAGATGGAAAGCTAAGGTTTTATATTTCATTAGGGGTTATAGTCCTTGACCTAGATATAAATGCACTAGATGAAGGTGAATCCAAACTTATAAGAATTTATGTGGTTTTATTTTATTTCAGTTGATATTCCATGAAAAAACTAGTGTCAAACTTAGACATTAGAATCGATGCAACTATCCTAGACTGATGCAACTATCATAAGAGACATATAGATCAGATCCATAATATAATGATTATTATAGAATATAATTCCCACTTGATTTTAGTGTGTATCATATCTATATCTAAATTAATATCAAAACAAGCTACGTGCATCACTTCTTTTTCATTTTTATATCTATCATAGTTTTACTTTCTATTTATAACTTATCTTAGTTTAATAAATTTAGCATATGGCACATCTAAGTATAGAAAATTAATTTACCTATTATAGATATGATATTACCCTTTTGCCATATAATTTCTATATCCTTAACCACATCTACCCATGTAGGATCCACATTTAAATTAAGGTTAACCACATATTATATCTACTCTAAAAAGACTATCTTTATAAAATTGATCCTCTGATCTTATATAGTAAATTCATATCCATGGACTACTAAAATGATATATTATATTATGGGTAAAATAATTCAATGGTAAAAGTGTACTTGATCTAAAATTCACCTTATATCTTGTATAATACCAATGCATATAAATGTAGATCCATCTTTGATCGAATTCAAATTCTAATCTAGGTGACAAAATTTTGGTGAAGTTCTTTAAATAAAGTAGGTGGCCGTATTATATGCAATTGAGACAATGCTACCTTTAAGAAAATATTTTATCTTATATGTTATGATGTCTTTATTTAATTATTTGATTACGCATTCCAAGCTCTAGATTCATGACGTTTTATGTTTTTCATTTAATTATGTCCCTTTCTAATGATTATGTCAATTAACCTACCTTGAATTTCATGTTCATGCCATCTTCAGAGAGATGTAACTTGATTTTATTGTCAAATTTAATGAACAATCCCATCTCAATTTAGATAAATTTTAAATTTAATACAACAATCAAATTTAATCTATTAAATTACTAACACCATCAGGATCTACATGTCTACTTCTTCATTCATCATTCATGGATCCCAAGCTCATGAGATGATACCATGTGGCATAATCTTGACTCTTTGGGTCTTATACATGATTCTAATATATTTTTTACCCCAAAAAGTCTAGATATCTCAAAATTCCACAACTTTGCATCAAATCAAGCCTTCATGGAACTGAGCTATCCTAAATTGTTTTATACTTTATGGATAATCATCCCTTGAGATGGCACTAGGTGGCATCATTTCAAGATTTTGGGTCTTTTGGGTTTTCCACCCTCCTTGGATGTCTTATAAGTCTTTTGAGGCTTAGGATATCCTAAGATGGTGCTATGTGGAAAAATCATAAGGATCTAAGATTGAGGGTACTTTTAAATGCTCTGCTAACTATTACAATTAGGCTCAGGATTTTGGATTAACAACACATGTCAAGATCATGGAGAGTGAAATTATTAGGGCCTTATTCAATATTTAGTGAACATCAAAATGTTACAATAAAACATGATGATTCTATGTATATGTCTGGTGTTAATCAAATCCATGGGGAATTTCTCTTTTAAACCTTGCACATTTCTAATGAAATGACTAAGTATAGAAAAACACAAAAAATGAAGCCCAAATAAGTCAATATGAGATAACATATAAATATTTTTGAACTTAAATGATAAAATTTCCTATATTAAAGATTTAAATGCCTAATAAATATATTAAAATAATGAATTATTTTCAAAATAAATTAAATAATTTCCATATATCAAAGTTTTTAAAAATCAAAGCCATGCCATTGGAGAAAATATTATTCAAATGGAATTTATAGACAGGGTGTTGTATATAAAATTTATCACTTGAAATTAGTCTACTAAATATAATTATTTTTAGGACTTGATTAAGCATGTAAAATGATGGGGAAAAACTATAAAAAATAAATAGGTTCTTTCATTCTTATAATAATCAAGGCATGTTGTGCAAGCAACAACAAACCTAATTTTAGTGTCTAAGAAATATAAATGGAGATCTCATGATCTAGAGATTTTTTAGTGAGATATTTAGTTGTAATAGACTATATGGTTATTATATATGACTCAAAAAAATATGAGATGGTTATACTCATATAAATTTTTTGGATGTGTCCACACATTTCATGTATTAAAAAATAAGAGGCATATGTGTACATACATTTCATGTATTGAAAGGGTAGGTCAAAAGTGACATTACCCATTGTCTAATACCCTTTTTTAATATTTATAAATTCCCCAATTTTTTTTATTATTGAAATGAAACCTAAATATTAGATTAAAATAATAAATATATACCTAAATATGTAAAACACACTTTTTTTTTGGATATGTCTCCAAATGTACAACTTTCCTCAATCAAAACCTATAATGAAAATCTAGTAGTTAATGTATGTATGTGAAATCTAAAAGTTGAACTATAATTTAAATATTGAAAATTTAGAACAAGGAAAGTGTAAAAATTAAATTTGAATTATATATCACCTCAATATTATAAACTTGTAAAATACCTTTCATTGTTTTACCCTTTAGTTCTAATATCGTCTCACTCCCAAAATGATCAAATTCACTATCTTTTTGCGCTAAATTTCTTATCTCTTAATCTAACCACTATTATTCTAATGATAAATCCTTATATACTATGGAAAGTAATATAAACCTTATAATTATATTTATATACCATTTTTTTACTTGTATAATATTTTGGATTCCTAAACATTTGTGTCCTATCCAAATGGATACATCGATGCAAGTATCCCTTTTCTAACTAAGTGTCTGGTGCCCAAAAATAATTTAGTTTTCAAATGAAATTTATACTAAAGGTGATACAAATTTATTTTGTGTTATATATTTATAAAATGGAATGGTATATATAATATCAACCCTCATTTATTCCTCACCTAGCAAATATTGGGAACTCACAAGGTAACTTACCAAATATAATTTTATAAAGAATTCAAGTGAGAAAACCTACCATATTTTTCCTTTTTTCCATATCATTCATATGATCAATAGCCCTGTAGGTATAAACTATTGAATTATCATCCCATGAGCCATATTTTCCATGTTACAAGATAAATCACTCTATGTACTTGATTATCACACCTTACATCCTTATGCACATAAAAAGTAATGTGTAGGGGATAAATACATAAGTATAAAGCCTTATTCATATTATTGTCTATGCAGGTAGTGACCAGTGATAGAGGTATCCTTGGGTTAGCTTGGCACTATGTTCCCACTAACCCATTTTCACATAGTCAATTTAAGGGTGAGGAAACTAGGGTTTTGATCATTTTACAAAGAGTTAAATATTTTGCAAAAAAACTAAGGACATAGAAAAAATTCAATAGAAAAGTTATAAGGAACATGGCACATCCTAATCTAGTCTCTATTATGTACTAGATACTTTCATCCAACTTAGACACCATCATCAATGTAACTATCCAAATTTGACATAAGTATATGAGGCCACAAAGTATAAAATTATATAATTTTATGATTTTTCTAATATTATGATGTTGTCCATTTTTTTTTCAACCTATATTTTCATGCACATAGTAAACCAAATAAGTTTTCTTGTTTCCCATTTATTGAAATATCAATCAATATCTATACTTTCTATTTTTGTCATCTCTTAGTATTTAAATTTAGATTATCATTTATCTATGTTTATAAATTATTTGGGATACTATATAATGTTTATCAGCCTCTGTTTAATAATTTATATACTATTAACCTTAGATGGCCTTAACATCTAAATTTAGATTTATAATTTTTCTCTTCATTTGGAACATTGTGGTGAACATGATCTTTGGTCTTAGAACCCTATAATTGATATAATAATTATTAATTTTTTGTTCTTAATATTTATATTATTTTAAAATAAAAATATTAAAAAATTTAAAACTTAAACTTCCATTTTTATAATTATGCTCAATATAGATACCTATATAGGCCATTTTCCCCTCTAGTTTGTAATTATAACTAAGGTTTTATGTTATGATTACGTAATAAGAAATTTAATCCAATGAAATAAGTGAATTCATTAATATAATGAGAGTGTTTTAAAATTAAATTAGAATTTAATCTCTCTTTATAACTCTTTTAATAATATACTCAATATGGTATCCAGATGACAATGTGCATGCTCTCAACCAATTATTCCAACTATATCCTATTTGTGTGACAACTACCATCCCACACAAATTATTCAACAATGGCTTATATTTGATTTCATGGTCCACATTTCCACTACATGAAAAGGTAAATTGTCAAAACATAATCCACCACTTTTTAATATATGGTAGGTGTCTCTCAAACCTTAACTTATGATAAAATCTAAGGGATATGACTTTATTAACCAATTAAGAAACACACATGCTAATATCCTAATCTTGTAATTCCTAAAATAATCTACAATCTATAAGGATATCCTATATTAATTATTTTTTTATACCCAAGTTCCAAAAGATATTAAACAAGGTTACTTCATGAATATTATGTAGGATCTCAAAAATAATGCAAAACACATCACCTTTTATCCATTAGATTTACCATCCAAGGATATTATTAACCAATATTTGCCTTTGTTCATATAAGTGAGTATTCTTAACAAAGGAATAAAAAGGGTGATAATTGATAATGGATCAGGCCTAAACATTTGTAGCAAAAATTTCATAATAACCATGGATATTAGAATGAATCTTAATAAAAAATAAATTATGAAAATCAAAGTTTATGATGATTCACATAGCCATCCAATTGGTCAAATGATGTTGGATATGACATTGGGGCAAAAAATGATTCTAACTACCTTCTAATTAATGTCTCAATCATTACGTTATACCATGATTTTTGGTAGACCATGGATATATACCATGTAATCCATCCCATATACATTACATTTATGTGTGAAATTTATACATGGTGGAACCCTATTCACAATATTTTTTTATGGTGAACCCTTCAAAATTTTCAAAATGATACATTACAACACATAAGGGATACCTAAATTAGTACCACCTAAACATTATATTCTACTGAAAATGTATAACCCTGTGAAAAAAGGAGTCAATCAAAATGGATCATTTAACACCAAATACAAATAATTAACTGACCACTAAGGTGAACATGGAATCACATCAAGTGAAATAATAATTACCAAAGAAACCAATAATACTAAAACCAAAATAAAATGAAACATTTGATCTCCCTTTAGTGGATAATACTGATCAACAAGATGGACATGTTTCAAAATATTATGAAAATGACGATGATCTTGCCCATGATATGACAAATGATAAATTTAAAAAAAAAACTAATTTTTTATCCACTTGAGCATATTTTACATAACCCATTCACAACTATAGGTCCTAGTACATATATGATAAATCTACATTCAGAGGATGTATAAATAAATCAAGATAAGTGCCAAACTAAAAATAAAAAATGGGCATGTAAATGCTTGTTATACAAAACATCCCTCTTAGATACAAAAATGGATTCAATATTATAAGGTACAAATGCATATACATCATGTCAATATTGTAGATGTCTCACATAAGACTCCACAACATGTGTTATAGATCAAAACAAACTAGGATACTCTAGATACAATATTCTATATGTTATTTGAATGTCAGGTGATATATTTTCCTTCTAATAGACACATATCAAGAAGCATAATTTTTTATAAAAATGTAATACCATATTTAAAATATCATCAGATCATTAGCTATAATAAAAATCAATATGAGGAATTCCAAAACCAAATACATAAATATAAGAATAAAGGATACATAAAAATTGTTCTAAAAAAATATGAAAAATACATAATACTTCTAAAATTTCATAAGAAAACCATCATTGAATATGACCGAGGCACAAATATCTAGATATTTTTTCTAGTATTATGGGATCTATTTTTAACATCTCAATTTTGATATGAACAATTGGAATACAATTTGTAGCACTACATTTCATCAATAATTGTGACATATTACAAATGACTCAACATATTATCCATTGATTCCTAAATCATAGAGGTACATCAACCTACCCATCACATTTGGACCACAAGTCATCCCCATGATCATATGGATATTAGATTCAAATCCACATTTGAAATTAAAATTTAGACAAAATGGGTTAGCCAATTGGAATGTAAAATTGAATACTAAAGATATGTATCGATTTTATTATTATGAATAGGGATATTTTCATACAACATGATTGATATGGTGATCCTCCCTTAATGATGACTTCCAGTAAACAACTATGTAGAAGCATTGAGGAAGTGAAAATGTATTTCTATAAACAAAGGTTGAATATTATCTCAAGTTATCCTAAACCTTTTGATGATGAAGACTTATTCTATTAGTCCTTTCAAATATTCCTAAAATACCAATTTTTTTGAAAAGCTTAAAAATCCAAAAATATTTAGCATTTACATACCTCATTAGTCCTTGGCATCTGTGTTTGTTGTTCCATTTTTATAGATATGATACACACACACACACACACACACACACACACACACATATACATATATATACATATATATGTATATATATATATATTTACATATATATATATATATAAGTATATATATATATACATATATATATATATATATAGATATATATATATATATATATACACATATACATATATATATACATATATATATATATATACATATACATATATATATACATATACATATATATATATATATATACATATACATACATACATATATATATATATATATATATGTATGTATATGTATATATATATATGTATATGTATATATATATGTATATATATATATGTGTGTGTATATATATATATATATATCTATATATATATATATATATATATATATATATATATGTATATATATATATGTATATATATATATGTATATATATATACTTATATATATATATGTAAATATATATATATATATACATATATATGTATATATATGTATGTGTGTGTGTGTGTGTGTGTGTGTGTGTGTGTGTGTGTGTGTGTGTGTGTGTGTGTGTGTGTGTGTGTGTGTGTGTGTGTGTGTGTATATGATCATTTATATTATCATGTCTGATCTTATATTCTTACAAATGATTTTATCCATGCTTATATCTTTCATAATGTACTTGAAATGGTATGTACTTGACATTTTTTTCTAACACATATATCAAGGGACTAGTATGATATGCTTACATTTATTGTTTTTGATTCCATGATTTTATTTTTTTACTTCCTTATGTGTGCTTCTTTATTACTATTGCCTTACATTATATTTCTTATTCAAAAATTTGAATATGTTCCATTGTTTGTGACCCTTATGCCTTTATTTTCCTATTTTGACATTTTCATAGGTCATAGTAAGTTTTATGTGGACATGTGAACATGCATTTATATTATTTATGCATATTTTATTGAGCCATGTCCATTTCATTACCTAATATTTTAACATACCCCTTGTATGCAGTCTCCTTAGACCATTGCCTTTTGTATTGTTTTTTTAGTGCTCTTGTATGTGTGATTGATTTCTTGTTGATCTTATACTATTACTATATATATATTTCAATGATAGACATCATTAATCTTAGGGTTTTATGTGATCACATTATATTTACCTCATTTATATATCTACCTAGACATGCTACTCATATATGTTACATGATGAATACATATTATATAGTTATCATATCCTTTTGAGGTAACATCATTTTATACTTCCTTAACCTCAAAAATGAGGCATTTCAGTGGGGGCATATCATAAAGACATGGCTTACACATTTTCATAGTTTACAGTGGGGGCATGTTATGGAAACTTGTTATCCAAAATTACACATGTTCTCAAATTCAATAGATTCATTGGGTGCATGTAATTGGAACCATAGTTTAAAAATTAAAATAATCCAAATTTCATAGTTATATTATTTAAATACTCATTTATCAAATCATTATATACATTAGTACCATTATTAAACCTAGGTTTCATCTTAAGACATATATGAGGTCCATATACCATGCAAAGAGCACTTTAAATTACAAAATCAAAACAACATTCATATTTAAAATTATATTGTGTATTTTTATCATACCTAGGATGGAATTTTAACTGGAAAAATCTTTTTCAGTAGTTGGTTCACCTTTTGGTAAGGTTGAGGTGAATAAAAAGCTCAATATTACCAAGTTTATAAGCTATACTTGATTAAATTATCTAACTTCACCAAAATTATAGGATGGAGTGATTAATTCTTACAACCTCGCTAGATATATAGTGTGATCTTATTAGATAACTCACACTTGCTAGGTTATAATTATGATTGGGTTGCATGATTAAGATAAGTTGAATGGTCATGTATAAACTCAACTTTACACCTTGTTTGGGGATATTTTATCCTCCAATATCTATATATGTATGCAATTTCACATTTACAAAGTTCCTTATCTTAGATCTAATTTTTGATAAAAAAAACATTTCTTTAATTTAAAGTGCTAAAAGGAAATATGGTTGCATAGATACATAGGTGTTTCAATAATTTTAAATTATTTTAATTCAAAATTATATGAAATAATTATATATTGTAACATGCCCTTGGTTTTAAGTTAGTCACCAAAAAAACATTCATGTTAGACTCACGTTAAGATAAGGTGTGTTATAAACCCCTAGGTGCACATTTATTTTCACTTAAACAAGAAATTTAATTAGTAGATTGTTAGGGGGAATGTAGATAACAAATCTAAATTATATAGAACCTTAGTCTTGTATACTTATAAAATACATATAATGGTTATACCCTTCTGTTATAAGACCTTACCACTATCAAAAGTCTCATGTTCACTATATTTTTGTCATAAATTTATTATCTCTTAGTTTGACCATTTTTATTCTAATGACTAGGCCTTATATATTGTGAAAAAGTCTCTTCACCTGATCATTATCCTTCTCTACTATTTTAGACCTATACTTTTTTATAGCTTCCTAAACACTTGCATCCCAACTAGATTGCTAAGTCAATTTAGGTGTCCTTTATAAGTGTTTAGTGCCAAAAACTCATCTAATTTGAAAATGAGATGTATCCTTAAGGTTGAACTAAGTGATTTAGTATAATATATTTCTATAATAGATTGGTATATATACAAGATCAACCCTCATCCATTCCTCAAGGTAACTTCCCAAATAACACTTAATTAAGTATTCAAGTGAAAAAACCTTCCCTATTCATCCATAGATCCATATTAGTCATAGGATAAGTGTCCCTTTAGGTTTGAAGTAGCATCCCATGAGACATATTTTACAAGTTACATGTTAGGTCACTCTATGTACTTTTTTATCACACATTGCATAATTATGTACACACAATCCAACACCTATGGGATAAATACATAATTCTAAGGTATTATTGAAAATATTGGCTATGTAGGTAGCTACCATTGATAGAGGGGTACTTGTGGTACCTAAACACCATGTTCCCATTAACCATTTTTTCCCATAGTCACTCAAAGGGTTAGGAATCTAGGGTTTCAAACATTTGGAAAATAGTGTAACTTATGCACATGATATGAATACATTAGAAGAAAGGTGATAGAAAAACATAGAAGGATCCATGTGGTCACATCTATATCTAGTCACTATTATATACTATATAACTACATCTAGTTAAAATACCCTCATCAATACAACTATCTATATATAACATAAGCATTTGCAGCCATATAGTGAAAAAATTTAGAATCTGACAATTGTTTCAAGATCCTGGTTTAGTCTAGTTCTAGCATGTTCTGGCCCACATATGCATGTGCATAGTAAACTATCTAAGTAATTTTATTTTTAATTTATTTTAATATCAATCAATAGATGCACTCTCTATTTTTGGTAAATATCTATATTTAAATTTAGAATATTATTTATTTTAGTTTTCATATTAATTGGCCTACTATAGAAATGTTTATCACCCTTGTGTTTAATCATTTATATATTATTAACCTTATATAACCTTACAAATATAAATTTAGGGTTAAACATAAGTAAACCTATATGTGGGATGCAATAATGTTTACCTATAACTTGTTGTAGATGATGTTTCCTTGTTGAAGCATTAGATAAATGTCTTTCCCTATTGAATCACATTGAGATTTGGGGAGATTGTGCCCATATTTATGTAACTATACAATCCCTTATATTTTAGAAGATAAATTAACCAACCCTAATGAATATGGAGTAGTTTTTTTATGATTGATCATCATTTAACCTCAACTACACTAACTCAAATAAATAATATAGATCTAATATTGAACCTTAATATCATAAGGTGAGAACCACACAATAGGTTCATTGAGGATAATTAAACCTAAAATATTATTAACTAAAACAAATGAATCAACTAATACATATAATCTTATAGATTTAAGGTTTTTCACTATCGAGTGTCCTTAAATTATGATTGTAAATAAATAATTATAATAATATTCACTAAAAAATGATGTAAATATGGATGAATGATAATCATGCCTCAATGAACTAGTTCCAACTTATATATAATTTTATGATTTTATATGCTAAATTTGATAATGTGTATCTCAAATGTATATGTATGTGAAACATTATAGTTTGTGTCCTTGTAAACTTTGTGCAATTATATCTAATATGCACTCAAGTTTATTTGAATCTATATTTTTTAACACATGTCTATGTAAATTAAGTGAATATCATGGAATATGCCTCATAATCTATACCAATGTTAAAAATATACATCTCATATCTAAAATAATATAATATTTGAACCATTCTAAATCTCTAAAATATATAATTTGTCCCAAAAATAATAATTTCTTGTTCATGGAGGCTTGAGTATCCATGCCATGCCCACTAATATGCCCACCTTTTGAGGTGAGTTAAGTAGCAATTATGTTACTCATTTCAAAATAATATTTAATTATATCATATCATGTATATATATGTGACATTGTATAATCATGTCAAAATGAGGAGTCTTTACCATCATATTAATATACATGTCATCAAGGCATGTGTATAACATATGTAATGAAATTCATATAAATTTCATGTCAATATAATGTACTATTTGAATGTATTTATATTTTTGAATTATTTTATTCTTTATTTATATTGAAATTGTAATATAAATTGATACTAGCAAATAATATTATCATGTATGTAGGCTTGTAAATCCAAGGGGTGACAAGTGAGGGACATAAATATATTACAAAAAGTATATCCAAGGGACTAAAAATAAGGGACATAAATATATTTCAAATAAAATAAATATGAAAGTCACACACATGAGGCCAAGAGTTGCACATAATAAAAATTCAATGATTAGTCTATCATGCAAGATTAATAACATAAATGATGAATATAAAAAGTGAAAAGTAGTCTACATTATGCATGTAAATGAACATCACATCATAGTAAATTAGCATATCTATGTAATAATATTTAAAATATGAGTAACTAACAAGACATGTGTAAGAAATATAGATATATCAACATGGGTAAAGTTCACTGAAATATATAACCTATGATAATGTGAACTATATAATAATATTCCCATAGCATTAGCATGACCATTAGGTATAATAGATTCCAACGTCTATGTTTCCATGTATGACATTTATGTATTACATAACACTAATTAATGGTGAAATGAATGTATGTATATAAAATAATATTTCACCTAAAAGTCATATGAATAATAACATATGTAAATAGTGTAGGCTAGAAATCATGTCTTGCTTAGGTATTTTTTCTTGAACTATTTGAATGAATATGTATATTTGAATTATTTTATTATATTTTATTCTTTATTATATAGAAATTGTAATATAAATTGATACTATAAAATAATAATATCATGTATTTAGGATTATAAAATATCTTGCAAATAAAAGTATCATGTATGTAGGCTTGTAAATGAAATGGGTGACAAGTCAGGGACATGATATCTTGCAAAACTTGTATCCAAGGGACTAAAAATAAGGGACTTAAATATGTCATAAATAGAAAAAATATGAAAGTCACACACATGAGGTCAATAGTTTCACACAATAAAAAATTATTTGTTAGTATATCATGCAAGAGCAATAGATTAAATGAAGAATATAAAAAGTGAAAACTAGTCTACATTATCCATGTAAATCAACATCACATCATAGTATATTAGCCTATTTATGTCGTAATATTTAAAATATGATTATCTAACAAGAAATGTGTAAGAAATATAGATATATGAACATGCTTAAATTTAACTTAAATATATAACCTATGATAATGTGACCTATATAATAATATTTACATATCATTGGCATGGCCATTGGGTATAAGATAGTCCAACATCTATGTTTCCATGTATGATGTATATGTATTACATCACACTAAATTATGTTGAGATGAATGCATGTATGGAAAATAATATTCCACTTAAAAAATATGTGATCAATAACATATCTAAATAGTGTAGGCTCGAAATAATGTCTTACTTAGGTCTTTTTTTTTAGCTATTTAAATGTATCTATGTTTCTGAATTATTTTATTATTTATTTATCTTGAAATTTTAATATAAATTGATATTATAAAACATAAATATCATGTATTTAGGCTTATAAAATATCTTGTAAATAAAAATATTATGTATGGAGGCTTGTAAATGCAAGGGGTGACAAGTGATGGACATAAATATCTTGCAAAAGGATTGTCCAATGGACTAAAAATAAGGGACTTAAATATGTCAAAAATAACATAAATATGTCAAAAATAACATAAATATGAAAGTTACACACATGAGGCCAAGAGTTTAACATAATAAAAAATCAATCATTAGTCTATAATGTAAGAGTAATACCATAAATGAATAATATATAGAGTGAAAACTAGTTTGCATTATCCATGTAAATCAACATCACATCATAGTAAATTAGAATATCTATCTATTAATATTTAAAAAATGAGTACCTAACAAGATAATTTTAATAAATATAGATATATCAACATGGGTAAAGTTCACTCAAATATATAATCTATAATAATGTGACCTATATAATAATATTCCCATAGCATTGGCATAACCATTAGGTATAAGAGATTCCAACATCTATGTTTCCATGTATGAATTGTATTTATTACATAACACTAATTTATTTTTAAATGAATTGATGTATGTAAATTAATATTCCACCTAAAAATCATGTAACATATGTAAATAGCATAGGCTAGAAATCATGTCTTGCTTAGGTTTTTTTTTGAACTATTTGAATGTATTTATATTTTTGAATTATTTTATTTTATTTTATTTTTAAGATATCTTTAAATTTTAATATAAATTGATAGTATAAAACACTAATATCATGTACGTATTCTTACAAAATATCTTGTAAACAAAAATATCATGTATGTCAGCTTGTAAATGCAAGGGATGACATTTGAGGGACATAAATATCCTAAAAAAATTATATCCATGGGATTTAAAAATAAGGAACTTAAATATGCCACAAATAATATAAATATTAAAGTCACACACATGAGGCCAAGAGTTTCACATAATAAAAAATCAATGATTAGTTTATCATGCAAGAGTAATATCATAAATGAAGAATATATAAAGTGAAAACTAGTCTACATTATCCATGTAAATCAACATCACATCATAGTAAATTAGCATATCTATGTAGTAGTATTTAAAATATGAGTAACTAAAAATACATGTGTAGGAAATATAGATATATCAACATGGGTAAAGTTCACTCAAATATATATCCTACGATAATGTGACCTATATAATAATATCCCCATATCATTGGCATGTCCATTGGGTATAAGAGAGTCAAACATCTATGTTTCCATGTAAGACCTATATTTACTACATCGCACTATTTTATGGTGAAATGAATTCATGTATGTAAAATAATAGTCCCCCTAAAAAGCATGTGATTAATAACATATGTAAATAGTGTAGACTGGAAATCATGTTTTGATTAGAGATTTTTTGTGAACTATTTGAATGTGTTTGTATTTTTGAATTATTTTATTTTATTTTATTCCTTATTTATCTTGAAATTGTAATATAAATTGATACTAGAAAAAAATAATATCATGTATGTAGGAATATAAAATATCTTGCAAACAAAAATATCATGTAAGGATGCTTGTAAATGCAAGTGGTGACAAGTAGGGGACATAAATATATTGAAAAAAGTATATCCAAGAAAATAAAAATAAGAGATTTAAATATGTCTCATAAAAGATAAATATGAAAGTCACACACATGAGGACAAGATTTTCACATAATAAAAAATGGATGATTAGTCTATCATGGAAGAGTAGTAACATAAACGAAGAATATAAAAATTAAAAACTAGTATAAATTATCCATGTAAATCAACATCACATCATAGTAAATTAGCATATCTATTTAATACTATTTAAAATATGAGTAACTAATAATACATGTAACAAATATAGATATATAAATATTGGTAAAGTTCACTGAAATATATAACCTATGATAATGTGATCTATTTAATAATATTCCCATAGTGTTGGCATTGTATTTGGGTATAAGAGAGTCCAACATCTATGTTTCCATGTATGACATGTATGTATTACATCACACTAATTAATAGTGAAATGAATGCATGTATGGAAAATAATATTCCACTTAAAAATCATGTGATTAATAAAATATGTAAATAGTGTAGGCTAGAAATCATGTCTTGATTAGTTATTTGTTTGAGCTATTTGAATGTATTTATATTTTTGAATTATTTTATTTTATTTTATTCTTTATTTATATTTAAATTGTAAGATATATTGATACTAAAAAACAATAATATCATTTATGTAGGCTTATAAAATATCTTAAAAAAATATCTTGCAAATAAAAATATCATGTATGTAGTCTTGTAAATGCAATGGATGACATAAATATATTGCAATAATTATATAAAAGTGACTAAAAATAAGGGACTTAAAGATGTTTCAAATAAGAGAAATATAAAAGTCACACAAATGAGGCCAAGAGTTACACATAATAAAAAATCAATTATTAGTCTATTATGCAAGAGTAATAGCATAAATGAAGCATATAAAACGTGAAAACTAATATACATTATCCATGTAAATCAACATCACATCATAGTAAATTAGCATATCTATGTAGTACTATTTAAAATATAAGTAACTAAAAAGACATGTAAGAAATATATATATATAAACATAGGTAAAATTCACTAAAATATATAACCTATGATAATGTGACCTATATAATAATATTATTATAGAATTGACATGGACATAGGGTATAAGAAAGTTGAGCACATGTGTTTCCATGTATAACCTGTATGTATTGCAACCACTAATTTATAGTGAAATGGATGCATATATGGAAAATAATATTCCACCTAAAAATCATGTGATCAATAACATATGTAAATAGTGTAGGTTAGAAATCATGTCTTTCTTAGGTCTTTTTTTGAACTATTTCAATGTATTTGTATTTTTTAATTGTTTTAGTGTATTTTATTCTTTGTTTATCTTGAAATTTTAATATAAATTATACTAGTAATGTATATGTCATCAAGGCATGTGTGCAACATATGTAATGAAATGAATCTAAATTTCATGTCTATATATATATATATATATAAATACATACATACAAAATCATGTCTTTCTTAGGTCTTTTTTTGAACTATTTTAATGTATTTGTATTTTTTAATTGTTTTAGTGTATTTTATTCTTTCTTTACCTTGAAATTTTAATATAAATTTATAATAGTAATGTATATGTCATCAAGGCATGTGTGCAACATATGTAATGAAATGCATATAAATTTCATGTCTATTAATATATATATATATATATATATATATATATATATATATATATATATATATACACACACACACACATACATACATACATACATACATACATACATACATACATGACATTTATATGCATTCATTAAATATCTCGTACACATGTCTTGAGGACATATACAATACCAAGATGGCATATATAAGAATTAGGATGAATTAGTAACCATCAATGATATAAGAACTAAATAATCCTACATAGTAAATAGGTGAATGATGTAAATAATTTCACAAAACATAAAGGGGAGGTGCATGATATGGATCATGATAGCTCAAAACTATACAACCTCAACAAGTGCAACAAGCTTAGTGGAAAATATTATATTAGTCCACTAATTATCACACAATGTCATACATAAGGCCAAGGGACAAAAATAAGAGACATAAATATGTCAAATGGATAAGGCCAAGCATGACACATAAAGGAAATAAATATGTTGTGACAAAATAAATGGAAGGGGTGACAAGTGAGGGACATAAATATCTTGTAAAATGTATATCCAAGTGACTAAAAATAATGGAATTAAAGATGTCAGAAATAATAGAAATATGAAAGTCACACACATGAGGTGAAGAGTTTCACATAATAAAAAATCAATGATTAGTCTAGCACAAAAGAGTAATAGCATAAATGAAGAATATAAAAAGTGAAAACTTGCCTACATTATCCATGTAATTCAAAATCACATCATAGTAAATTATCATATCTATGTAGTACTATTTAAAATATGAGTAACTAACAAGACATGTGTAAGAAATATAGATATATCAACATGGGTAAAGTCCATTGAAATATATAACCTATGAGAATGTGACCTATATAATAATATTACCATAACATTGGCATGGCCGTTGGGTTTAGGAGAGTCCAACATATACATTTCCATGTATGACCTGTATGTAGTAAATCACACTAATTTATGGTGAAATGAATGCATGTATGTAAAATAATATTCCACCTAAAAATCTTGTGATCAATTACATATGTAAATAGTGTAGGCTAGAAATCATGTCTTGCTTACATTTTTTTTGAACTATTTGAATTTATTTGTAATTTTGAATTATTTTATTATATTTTATTCTTTATTTATCTTTAAATTATAGTATAAATTTATACTAGAAAATAATAATATCATGTATGTAGGCTTATAAAATAAAATAATGAGAGGTTTCTTTATAGTCCACAACATGTGTGAGGGTATCATGTGTACTATATGTAATACCATGGTTATGTGGAGCAAGTGGAAACAAGAGACATGCCCCACTATATATGTGAATCATAACTCAAAATATTATGTGGGTTGTGGAGGGGGATGAATATGAGTATATCTATATTCTCATGTAACTTGTAGTCATTAATTTATGAGATCATGTAAGTTCAATGTAGGTCATAATTATAGATGTCCACCATGTATAAGTGAGAAATTAATGTGTCAATAGTATTATAGACTAAGATGAAGAATAATGAAGCATACAGCATAGGATAAATATTATGGATGTCCATATCTAAAGGACATAAGTAACGAATAGAAAAATAGCCAATATAAAATCATACATATAAAAGTGTGTCAAGATATACAAGTAGAGGGGATAAATAATCGACCAAGAATCAAGGAGCTATGCACAATGGATGAATTTCCAAAAAAATATAATGAATCTAACATGGGCCTCATTTTATGTGTTATTAACATATATATCCATGTGTATCTAATGTTACATATATTTATGTCCAAATATATAAATAAATCCTATTTTTAATAATATCCATCATCATTATCGTACTCAATCTATATTGGTGTAAATTGTTTAAACATATTGCCCATATTGTCTTGTATGTTCTCATAAGATGTTTATGGTTTTTTTGAAATCATGATTTGATCATGGATGATTATACTATTGTCATAAAAGATAATAGTGTTGTAATTAATGAGATCTTGTATCATGTATCTTAATTTAAAGCACATGTTTGTAGAATGGCCAATGTATTTATAGTAATCACAATATGTGGTTCAAAAATATACCAATGTATGTCATGATTAAATTTCACACACCTATGGAATGTATATTGAATGGATTACATAGAATATATCCAAGTTTTTCCAAATTAAAATTGTATTGAATAGTATTATGCATGATTTATAATAAATAATTCACTATTTTGGGTCCCACATTCACCTTGAATGATATAGTCTCATATATTTGTATTGGTAAAGCAAATATTCCTTAGGTGCATTGGAGCGAATTATAAATATCATCTAATGACTATAATTTTTTTATTGGAATAGTTTATAATTTTGTGTTTATCAATAAAATTTTACCATTATTATTAATATACTTGTTTTAACGTATAGTGGATTATCTTGATTACTTTCTAGTATAAAGATCAAGGTGTGTATGATTATATTTCAATGTACCCTCATAGCTATTGGTTGATTTAATATATTTAGTTATTTTTGAAGGATGTATGTATCTAAGGCCTCTTAATCATTCTGAGGATATATAGGAATAGGATAAATGATGCCTTGTGCATGTTTTCAAAAAAAATCACTATTATGTCCAATTTGTATATATCTTAATTTTTTCCTGCATTATTACAAATGAGAGGCTATGATGTAACATTATTTGTGGCAGGAAGAGTAATTGTTTCCTATAAATTAAGATAGATTTTATTTATGTGTAACAAGTTAACTTATATATCAATGATTATTTTTACAATGGATTATGCATTAGACATATATGATGATAAATCATGAGGAATATCCACACGACTAGACTACATAGGTGTAGCCATCAAAAATTGATTATGATCTATATATAATATAATTATGAAACCCTAAATAAACCTAACATTTGACATGGTTTAAGTAATATTAAAATTCATGCATATTTTTTCCTCTAATATGTATTATATAACCATAATTAATATATAAACTTGGATGTAATTTAAATTCTGAAGTATGATAAATAAATATAGATCTAAATGTAAAAGATTTAAATTTATTTAAAAAGTGGTATGTGGTGAATATATAAAGTACTAAAGAGATAAAGATACATAGTTTTTTATTCATTGATTTATTGTGAGTAACTTATTACAATAGAAAGGAAGTGGAAGTAGGTTTATAAGTTACTTGGATCCAAAACTAACTATCTATGGATACAAAGTCATTAGCATTTGCTTGGGGTGAAAATTTAAGGTTATTGATTGAGGGTAGGGAACATTACTGGCATAGGTTTTTATTTATCTCTATGACCATAAATTTATTTTTGCCTAATTTTAATAGCTCTGTATTTTTAATCTTTGTTCTTTAATGTGTGCACAACTCCAAAAACTAGTCTTCTCTTAAGAACCCTATGTTTCCTTGTGAAGGGGAAAAACATGTTAAAACATGGGAATCATAATGGGTTGAGATAACATAAGTCATTCTCATTGATTATACCCTACTACTATAGAATTCAATCCACTCATATTTATTCCCTTTAAATTTTAATGTGAAAATGTGCTCCTTTTATACATGAATTCACCTAGACTCTAGATTTTGATACTTGAAAATATTTGTTCTTGACATGACTTGGTGTGCATGAGAATTGAATGATTATATATTTTCAATTTGGGAAGAATAGGGTATGTTTATCAATATTCAATAATGTATATATGTGTTTAATACTAAAATATATATTGAGAACATCTAGTTTTGAAGGGGCAGAGATAGACTTGGACACAAAGATGGTTGATTATTTATAAAGTAGACCAATTAATTTACAAACTTAGATAAAAATATAATGAATTTATTATGATAAAATATGATAAAAATATAAATTACAACTATGTTAAATATTTAAATCATAATGAAAATAAGATAGTTGGTTATGATGTTATTCTAGATCTAGGTCTAGAATAAAAAAAAAATATATACTTGATCTAAATTCTTAATTATTCACTTAACTCTATAAATTGTACCTTTATATTCAAAAACACTTGTGTCAACCTAGGATGGTTACATTGCACCTTCTATCTAAATTGGATGTAGATATCTATTAGGGAATACCTATTGAAACTATATGTGACTACCTAGATTATTCTAGGTCTTGTGTTAATGTCTTTCTTGAGTATTGATATCTAGGTAATGGACTATCATTCCTTATCAAATGATAAACCCCTAGTTATTCATCTTCATATTGGTTGTGGAAAAAATGGGTTAGTGAGAACATATTGTTAACCTACCCCAAAGATACCTCTATCAATGAGTGATACCTACATAGCCAATACTATAAATAAGGACTCAATATTATGTAGTTTATTCCTAAATTTTATCTTGTGTGTGCATACAGATGCAATGTGTGATAACAAAATACATAGAGTGACCTAACTTGTAACTTGGAAAATATGGTCCATGGAGTGATCTTTAATTAATACAAACATGTATATGTGTTTTCCCTATGACTAGTATGGAAATATGATAAAATAGGGAAGTTTTGATCACTTAAATGTTTGATTGAATGATTTTAGTATTATTCCTTTGAAAAGGTAAGAAGTTACTAGGTGAGGAATGAATTAGGGTTTATCTTATATATATATATATATATATATATATATATATATATATATATATATATATATACATATACAAATCCATTTGGATAATATATCACATCAAAATGATTAGAATAACCATAAATATGTGTTTCATTTATAAATTATATGATTGCAAGGTACTAGACACTTGAATTGAGATAAGATGTTTGCATCAACATATGCATCTATTTGGGATGTAAGTATATAGGTAGATAGAAATAAAGCATGCGTCTAGAAATTGTGTAAATAGATTATAAGCATGTTTATAACATTATTAAGATGATATAAGGTCAAATTCATCATAATATCATTGGTCTACCCAATAAATAGATAAAAATAGGCATAAACATATAGTTTATGTGATCTATTCAATACTACGAAGGGCCAATAATATTAATATACATATGTGATATTAATTTTAAAAGTGTACAAGACTAATGTGTTATATAATTCAAAAGTAGTGTCTACAATATGTTTGATATACACATTGCAAGTGAGTAATAATTATGGGTTTGATTTGTATCTATATGAGTTTATTTTGGTAATGTTGTATGTGACGAACACACTAGGAAAATAGGCCAACCTATAGGAATAATATAGATTTCAAAAATAAAATATGAGATATGACATGTTGGCAGCATTTTATTGTTGATATGAACTATGTAATTTATTTCTAGAGACCTACATCTCATTTAGGAAGGGTTGTGTTGCAATTATATGAGATTCGTAGCCAAATTAAATGAAACATGAGTCTTAAAAATAAACATGAGTATTTTACTTGGTTATCCATGTATTTTCATCTAAGTCAAACTTGTGAGGGTCACTATTGCCACACTCAATATGGTTTTGTCACAAAAAAATGTCTGAGTCTCAGATTAATATCTAAGAAATAGAAACACATATTTGATGATATAGATATGTCTAAATAAGATATTTATCTGATTTGACACATAATAATAGGTTCTTCTAGATGATTGATAATAAAATAAGAGGTTTAATCTCATACAAATTATGTGGATGTGAGAGTCTCATAAATAAGAGGCATATAGGTGTGAAAAAGTCATGTATTGTGAGTATAGTTCAAGAATGGCATTTTCAAGTGTCTAGTACCATATTTTAATATCTAAATCATCATTAAACTCATACTAGAAGGAAATGCAATGTTTGAGTTTCAACACTTGACAACATGAAACTTTGACATTATCATAATATTTGTATTTGGATATAAGGTTATCCTTTGAGGTTTTTTTAGATTATTTTATGATAATTTATAATTAGAATGTAAATGCATTTATAAATATATATTTTAATTTATAAACTAAAATATCAAGTAATTTCTATGTGAGTAAGACCTTAGGATTAATCTTTTACTTATAGATGATTCTTTGATATTTAAATTATGACCAACATATCAAATGTGTCATGGATGATCTATGGGAGATATTTGAATTTTAAAATAAGTTATTAAAGTTATTTTGACACTACTGATAGAATTTAATACATGTAGAAATTTTTATGTGTAATTATTTTAAAAACTATCTAAAGAGATAAAACTAGTGATCTAGAATATGGTGAATGTTTGCATAGGATTATATAGTTTTCTTGGACATATTAGGGTGAAAATTGGGTTATATAAGACAATAATGTGGATATAAATCTAGGTGAGAGAATAAAAAAAATTCAAATGTGTACAAAAATGTATATTTATGCCAAATAATGTAAAATTTGTTACCGACATGTCTAATACTAAATACTATGTGTCTATAATTCCCGCTTTTAGTCTAGTATTGAAAGTCATAGATTAAAAGGATAAAAAAAATAAATTTGGTATATATATTCATGTTTAATAAGACATGATTTCAATAGATATGACCCAAACGTCCCATTTTTACCATACAAAACCTATAAGGAAACATGTATAGATCAATGTCCACTCATGATATAAAATTTGAAATATTTTAGATTATTAAATTAATTTAAATTTTAAATTCAATGAATGAATAGACCTATGGGTACATAAACCTTGTTTTTTGGAGTGTTAATTCATCAACCATAATTTAATATGGAAGAGTTATATAATTTGATTAGTGTAGAATCCTTAAATGTATCCCTTAAAATATCATCATAACTCTTTTTTTAAACCCTGAAATGGGTTTATATGTCAAGGTTGAACCCAAAACAAGACTGAATGTCATAGTTAAACCTTAAACATGTTCATGTAAAAATTAAAATTCTATTTAAATCACTTTAAATGGATTTTAGATCTAAATTCCTTGGATATTAAAATTGAACTTCAATATATAAATATAAAAATGTTTCCATGAACCATTTTCATGCCCCAAATCTAATCCATCTATACATAAAATTGATATATAATGCAATATTTTCTATCAATATGATCAATATAATAAATCTAATATTTTTTCCTCAATGTGAACCATATAATTTGTATCATAATGCATATAATATATTAAGTATTCCTCATAATCATGTATAATTACCCACATAATCCTCAATTAATCTCAATATGAATCATATAATATCACCCAAAATATAAGTTATTTATTTGTCATATATTTAATGTTTGAGACAAGCCCAATGTATGTCTCTCTTTTGAGGTGAGGGGTGAATCCTACAAATAACTCATCTCAAAATAAATATTTATGTGCATCACGTCTTATATATAAAAATGAAAGCATGTGTAAACACATAAAGCTAGTATTAAATACTTAAGAATGTCAGTATTGACTAATATTTACTATACATGACTTTTTCATATATGCATGAATCTTTCCCACACTTGCTCCTATCTAACCATATTCTATATTCCCAAACATCTCAAATAGATAGTGTATGTGAGCCTTAAGATAGTGGGAATGGTATAGAATTTGAAGGTGCATCCATCATATATATTTACCAAGTCTATAATACTGAGGTGGTATGTAATTCATAAATCTTGTTTACATCCCCTCCTTTAATATAGTAATTAAATTGCTAGTTTAAATGAAATTAAATGTGTACCTAGGTATATATAACACACCTTACCCTTGCATTAGTCTAACTTTAGTGTTTTGTTGGTGAATTACCTAAAACTAAGAACATGTTAAAGTATATAATCAGTTAATATAATCTAAAATTAAAATCATTGAAATGAAGAAAATTGAAAGAGAGAAAGGTTTAGGAGTACACCCTTGTCTCAATGCCACTATCTTGACTTTTGGAAATTTGATTTGAAAATATTTATCATTATGAATCATTATGGATATGATTAAGATAAATATAAAATGTTTAAATTTTATATATTTAGAGAGATAGAGAGGTTGGAGGATACATTCCCCCAAATTTGGAGAAATGGTGAGTTTCCACTAATATTGAGATTAGCTCAACCATGCAACCTAATCATACTTATAACATGGTGAATGTGAGTGAACCAAGCTAAATCACACTATATATCTAGTGATTTTAGATGATGTAATCAATTCTAACCTATAAAATCAAAAATATTGAGTGATTTAATCACCTCAACAATATCAAAATCTAACTAACTATTGCACTAGATTGGCTCAATAAACTTCATAAAATTCCAACCCTGTGGGTAATGATAGTACATAGAAGTTTTTTAAAGCTAAAAATGAATTAATTTTCAAATTTTAGGTACAGGTTTCATAACATATGAACCTTAGATATGTATCATGTTAAAAAAAAATTATAATAATGGTACCAACATATATAATTCTACCAAAAATGTGTATCTAAATGATATAATTATGCAATTTAATGAATTTGAAAACTATGTAAGTGTGGAGAACATGTTTTTAAAACATTCACCCACTATAATATGAAATTAAAATGTTGTGTTAGTGTGGATAACATGTTTCCAAAACATGCTCCCACTATAATCTAAAATTAAGATTGATATGAGTGTGAAAAACATGTTATGCCCCCACTATATATCTGAAACCATGAAGAATATTGAAGCTATGACTCTATGAAATGCCCCAAATAATATTCCCCAAATTTTGAGGTGAGTGGAATTATAAATTAGTATTTACTTTACCTCAAAAGGATAAAATAACCATTTAATCCATGAATTTATCATGTAGCATATAGGGGAAACATGTCTATGTAGATATATCATTAAAGCATGCATAATGTGATCACATCAAGTCCAAAAATGCATTATGTGAATAATGGTAACATATAGATATTAATGGTGCAATATCAATAAAAAATAAATCACATACATAATGTCACTCAAAATACAATAAAAATACAATGATCCAAGAAGACCACAAATAAGGGGCATGTTTAAATGGCACAATATAAGGGAAATGACTTACTAAAAAATTCAAAAAAATAATAATGACATATTTAAATGTCAAAGAGGAAATCAAAGGCATAGGGGTTGAAAAATTGATCATATTAAAATTCTCAAACAAGAAACACAAAACAATAAAAGAAGTGCATAACAAATAAGTATAAGTAACCAACATATCATACTAGTCTTTGAATATATGTTTTAGAAAAAAAATTTAAGTACATGGCATATCAAGTACACTGTAAAAGATATAATCATGGATAAGTTCATGTGTAAGTATGTAAAATCAAACATGATAATGGAAAAATTACCATACAATCATATAACCGAGGTATATCATGATTAAATAAATGTATGCCCCAATGTCTAGATGACATGAGTAGAAGTAAGGCCCAAAATTTGAAAATGCATAGATAATATATCTATGTATACTTGTATCACACTCAAAATATGAATGAAACACATGTGTGTATAAATAAATTACATTTTTGCCATTAACGTAGAACTAATAATATAAATGCCAATGAGCTAATAAAACATGTAAATATTTTTGGAATTTTTAAGATTTTCTATTTTTTTCTATTTTTTGAATATTTGAAAGGTGATCTCATCCAAAGGATGATTTTAGGTATCTTCCCACTATAAACTTGGTGTAATAAATTAGTGATACTAGTAAGGATCATGCATAAGTGTAATGCTTGTCACTATATAATATTTATTGTGCTACGTATGTATAATAGGACTCTATGGCCATGAATAAATAATAGTATTAGGGGTTTATGGAACCCATCATTTAATGGTTTTTGGTTTCTATGAAATAGAAATAATAGAAACATGTGTAGGTGATTTGGATACCTTAATATGGTTTGTAATATATGACGATTCTTTAGAACCCACTTTAGATGTTTGATGTAATAGTCACTCATGTGTTAGATACCACATAAAAGGAATTGCCTACTATTAACAAATTTTTAAATAATTAACCTTAGTATGTTTGATAATTAATAACATGGGTATAATTTTTGGTTTATTAAGAGTACGATCATATGGAATTATAAAAACTACAATTATCTAATTGGAATTAATGTATTTAACACACCCATACAATGTAGAATTTATTACTTGAAGTGTATTTATTTAAGGTCATCCCAATAACATATCAAAGGTACTCATGGAAGGTATAACCAATAATGTGATAACCACATGTATGATACCCATATATAAATGTAAATCAATCTCACCAATAAAATGAAGTGATTTCCCATCAAATTCTCTAATTAATTGATTTGAATAATGTAAATCATGATTTGTAGAGCCAAAACTCATAAGTAATGTCATTGTAAAAACATTATTTCTTGTACCATTATCAATCATAACATTGTGTATAGGCTAGTGATCAAGTTATGCTCAAATGAATAAGGAATGAATATCTGAGTCATCATAATAACATTAGTTAAACTAAGAAATAAAGAATTTGACACAAACAAATAAAGTGTATATAATTTGAATGTATATCCATGATATGTATTTGTCAAGTGTATAAGATTTAAGTGATTTATGATTTATAAATAGTTTTTCAATTAGGTTAAAAAAAACCAATTGGCAAGGGGTGAAAATATATATTTTGTGAAAGAGTATCATGTAACACCTCTTATGAATCAATAGCATAAGGTGAGTTCACAAAATATTTTTCAATATTTTTAATATTATTTTCAAAAGTTTTATAGTTTAGATAAGATGTTTCACCTCTTGATTATTTAGGTTAGATCTTTGATAAGTCAGCAAAGGATGTAAACCCATAGGTTGGGTAGATATAGGCATTGAAACTGAGAATTGGGTTCCCATGTAATATGTGTAATAATAACTTTATGGATTAGATGTTGTAAAACATAATCCATACCTACACTAGATGTTGGTAGATTTATTAGAATGGAATCAATTGTGGTACCTTCTAAAGATTCACTATCTCTAGGCAAGAAAACCTTATTTTTAGAATTCTCATTGATTTCATCTATTTTTATTAATGAGTAACTAATGATTATTTATATTCCATTTGAATATGCATTTTTCAATTAAGATGTTACATTTATTACAAATGGAAAATTTAGAAATTGAAAAAAATTATAGCAAACTGAAACCCTAGATAACTATAAACCCTAGGAATAAAAACAATTGTTTAATTCACACACACACACACACACACACACACACACACACACACACACACACACACACACACACACACACACACACACACAAACACACACACACACACACACATCTAGTTTACCAAATTTTTAAACATAATATTTATATTGGAAACATATATGTTTAAATGGGTAGAGATATATTATGCAATAAGTATGATAAATTATCTCTAAAGTAGGCCAATTAATTTGTAAACTTAGATAAACATATATTAAATATATTATGATGTGTTTAACCCTAAAAAGTCTAGATTGGGGCTATCTAGGTTTTAAAAGGGAAAGATATATTATGAGGTACAAACATGATAAACTATCTATAAATAAATATAATTAGATGACAAACTTAGATAAACATATAGTAAATTTATTATGCTGAGATAAGATAAAAATAGTAAGTAAAAGTATGATAGATATGTAAATCATAAATAAATAATATACTTAGTTTTATTGCTAACATAATTTTGGATCTATAACTTTCATAAAATATAATGGAATAGGGTTATGGAATAGTCACCAAATTATGATTTGAGTGCCTCTAGAGTTGTGGATACTAGCATCAGCCTTGGACAGTTATGTTGATGTTATTATTTGAACTTCATGTAGGTGTCCTATATATAATGCATGCTAGAAAAGGATGATAACACTTGGATTATTCTACATTTGTATTTTCCTTAATTTTTATGCATTCATATATAGATCATGGATTATTATTTTTTACATATTTAAGATACCCTAATTCTTCATCATCATAATTGTTGTGATGTAACACACATGCCATTTTAAAAATTCAATTGGGGACCCATTATTTTTGGAAACATCTATTTAGGGGGAACAATATAAATTACAATTCTAAAATATGATGTTATTCATAAAAATATTAAGTTTATTTATGTGATTCTAAATTAACAAAAACTCAAATCTTGAAAATCAAAGATTGAACAAACATTTTAATCCTATTATTGATTAATAATACTAATATGTTTTTCATCCTAGTTTTCCTACATGTTTTGTGTGATCGAAATACTATCAACTAGGACTTGTTAATCACCCATGATTGATTATTAATTTTTGTGGTAATTTGTGTTATTACATTCCCTGGAGCCTTTAGATTTATTAAAAGTTTAAGTCTTTGGATAGATATAGAGCTTTTAAAACATTGAAAAATGGCATTATAATATTACACAGATCCTTTAAAGTTCAAAATAAAGTGTAAGTCTTATGATCCCCTGAGTTATAAAAACGTGCCACATGGTGTATTATAATGAACCCAAGAATATGAAGACTAATAAAAATTATCAATCAACTAATAGATCCAAGCTCACAGAGTCTAATGGTTTAGAGCTTCTAAGATTTAACATTTCTAAGCATTCAACACTTGGCATATTTTTATCAATCATAACCCCATAAGGATTAACATAGTAAGATGATTTACACTCTAATAGTTTTAACCTTTTATTCTATTAACAAGTGACACTTGACACCTTTTCATTCAAACACAACTCTATAAGTATAAAATCAAATTAAACTGTTCAATGGTCTTATGGCCCTAATTTTTTGAGTCTTCAGGTCTTTGATATCATTTCATGTGTTTGAATTTCATTACTCATATCCATAAAATACACACATAATTCATATATACAAGTGGTGAAGGCTCCTAATTTTTGAGTTCCTATATTCCCAAGATTGTTCCACATGACTTAATCATGTTAACTTATGATCCTAGAGCATACAAAACAAAATTAAAAATCTGAGTCAATTTAATATAGATTAGATAAGTGTCATAACTTGAAGCAAAAATAGAAAAGTTACACATAAATAAGATCAAAATATAATCAAAATATCTAGTGAAAAAATAAGTGACATTTATCTCAAATGGGATGATTAGACATGTAAAGTTAACAAAATGTTGGCATTTATCAAGGAAATCAACCCACCAAAGTTGACTAACACATTCAAATTAAAATGGGAATTAAATCTAAATGTTTTTATTTAAATTTATGACACATGAATTCATTCAAGACTTAGATTTTAGAGAGATATATTATAAATGAATGTGAATGAAAGTCATTTTTCCATTACTATCTTGATCAAGGATAGTAAGTTCAAGCCTTAAAGCATCTAAGAAGCACTAGTTTTCTTAAGTGATCTTAACAAAAATTAACCAATAAATATACAAGAATAATTATATAATTTAAGTTAAAATGATGTCCTATTATTCAAATTAGGGTCATCCATAAGCTCCTTATATGTATTCTTTTTCTTTAGGTTTGTAATTTCTAGATACTCGAGAAGAGTGCCTTAGACTTCAAATTCCTTCACTACTCAACATTGTGCGATGGAGTGGAATATATGGTTTCATATTATGCACAAGATCAAATACCTATAAATGAAAATCAATATATAAATGACCTATTTCTCATTAAATCCTAAGGCCTCCATCAAGTAATGATAAAACCAAACTTAATTCCTTTCATAGACCTAAGTAGAGGTTTATTTTTCAATGGAACATTTTTTGGGGATTTTATAAACATTAGTAAAATAAAGAACATAGTTTCTTATATTTTTGTTAGGAAATTTGAGAGGTATCTTATTCTTCAAGTCCTTGAGATATCTTATAACCAATTCTTTGCAAATTTTTAGCTTGAGAAAAATATCATAGATGGAATATTAAAACAATGGTTCATTTAAGGCCATACTATGAACCTAAAGGGATGGAATTAATCCAATTGTATTATCAAGTTTGGACTAGGAATTAGGTTAACTATGGCTCTTTTAAACCAATTATATAGTTTTTATAACACTACATATTTTTAGGATAAGTGGGTCCTATTGTTAGACATTCTTTTAACATCTAAACAAATAGTTGGCCTAGGAGATATCTTAAGTTTCAAGATGAAGACACAAATGTTTTATCCATATCATGGGATATCTTATTGGAATTTGTATATGATATCATATTTAATAGATTAATTATGAGGCATAGCTCATAAAACTCATGGGTAATTATTATAATCATCAATGAAATATATTTCAAATAAAATCAGTGGTGATTCTTCATTTATGTTCATATACAGGTTCAAGATATGAAATTCAAAGAATATGTTATGAGATATATCCTCAAGTGTTTCAATAAATTCATATAAATTTGATGCCTAGGTTATATTAAAATCTAAGAAGGAGCCTTAAAAACATAGGTGACTACGTGTATAACTCCATTATCACTATCATCAAGATATAAGGCACATGAACATCTCTATTGATATTACCACACCATAACCTACATAAAATTATAGATAAAAAATAACATTTAAAATTTACAATAGAATTTATGAATATTTATGCTAAAAACACATAGATTATTACTTTCAAACTCATTTAATAAGTTGGAAACTAAAATATGTGATTAGGTCACATTTCATCCAAGATGGCAAACCCAAGAATTACAATAACCTGTAGCTAGTACCACTCAGGGAATGAGATCCTAGGAAGAATATAATGGGATATCTAAAATACATTAAGGAGAATAAAAAGGTGAAAATTTTATATGGTAACCAAGAATATGACCATGACTTTTTATTTTTGAATTCATAAGATGACATGAAGGTATGGACCATGATTAATAATAATTTGATGTTTATGATTTGGGATCAAGGACTTCAATATGATCTTGATGTTATAAAAGAAAAGGAAAAAAATTCATGGAACCATCAATGGCCTCATACCTATTCACATGATTCACATGTGCAAGATTAACCCTCCTCTGTTATAGGAGATCAAATAAACTTTTAAGAAGTAAAATGAAGTAGCTAGAGGAATTCCAACACTCAAGGAAGTATGGAAATTATAAAAGGTCTCCTGGTCCTCTATTTCTTTATTCATCTCTAGACACTACTTCTACAATTTTGGGAATAACTACAACAAAGGAGAAGTTTACACCTCTTTCAGATTGAAAGAGGAAGAGAAATATTTTTATCACACCACTACCACCCATTACAACAATTAGCTAGGGAGGTATCCTTAATTTTCTATAGGTTTCATTATTTTCTATTCCAACTACTCATAATTCTCTAAATTTTCCTTAGGTAAGTTTACCAGTATTCACTACCATCAGTGCTGATTGTTCTCAAACTCTTCCTACCATGCCAATTTTGGTCACCTATTTCCCTACCACTATGGTCACACCAACCATACCTTCACCACCGCATGTATTTATGTTTTCCACCACTATTATTCATTCATCTCTTTCACCATCTCTTCCACCTTCCATTACCCTGATATTCACTTACCAAATAAATCCCAAAGATATTCCCACCTCCTCTAATGGGAAGAATTTAGAATAAAGGCCATCATTTGGTCTTCCCACTATAAATTAGTCCCTTGATGAGGAGGAAGAAGAGGAAGAATCATAAAAAGAGGATCTCAATCAAGTAATATCATCAATTGAGTACTCAACTAATGATGAAGAATAGGGTTTATAAATAATGAATGGGGTAGGGTTAGAAATGAGTGAAGAGGAATCTCCATAAGATGAAGAGGTAGAATTGGGGAAGGATAATGCCATTAGATTTTAAAGCTTATAACAAAGAGTAAATATGGTTGGCTCTTTGTATCAACAAATCCTCACAAAATAACAAATTTAGAACATAATTTAGTAGTTTCTTCCCTAGTTTTATTTGTCCCCACTATAAATAATCTAGTTACAGACTTACCTTAGCTATCCTAAGTATTCTTTTGTATATTTATATTAATTCACCCATTTTTTCTCCTTTAATGAAAATAAAGGCCCCAAAGAAAGGAGTTAATTTTCAAAGTGAGATTAAGGTTTCCTCTTATTACCCTAAAATGCCACCAATTCTCAAGAAATAGTCCTTTCAAATCAGAGCTACCAATGCCCTAGTCATCACCTATGTCATTAGCTACTATGACAATTGGGAAGATATTATGATTAACCAAGTTTGTGGCTAAGTTTACTATTTTAACTCAATTTTCCATATTTGGAGAGTTATTTCAAGCATTATTCAAATTGTATAGAGTGGAACATTAGATTATCTCTTGGCTTATGGGTTTAATATAGCAGAGGCAAACCTCTGGATTAAAGGGTTAGCTCCCTAGATATATTTATTGTAGCTCATAACCTATATTACTTGATTTATTAAGATGAAAAGAGATAGATAAAACATGAATTAAACTCAATATAATGAGGTGATGAACCAAGTTTATCTCAACTAGACTACCATTAACTTTGACTATGAAAGATGTCTCACAAAACTAGTTTCAACGTCCAAGATTTCTCTAACATAACTATTTAAAACATAAAGGTGATATGAAATGCACTTATCAAGATGAGTGAAAAAAAGGTAAAATTGTATGCAATAATTCTTTTCCTTACACTTATATAAATACAAAGACACTAACTACACTTCATGTGACCTGTTAGAGATAAGACTACTTACACAAAACATGAAGAGAATAAAGTGAACATAAGGATCGATGGTTGTCACTTGTCATTCAATTATGCACTACTTCACACACTTATAAAATAAGTTATGAATTAAAAACTAGATTAAAATAATTTTATTCAAAGGTAAAAATAGTGTTGAAACCGATAGGGCATCACCATACAAAATGTGGATTCTACAACCCTAGACAAAAGTGGTTGCTTGTATAGAGAATGGTTAAGAGAGAAAAAGAGAGGTGTGGTAGAAAAATATTGACAAGTATAAATGAGAGTTAAATAATAAGGAGAGCTATGATATAGGTCAAATAGACCTCTAATTCCATTTGTCTCACTCTTAAATTAGTTCCAACTTTCCAATTGGTGTAGGGGTTACAAACTTCCTTGACACCATGATTATCCCCTTGAAAACTATTCTTATTTACATGAAAGGAGTTAAAATTGGACTTTATAACCATTAATTTTCCTTTAAATGAACACATACCACTCATTTAGCATGTATCATGCCTTAATAAACTCTTTTGAACTTCCATTCCATCATTCATGTGCATAGGTGTCTTGAGACTCTTCATTTCCCACAACTAGTTTGGTCCAAGTGGATAAAAACTCAAATTATTATTATTAAACTCATAAAAACTAGATGAATGGTATTAAAATATGTTATAAAGTCTAAAAAATACCATTTTGTTTTTTTAACTAACTCCCAATAATTCATTTTACTCCTCTAGCCATCACTCAGCTTAATTCCCTTATAGCCTTAAAAACCTATAAAACTCCTTTTTTAGGTAGTTTTATGAATTATATTAAGAAATAAAAGGAATATTATAGTATCCAATATCTCCATACAATTTCATCCCATAAATCTGAGTGGAAGTATATAGTTTTTACCTTTTTCTCTCTTGAATTAGGTCTCAATTAGGCCATCTTGCCTAAGACCCTACTTTATTGATCTATACTTATAAAACATGTGTTAACTAACCCAAAGGAGTTTTATTAACTTTACCTAGTCAGTAAAAAACCTCCATGTCAATTTTTGGGTCATAATACCTTGTGTAAGTATGCAAACTAGTAAATGGCCTTACCACCTAGTCTCATTTTGAGCCTATTTGAGACTACCTTCGAAAATGGACCTAGTTTGATCACCTAAAAAATATCATCACCAATTTTTTTTATGTTAATGTGTGGAAAACTCCCAAATTACCCAATCCCATGAATATGAATCTTTCCCCTTCTTAGAACACCTACAAAACACCAAAAATATGTAAAAATAGGGAATTTATTGAAATATGTATAAGTGATGTTAGAATAAAATTATATGTTGGTGATATAAATATAATAAAAAATAACATAAAATAGGTTTCAAGATCAAACTATGTCATTATATATGCATTCGATGCTTTTTTTCCATGACTGGTCAATATCACAGTTTTTGTGAGGTTTAAGACCTATTTGGGGTCTTATAAATTTTTCATAAATAATAGATCATTAAATGACCTCATTAAAAATTTAAAACACTATTTATATACACATTTAATTATCCCAAGTTTCCTAGGTTCTCATGCAATGTGTAATAAATGGTATGAACATCTAAATTTGCTCTTTGGGGGTTGTTTAGCATTCTTGAGGCTAGTGAGAGGTCAAGTTTGAGTTTTGGGTATAAAAACTTCATATAAATATTTTAATAGGTTAATAAAAATTTTAAAATACATATCCATGATTTTAAATAAATTATAATCCTTTTTTAACCTTATATATACAACTTGTACACTCATCAGTGTGTTCGGATTTTAAGACATGTCTCCTTCTTGTTAGCCCTCAAGGGAACTTGATGGCAAATATAGTGTGTGTGCACTTTTGAAATTTATTAAAAAAATTTAAGTTATTTTTCACTACTTTTATGACCATTCATGATGTATACAATTCTTATTTTGTGCCTTTGAGATCATGTGGACCCCGAAGTCTTTATATTGCCCCTTGCTAAAGGAGTGGACCAAGTTAGAGACAAAATTATGTGTATATACACTATTTTTGTGACATCCAGTAGACCATGGATTTATTTTTCAGTTAATTACCACCATATTTAAAAAAATTTAATTCATGATATTTCTTATAGAGGCCTCAACACTTAAATTTATCAAGACTAGTTGTAACTTGCTAGTTACAGTGTGAGAATTAGGCTTCATTAGGTCTAAGATTATGTTTAAAAATTTTAATATTGTTACCAGACCTGAGTAGTTATATTGAGGTTTCCAAAAAAATATTAAAAAAACTCACCAAATATATTCATCTTCATATACTCCTCTTCAGTCCTCACCTTTTTCAAAACAAGCAAAACACTAAAAAATAGACTTGTAGCTTATGGTTGATTGTGTATAGGGAAGTGAAAACTAGTTTTATAAATATTTTATAATCTCCCTTCTGGTTTAAAAAATCCTTTATGAAATTTTTTTATATATTTTGTATACTACATAGTTATTTTCATGATTTTTGGTCTTCACTCAAGATTAAGGTATGTTGTCACTGTCATATAGTTTGTAGGTGACTTCTATTAGGTGTCTTGACTGCACCTTGAGAATTAGAACCTCAACACTCACCTCAGTGATATTTTTAAATATTTAATGGAATTAATTAAATTTATAATTAGTCTTAATATACTCTTAAAACTCTTTGACTTCCTTGTTTATCCTAAGCACTATCATAGACCCTCAATCTTATACCTTATAGGTGTTCTTGATGTTTAGACTATATCTTTTGGGTTTAGAACATCATCTCCTCATTACTAAACTATTAAATATTTTATTGAAACTAGATATATTCGTAATCATTCTTTGGTTTTTCTCAAATACCTATACCATTATATGATGTAGTTTAAAGCTAGTCCATTCCATTAGTAGGCATGTATCTTACCTTTAGGGTATTGACTATGTTAGGAGTCTGAAGACCTCATTATCACATGATTAACATCATAAAAGTTCATGAAAAAAGTTTAAGTTAAAAATTTGAGTTTAAATAATCTCCTAACACCTATCTATTCTTTTCTTTATGTTCATTATGTCTAATTAGGTTTTTTCCACTTGTAGGTGTTCACTGAGGATGGTTGACTATTTGTAAGTTCTTAGAAACCTCACCCTCACACCACTATTATTTTATTTGTATTTTATCTTAGTTAAGTATTTTATATGGTCTCAATACATTCTCAATCATTACTCCCTCTTACATTTCAAGTCACTTCTTTAAAGTTCCATTCATACAACATTACTGTATAGACCTATAAGAGAGAACTAGTCTATCAATTCAAATTCATGTCAATCTTTGACTATATATTAGGATATATTAAAGGGATAATGTCCTATGAGATAAATAAAAAATTTTAATATCTTCATGTTTCATAAATTCTAGTGTTGATTTGTCTTTATTTTTGATCTAATATGTGGACCTATACGTTGTTTTTAGACTACGTAGGCTACAAAGAGCCATTCTTAAGTTTCTAAACATATTAAAATATGTAAAACCCCTATATACTATAATTATAATTCCTAAATGGTATAAAAATATTATTACTAAAATTAAGTCACCATCAAATCACCTTATAGTCCTATACGTACTTCATACAATCATCTTATGCATAAGCCCTATGAGTAGAGAATTGGCGATTCTAGTTAGCTAAAAGTAACTTTGTAGTGGAAGTGAGGTATATATAGGCAATTGAATGTATGAAGATATTAATTATGACTCTACATAACTCTTAATCATCTCCCATCTATCCTTATATTCTATATAACATGAAATTGAAGGAAACAAGTGTGAATCTCTCATTTGAAGGTGCATTAAACTACCATCTTGAGCCTCTCATGCTTCAACATGTGAAATGTTATCTTAATAACTTCACACTATGATATATTACTAGTGTTTGATCTAAAATGGTAGTCAAAAATATATTAGAATGTTAATATAAACCATGTTCCTAAATATCATCACACTTGATTAAGATGGACCAAAACACATCTAAGACAAAATAACAATGAATCCATAAAATTGAGGGAGTTTCCATGAATAATGAAGCACTATAAACCTCTGATAATCACTACCATGAAGATAAAAAAGTCTTATAGTATAATTCATTAAAATAAATAGTACACTGAGATGTTATTCCTTCAACTGAAAGCACCTAATAGAGATGATTTTCTTGAAGAAACCACCATGAAATGTATATACAAGACCTGTAAAAATCACCCTAAAAATCATTCCTCTCCATAATTTTTTTATATGGAGAAATAGGATCCAAAATAGACCCCTCTTAGATGAATAATCCATAATGACCTGCTATCATTTTTAGTGATTTTAATAAATAACAAGTCATCAATATGCAAGCCAATTCCACTTATTTAAATCTTAATATTATCAATAACAATGGCCAAATTTTTAACTCCTAACTCTCTCTCTCTCTCTTGGCCGTACCTTTTAATGCAAATTTGCCTTCTTGAGCTTTTGAAGGTAGTGGTGGAGAAGAAAAGTTTTATGGAGGGTTAGTTTCAAATAAAACTTGGTATATATCTATAAAATTATTTGATGGAGCCCATTAGACACTCATAAATTGTTTTAAATTGAGAATATATATTTCAAGGTCATACAAGTGCTTGAAAATTATATTTTTTCTAAGATTAGGCATTGAAATGTAGGTGCTATCAAATTCTAATTTTTATTAAACATTATATCACCTCTTTATAACACTATGGATGTTTTTAATCTTCCTTAAACCTTATCTTTATAAAGTGGTACATCCAACCCTTCCAAATGGGCCAAAAGGTGGCCAAATTCACATTTTTTACATATAAAAGTTAGAGAATGATAATATGACATTAAATACACCTCAATACAAAAATTACAATTAATATAGACTATATTATACCTTTGACCATGTTTGACCACTCCAAGACCTTGTGATTTACCATAGGATTAAACAAGTGAACCTAAGACAAGAAATTGGACAATGTTAGACAAGGGTACATATGACCATATGGGATAATTTAAGACCACTATAGACCATGAAAAGACCATGACATATATTATACACCTATATTAAGTTTTAACCTATAGTGGGTGACTAATTTTGACCTGGGATAAAAATTTGGTCAACATTCTTGGTGATTCATAGGGGTAGCATCCCTAAAATGATAATTGACAAGTAGCCTTATCCTTCCATTTGGCTATGGAGTCACTCTTCTACTAATATCTAAAACTAATATACCTTCAAAATATTTAAAACTCATACAAAAAAACACAACAATGAGGAAACACACACTATGATCAAATCATTTAGGGAGAACCACACATAAAATACTCAAAGCAACATACCTAAGCTACTATATACAGACCTTAAAACATGTTTGAGGTAATCAAACACTTATTATTGATTTAACTAAGATCAAAAAAGATGTTTCTTGAGTCACAACTACTCCATCAGAATAAGTTACCATACGATGGATGCTTTTAAAAAAAAAAATCATGTGAAGGTGATGAAAATCCTTACCAATCATAAGACTTATTCTAGATATAAGTTTACCACTTGAAACTTTTTTGAATGGTCCTCCTAGATATCCTTTAGGACTACTTGATAGTCCATCATGCTTGGTCTCCTTCATGATCATTTGGTATTCCTCATTTTTATTCATGAGAGTCATGGAAATTCTCTCAACTCCACCTTCATCTATAACATGAATTTTTTTGATGTCTAGAGATTTCAAACTTGTCTACTTGTTACTCAAGCATGTCTACAAGTGAATCAACTTTAGATAAAGGTTCATGTTGTTCCTCGATAATAAAAAACTTCTACCTTAACATATTACACTCTTTCAATATTTTAGCCTTGTTGATAGTGATTTTAAAATTCTCTTGATGCTCCTCAGGTTGAAAAATGACCTCACTCTAAAACTCATTCTCATTTTAAGGAAGGGCTTCCTTACTCACTTGCTCAAAGTCTTATACTATGGCATGAAATTTCTACCATAAATCTTCTTCTTCTTCATGAATGTCACATTCATGAACCTATTCCTTTTGACAAGGCATAATTGAATTATATTATTTATCATAATTATATATCACAATTTTAAACTCATCATCACCATAAAAATGAATAATATAGTTACCTTCTACATCTTGTTAAAGAGGACCATCAAGGCTTACTTTAGAATGTTCATCACCTTCATTCTGGATGATGTAAGTGCCAATACTTATCTCTTAAATGAAATAATATGGATCATATGTTGATAATTATTATCATTAATTTCAATTTTTATGTAATTTTATGTCAAGGTTAATGGCATTGATGTCAAGGTGCATATGGTGAAGATGCATGGTGAGTAGTCTGTGAGGTATGAGATTGTGCTTGATGTGAGAAGGAAGATAGGTGAAAAGAGAGAATTTGATGGAAAAATAATGTCACTATGTTGAGAGATAATTTTAAATAAACCTAATGATTATTTTGAGGCTGATGTCAATATTTTAGTCAAGGTAAGCATTACTAGTCCTTGAGTATAAGGTGTCTTGAGAAGCCTAGTCATAACAAACATAGTCATATCATGAGGATATGCATGATGAGCATGAATAATTATGTATAGAGTTATTTTATTGTGTAATAAACATGAAATTAATGTGGTCAAGGTGTAAAAGAACTAAATAGTGTTTCAATGTTAGTTTTCAAGTTTCAAGTGCTTGAGAAGCCTAGTCATGGCAATAGTCATAACATGATGAGGCCTTGTGATAAGGTATGCATATGATGGATTCATAACATGAGTTCCATTAATCATGAATATATGTATGAGGTTGATTTATCATGTATATGAAGTATTTTATCACTCATGTGTGTCTCATAGTGGGCCTATATGGGTAGGACCTATAAACTTAGTATGCAACTAAACCACTTCTAGACCCTGTTTGGCCTAATGAGGCATCATGATCTACTATCAAGGTATATAAATGATTCAAATAAATTTTTGAGCATGTTATAGGTTGATTAATTATGTGATTTATATGGAGAATAAATGGAAACAGGCATGAAGGTTAGTTCAAGACCTAATGTAAATTGCACATTAAGGTCTAAGAAAGCAAAGAGAGAGATGGTGGCCAAATGAGGTATGAGATTTATATTTAAATATAGTAATTAGAATTCAATCATTTTCAGTTATGTGATAGATTTCCTTAGGTGTGTTGATCAAGTTAGAGGTTAAAAATTTAATTTGTTGGCTTGAAAAAGTGTTTTAAGGTCTCTTGTGTGTAAAGAATGAAGGGTTTTCAACTTGAGGACTTTCAAGTATTCATTGGCATGTTTAACCTATGAATTATAACCTAAGATATTCATGGTAGATGGGAAATGGTCCTAAGTCAAAGTTCTAGGCATTCTTTTTGGAAATGAGGGGTATTACTTTATGAACAATCATTAACACCAAAAATAATGTCAACCTTTTATAAATCCCTAACACTAACCCAATATGAAATAAGTTGTTATAAAGTGATAAAAATTTATTATTATGGATATTTATGTGATTTTATTTTGTAATCAACTCTTCGAGGCACATTCAGGGGTGATTAGTTTGTTAGGTGAGTGAGTAAACCCTATAGAAAAGTCCTAATTTCTCATATATTTATTGTAGAAGTTAGAGTTGACCAAGTCAAAGTTTATAAATGGATGGAGTAAAATTTTTAAGACTTTTATTTTTTGTCCATGGTGGTTTATGTAAATTTTCTATCCCTCAAGTGTGATAAACTAGTCATTCAAATTGACCAATTGCTAACATGCCTAATGGTGAAAATTGTGAGAAATAAAGGTAATAGTGAGAGTTTTTTTAGGAATGGATTATCATGGAATAAGGATGAATAAAATTGAATTGATAAATTTTACAAAACTTTTAATATATTCTCATGTTTTTTAGAATTTTTGGAAGTTAGTAGTTATAGTGAAAATGTTGCTCACAAATTGACTTATTTATCTTAGTGAGGTCTGTGTATAGTGAGGTTATGACATTGTCTACAAGACCAATATTTACATATTAAAATATTAAATTTATATATAATTATGTTCTAATTATCACATAGTATCATCCCACATGCATCAAAATCACCATGACTGGTCTTCAACGTAAACTAATAGTTCTAGGTAAGCAAGTTACAATGATGAGTTTGAGGATCTATGACCTGATTTGAAGTTTATAATGCAGATGATATTGTTTTTGGGTACATTTATGTTCTATACATTCTTTTTATAATTTTTTATAATTATTTAAAGTGATTGAAATGTTGAAGCCAAAATGGGTTGACTAGTTGAGGTTTGAGTATGCATACTAAAGACAAAAAATGTGTCTACAAGACCAATAATTACCAATAGATATTATGATATTTTTATTGGAGGTTGTTATAATAATATTTAGGATAATTTTCATGCATTATAAGTCATTAAGTGTGTTCATTTAGGAGTCATAATTTTAAGTTTCCATGGCTATGTTTTGAGGCTAGTTGGTAGTTCAGAGTGAGAATTTTACAAAGAAGAGTTTGAACCTGTATACCCTAAGTATGATTATATAATTAATTTTGTGATTAAAATGAGTGAATTAGGTTTATGAATATGTGATTTATTTCCATGTTTATTTATCTAATTGGTGTTTTATCTTCAGTAATTCAAGATATAAATTTTGTGTATGCACATGCCTAATTGTGAATAGTATAAATGGTGTGATTGTAGTGGTGATTAGACTTTAAAAATATTATATAGCCTAAATGATCTTATGATAGGTATATTTTATTTTTTATTATATTTTCCTTCTGTGTGATGTCTTTAAATATGTTTCAAGGAAGGCAAAGTGTAACTTGTCTTAAAGTAGACCTAATGGGTTTAGGTCTCCATGAGACCTAAAGATGAGATAAGGTGTAGCTGAGGTAGGTCAAACCTAAAGAGAATCAAATAAAATTTTATCCATGTTTATGAATTTCCTAGTATCTATTCCATGTCCAAATAAAAAGGATATGAACAAGAGGATTGTATAACTACAAGGTAGTGTTAGGCCTATTATGTGAAGAATGTGTAAGTGAATAAGATAACACTTTATTGAGCATAAGGAGATATTATATAACATTAGAAGAGCATATAGGATCAGATATGAAAATTATATATTTTTGTTTTTTTATGATGATCAAGGTCATATGGCCTAACTAGTCTTGAAGAGACCTAATTGAACAAAGAAACCTAGAAGGTAGTTTGAGAGGGCTAAGAGTGTGAGGAGATGAAGAGGTGGTCATCATCAATTTGATGAGAAATAATGTGTCATGAATTTTATAAAATAAATAAATTGATTTAGTTGGTTTTAATTCATCTATGTTTTTGTTGTCTCCTTATAAGTTGGTGCTCGTTAAAGCATAGCTTATTTGGTGCTTATCTAGTTGGGGTTGTTATTCCATGTGAAGTGGGTGATTCAATGAATTTGGTGTTTATATTATAGGAATACAGTCCATTTTTATATATCATTTTTTAATTCCCATTGATATTTTACCACATATTTGATGTGTTCTTGTGTTTCGTGATTATGTGGATAGGTTTTTATGCATACTAGATCTATAAGCTTGTTTGAATGGTCTATGATTGCTTAAGTGAAATTGATAAGAAAGTTTTGAAGACTAATTCATCCCCCTTTCAATAATTTATATTTAAAAATCATATTCATAAGTGTCATCATGATAATAATCTACGAAATTATTAGATATACCCTCAAGTTTTGAATATGCTCCATCATCTATGTCTTGCTCCTCTTGTTCATGAATAATAAAATTCATATTAGAACTTGATTTCGCATATGGTTTAATGTGGAACTTGGAAAATATTTGGGTTGTTATAGTCAAATTTGATCCATACCTTGTTTAAATGTCAATAAGTACCAATCATTATAAATATACCCTCCTATCTTGGTGGTGAATTTTCTTGATAGACAAATACAAAAGTGTGCAGGTAAATCCATTGCCACTATGTCTTGTAAAATTGGAAAGCTTGCACAATCATGCAAGAATACCTTAAAACCTTTTATGATCCCTAATAAATTATTTATTTCACCATAAATATGTAACACTCCTTTAATATATGGCTCATATTTTGATTCCAACATGTCTCCAACTAATTTGGGCATGATTGAAGTGCTTGCACCACTATCCACAATGCAATTATGAACTAGCTTATCTCCCATGATGAGGGTATGATATAAAGGTGGTGGATTATAAGATTTTGTGGAGGGTTAAAAAATATGGTTACGTTAATTTTTTATGGATATGCCACCATATATTGATGGTTGAGTACTGGTATGGATTTCAGACAGCTGCTCTTAGAGTAATTTTTTTTGACTGGACATGTGGAGTACCTCCTAAAGAGAGATACTAGTCTTTGTACTCCTAAAATAATAAATGATATTAAAATAGTAAACATTCACCTTTTAATATATTACTAGAGGCAAATATGTACCTTTATCTAGAGGAAATGAATTACTTTGAGTCACCTTTCCCAAATTTTAAATTTTAAGTGGTGTAAGACTTGTAGAGGCTACCAAATTTATATTCACACCTTATTGCCTTGAAAGAGTGTTATTTGAAGTTGTATATACATCATGAACATATAAAAATATTTTATATTTTACCTTATGTTGGATAAAAATTAAATACTCTAATTTAGGACAAGTGTATCTTCCACTTGCAATTTTACAATGATCACTGCTTAACTTCCAAACTCTCCATTTGATTCTAATTGCATAAATATTTCATATTCCACTATTAATTGAGGAGTAGGCCCTAATTGAGATATAAAATCTTTTACTTAAACCTAATAATCATTAATTAACTATCCTTAATGCTATCATTATTCTCCTTGAACCAAATTACTATTTATTGGAACTATGACTCTTGTGTTACATGTAGAATTTGGATTACAAGCATTGGGTGGCCTATTAAAATTAGGCTAAACTTGACCCCTCCCTTGACCATTATGATAGGGTGGGAATATATATATATATATATATATATATATATATATATATATATATATATATATATATATATATATATATATATTAGGGTATTATTATGGGTTTTTGTGAGATCTATTTTTTTAATTTGATTGCCTAAATTGTGCCTCTAAGGCCTTACATTTTGATTCTCAATCAATCTTATCTTCTGATTTCTTTGGAACAACTTTAGACTTGTTCTTTGGATTTAAAATTTGGCCAAGGATTAAATAATAGAAAACATATTAGGAAATATTGAAATAGAGACATTTTAATGAATCTTATCAACTTGGATAAAACCATTATCATCTCTAATTGATATGTCATAGGCTTCCAACAAAGTGTACCCATCCATGGACTACAACATGATAGCTATATCAATCCCCATATCTCTAAGGTATGTTGGGAAAACAAAACTTCCCTGGGGTCTAATGGGAGGTGAAAGCCTATTCCATGTTATTTTAAACCTCTCATTGAAGTCATTAATGGTTTATTTAGGCCCTCTTTAGATAACATTCAACTAATTTATGAGTGATTTATGATCAATTTTATCTTCAAAACATTGAGTCAACAACTCTCAAAACTCATTCCAAGTGGTGATACATCCTCCCAAAAATATTATATACCAATCAAGGTATTTTATCCTAAGAGACATGGCAATAAATATGAATTTTATGTTAACTTTTATGACATTATGTAAATTGTATAAGATGGATATGTCCCTAAAATGCTCACTTGAGGTGATAACACATTCCCTATTGAAAGTGGGAACACTCTTGGTGGCATTATGAGGGATATCATCATAATAATTGAGGTTTATGGAATTTTTAGTATTGAAGGATGTGAAATAGTATTACCTAGCCATGTTTCCCTAAAATTCCTCTTCACTCTCTTTCTCTTCTTGACTCGTAAAATCTTCTCTCTCCAAATTTCAAGATAGGCTCAAGGTACTCAACTTTAAGAGGAAGTTTAGGATGAGGGAGTGGATTTGTAGATTGATTTATTCTAATATAAAATGACCTAGTAATGACCATTAAGAATGAAAAAAATAAATAAGAGATTGGTTTGTAACCATATGTTATACCTTTAGTGGAGTTTCTAAATGCTAAGTATAATACACTTATGCATATGTGATGTTGTCAAGACCAACATTCACCTTGACAAAATGTGCTTGAGAGAATAATCCCATTGGGATTGTTAGAAATATTGTCACTAAATTTTACACCCTTGGATAGTTATTTAAATCCTTCTCAAAAGTTAACAGAATATTAGATTACCTCTAGGCCTATGGGTTTCCTATAGTAGAGGTTAACCTCTAGACTAAAGGGCTAGCTCCCTATATATGTTCATTTTAGCTCATCACCTATACCAATTTCCTCCTTGGGATGAAAATAAATATAAATATCATGAGTTAAACATATTATAATGAGGTGATGAACCAAGTTAATATAATATAGACTACCATTAACTTTCACTATGAAATATGACTCACAAAATTAGCTTCAACATCCAATATTTGTCTAACATAACTATTTAAAACATAAAGGTGATATGAAATGCACTTATCAAGGTGAATGAATAATTTGTTTGATTTTAGACACTAATACTATTCCTTACACTTAGAGACAGACATAAAAACTGGCTACACTTCATGTGACCCATTAGAGACAAGACTACTTATAGAAAATGTGAAAGAGTAAAGTAAACACAAGGATAAATTATTATCACTTATCATTCAACTATGCATTACTTCAAACACTTAGAAAAAAAGTTATGAATTCAAAACTAGATTTAAAATATTTTACTTAAAGGCACAAACAATATTGAAATCAAAAGGTATTTACCATACTAGATTTTGATTATATAAACATATCCAAAAGTCGATGCTTATATATATATATATATATATATAGACACACACACACACACACACACACACACACACACACACACACACACACACACACACACACACACACACACACACACACACACACACACACACACACACACACACACACACACACACACACACACACACACACACACACACACATATAGAGAGAGAGAGAGAGAAGGAGAGAGAGAGAGAGAGCTGGTAGAAGAAGATTGACAAATGTCAATGAGAGTTAAAAAAAATAAGGGGAGTTATGAGACAATACAACTATACCCCTAAGGCCATGTGTCTCATTTTTGAATTAGCTCAAACCTTCCAAGTGGTATAAGGGTTATAAACTTGCTTGACACATTGACTAACCCCTTAAAAAATGCTCTTATTTACATTAAAGGGGTGTTAAATGGAACTTAAAACCATTAATAAACCTTAAATTGATATTATAACACTCATTGAACATATTACATTCTTTAATAAACTCCTCTAACCTACCATTCCCTTATTGATGTGCATAGGCATCTTGAGACTCTTCATTTCCCAAACCTAGTTTGGTCCAAGTTCCTCAATATTCAAGTGCATATTATTAAACTCATAAAAAAAATATTAATGGTCTTAAAATATTTTATCAATTATGAAACAAATAATTTTGGTTCTTACACCAACTCCCAAGATCTCATTTTGTTCCTTAACCATTCACTAGTGCTAATTTCCTTATAGCCCTAAAAACATGTAAAACTCATTCTATAGGGATTTGTATAAATGATATTGAAAAATAAAGGAATATTTTAGGACCTATTATTTCCCTATATCTTGATAAAAAAAAATTTATCACCTGAATATGAGTGTAAATCTATCTTTTCTACCTTTCTCTCTCTTGAATTAAGCCCTAATTAGTCCTCCTTACTTAAGACCCTATTTTATTTCTCCAAAATTATACCTCACATTTAAAATAACCCAAAAAACATGTGATTAAATTTATAAGGACATCACCAACCTCCATTTCAATTTTTGGGTCTTGAGACATTGTGGAAGTATGCAAACCAAGAAATGGCCTTACCACCTAGTCTCATTTTGAGCCTGTTTGAGGCTATCTTGGAAAATAAACCTATTTTTATCACATAAAAAATCTCATAAGAAATTTTTTGGATGTTAATTGATATTAAATATCCTAGGTGACCTCATCCCATGATCGAGAAGCTATCTCCTTCTTAGAACACTTGTAAAACATAAAAAAACATGTAATAATAGGGAACTTGTTAAAATATGTACAAGTGACATCAAAATAAAATGACATGTGGGTAATTAGAATAATAAAAAATATCCTAGAGTTTTTATAATTAAATTTTCATTAGATATGCATTTGAGGTCTTTTTTCCATGATTGGTCACTATCAAGGTTTCAAGGTGGTTTAAGACCTATTTGGGGTCTTAATGATTGTTCATCAAGAAAAAATCATTAAATGACCTCCTTCCACTTGGAAAAAAATATTTACATACCAATTTAAATATCCAAAGTGTCTAATATTCCCATTCAAAGTGTGAGCAATGGTATGAGCGTTTGAAGTTACTCCTCGAGTGGCTTGCTTAACATTCTTGAGGATAGAGAGAGGTTAAGTTTGAGTTTTAAGTCTCAAAAATTCATATGACTATTATGATAGGCTTAAAAATCCATTAAAAATCCATATAAATGATTATTAATTCCTTATAATCCCTTTATACCCCTTTATATGCAACTAGAACACTGATCAGGGTGTTAGGGTTATAAGACCAATCTCCTTCTTACTAGCCTTCAAGGGTGCTTGATGTAAACATGAGAGAGGGTGCACCCTAAAAGTTTATTTAAACCTTTTTAATGGATTTTAAATACCTATAATACCCTTAATGAGGTATGAAATTAATGATTTGTTCTTTTGATCTCAAGTGGACTCCTAAGTCTTTTGACTACCCCTTGCTTGAGGAGTGGGCCAAGTTTGAGACAAAATAGTGGGTATTTACACTATTTGTGTGACCTAAATTAGACCATGGATGTAATTTTAAACTAATTTCAACCATATATACCAATTTTTAATGAATTATCATGCCCATAGATGCTTCAATAACTTAATTTCTCAAGAGTAGTTGTAGCTTGATAGTGATTGGGTGAGAATTAGGCTTCATTATGTCTTAGACTATGTTTTGACATTTTAATATTTTTACCAAACCTGATTAGTTTTATTTAACACTCATAAAATATCCTTCATCTTTATCAACTCCTCTTCATTCCTCACCTTTCTCAAAACAATCAAAACACTTAAAAACATACTTGTAGTGTGTGCTTGACTATGTGTAGGGAAGTGAAACCTAGTTTAATCAAACTCATTCAGTTTCTATTTTGGTTTAAAAAATCCTTTATGAGTTTTTGGTTTATATTATGTATATCTCAAATTTATTTTCATTTTCTTTATTAGTTACTCAAGCTTAAGGTCTTTTTTCACTATCATATAACCTGGAGGTGACTTTTATTAGGTGTCTTGTTTAAACCTTGTGTATTATAACCTCACCACTCACCTCATTTATCATATTTAATAGTTCATATACTTAATTTAAGTTTCAATTACACTTCATAGACTTTCCAAACACTCTAACTTCTTTGTTTATCCTTAGCATTACGCTAGACTCTAAATCTTGAAGCATGTAGGTGTTATTGATGTTTAGACTATATCCTTTGGGTTTAAAAGACCATGTAATATTTAATAACCTATATAATATGTTATTTAACATATATATAGTATTAATTAGGTTAATTTTTTTTCTCAAATATCTATAAAATTCTCTGCTTCAATTTGGAAGTCAAACTGTTTCACTAGCAAGCCTATAGCTTACCTCTAGGGTATTTACTGTGTTAGGACTCTCAAAACCTCATCCTCACATCATTAACGTCCTCAAAGATCATGAACATGGTTTAAGTTACCATTTGTGTTTAAATAATCTCATAACACCTTTATATTCTTTATTTATGTTCATTATAATCAATTGTGTTTTGGCCACCTATAGGTGTTTACCTAGGATTGTTGACTATCTGTAGGTGCTTACCAACCTAACCCTCACATTACTAATCTTATATTTCTATTTGAAGTTAGCTAAGGATATAAATTGGGCTCAATATCCTTTCAAACATTTCTCCATCTTACATTTAATGTCACTTCTTTCTTGATCTATCTGTATAATAGTATGTACAGGCTTGTAGGAGAGAGCTAGACTATCAATTCAAACTCATGGCGATCTTTGATTGTTAGTATCCCCATGTTTTAGATATTATAATATTTATTTGTCATTGATTTTTGGACCAAATTTTGGACCTACAATTTTAGGTCTTGTAGGTTACTTTTTGACTACTTAGGCTACAAAGAGTCATTCTTGAGTTCTTGGACATATTCAAACTTGTCAAAATCCTATATACTATCATTATAATTTGTTAATGGTCCAGAAATATTGTTACTATCATTAATTCACCCTAAAATTACCTTAAAATCTTATATGGAGGGAATATAATCATTTTATGAATAATACCTATGAGTGGAGAATTGGAGATTCTAGTTAGTTGGAAGCATCTTGGTTATGGAAGTGAGGCATGAATATAACATTAAATGCATGAAAATATAAATCTAGCCTCTCTATGAATCCTGATCATCTTCAATCTATCCTTGTATTCCATACATCATAAAACTAAAGGAAACATTTGTGAATCTCTCATTTGAAGGTGCATTAAACTACTATCTTGAACATCCCTTGCTTAAACATGTGAAATGTGATATTAATAACTTAAAACTATGATATATTACTAGTGTTTGATCCAAAGTGGTAGTCAAACCTCTAGTACACTATTCAAACACAAACAATGTTCCTAAAGAGCATCACACTTGTAGAAGATGGACCAAAACACATCTGAGATAAAAGAATAATGAATCCATGAAATTGATGGAGTTTATTTAAGACATTAATCACTATAAACCTCTGATAATAAATACCATGAAGATAAAATAGATACTTGCAATAGAATTCATTGAAATAGCCTGCACACTAAGACATTATTCCTTGAAGTGAAAGCATCTCATAGAGATGATTTGGATAAATAAACCACCATGAAATGGAAATCCAAGACCTATTAAAACCACCATCAAAATCATTTCTCTCCAAATATTTTTGATATGTAGAAGTAGGTACAATAATAAACCCCTCTCAGATGAATAAGCCATAGTGACCTATTGTCACTATTAATGATTTTTCATAAATAATAATACATCATTATACTAAATAATTCCATTGATTTTAATATTCCTATGACCCCTAACAATGACCAAAGTTTCATATCCTAACTCTCTATCTCTTGGCCATACCATTCAATGTAAAATTGCCTTCTATTTTAACAATTTTAGAAATATTGGTGTTTTATTCCTAATTTACTTAAATGTTCTAAGTAGTAAAATCATTAAATAATTATGCCATAATTAACCTAATAATTTTTTAATTTTGATTATTGTTTATAATTTTTAAAGATAGCATGCGAATAGAGAGAAATCAAACTTAGCTTAAACCTGTGCTGATTCAACTGAGACAAAGGCTGATTTTGACTATGTAAGACTAGGAGACTATCACAAAATAAGATATGAAATTCATTTTCTAATTGGATAAGAGTGATAAAAATAGATACGAGTGGCACTGATTTTATAGTCCACATCTACCACTATTGTCCTAAGGATCTGAACTTTTTGGGTTTTGTTTGATAGGTTTGTGTGACCCTATCTCTAAAGTTTTTGTAGTCATGAATCTATATAGATCCTTATAGAGCATATTTTCTCTTCAAACCCTATCTTCCATTATAATTTAACCAATTTTGAAAAAAAAATTGGAGGTTAGTGTGGTTAATATTCATTGGACCTACTTCACACCCTGTGTGTGGGTATACTACCTACATACCAATACTTTGAAGAGGGATCAAGCCATATGTAGTTCTACCTTTGAAAGTGATTGGTACAATTGTGATATGAGAATTCAAGGAAATTCTAAGCTAGGTGTGCTTGAGATGACTAGGGATTGGTGTAGGGATTTGAATATGCTATAAATAATATTGGATGATTGTATGTAGATAATAAGGAAATGTGCTTGAGTAGTCTTGCGTGTATTCTTTCTTACTTTGTGATTTGATCCAACCCTTTCCAAATGATATTTGAATGTAATTTTATAGGGATCAATTGGTCATGGATTTAATTTTATCGCACTATTTTGACAAGGATAAGGATGGAAAACTAGAAGGAATTCACCATTGAGGCCAAAAATGTGCTTGGACAACAACACCAAAAGTGGATAGGAGTGCAATTCATGTTATAGTCCTAGTGTGGTGATATTGTCCTTGGTAGATGAGACCTATGAGGATGGATTAGTCATGAAAAGAGGGTCATATTCTATCTAGGCTCAAGTCTAGAAGGCTATGAATGACTGGGAATCAATGAAAACAAGACAAAGAGGGTTATGAGAGCAATCAAGAGGGACCTATAGGTTTGGTGTCATTAGCCACACTCAAGTTACCAATTTTTCATTTTTATATAACTACACCTTCATGATCTTGTGAATTTAGTGATGGAGAAGAAAAGTTTTTTGGAGTGTAAATTAGAACTTAAACTTGGTCTAAAGATGTAAAATTATTTGAAGGATCCTAAGAGACACTTCTAAACCATTTTAAACTAAACACTAATCTTACAAGGTCATAAAAGTGATTTAAGAGTGTCCTATTACCAAGATTAGGTGTTAAAATATAGGTGTTGTCAGACTCTAACTATTCATTAACCTTATCTAGCTTATTTATGACACCAGGGACATTTTTAATCTTCTTTAAACATTATCTTCCTAAATTGGTAGTCTAACCCTTGCAAATGGGCAAAAGGTGGCCAAATTCAACTTTTTTGCATATACGAATCAAATAAAAGTTAGGCCATGATAATATGACATTAAATATAGCTCAATAATCATTTTATAATTAATATATACTATATGAGACCTTTGAACATTTTTTACCACTCCAAGACCCTATGATTGACCATAGGACTAGACAAGTGAGCTTAAGACCAAAATTTGGATAATGTTAGATGAGGGTACATATGACCATATGGGATAATTTAGGACCACTATATACAATTAAAATATAATGAAAAACATTAGATACCTCTATGAATTTTCAACCTATAATAGGTGACCATTTGTACTCAGGGTCAAACTCTAGTCAATAATTACTCTAATGAGGGAACTATCACCATGGGAGAGAATTGTTTACCTACATATCTAGTTCCCAATACAAATAAGTTAATTATTGTCACCACTATCAATAAAACCTCCTATTATTAATCTTCCACATTGTGTATATAAATACCAAGGTCTATATGAACAAATACTAATTATTCCCCAATTGGTAATGTAAATGTAAAATATAATGGATGAGAGATAGAATTTGGTCCTCACAGAGTTACAGTATCTAGCTGATTCTAAAATAATATTGGAACCATCTAATAGGTGAGGAAGAGGAAACTAGTGAATTAGAGCACAAGAGAAGAGATATAATTTGAACAAATGGAAAATTTGTTTCCTTTATCAAAGAATCCTAATGATTACACTGAGTATAATGAAGATTTATTTACTTTTGTGGATAATATTGGTGTGGCCATAAAGGAAATGTAATAGAGTAAAAAGGAAGATATAAAATAATCCAATAGATAAAAATTATACGTGCTCCTTTATAATTATGTAATGATGTTCAAAGTTTAGTTACTAAGGTGTACAAATTTTTGAATAACATCTATGTTTCCAAGGCAAGAAACCATTCTAATGGAATGAGTGTAGCCAATTTTTGGCATCAAATGAGAGGATTCAATAAAAGGTTGAAATTCTTGGTTCAATGTTCTATAACTAGTTCATTAAACCAGTTAGACATGATGACTAACATAGATTCATCCTAATGCCTTAACTATGTAATTACAAGAATGGATGTTTCCCTCAATTGGCACAACCAAATGAAGACTCTACTAGAACTTTTTCCTTATCATTATAGTGAAGCATTAGAAATTTTTATGGACATGATGGTCACTAATGTGATAATTTATATAAGAGAGTTATTCAATGGGATGACTTTTTAGAACCTCCTCCTCACAACCATAAATAAATTCAAGGAAAATTTTGAAGGTACCATATATAGAATCAATGATGAAGTCGTAAATTTAGTAAATTTTGCTAAAGATATGGTGGAAAGAACATAAGATCTTGGAGTATAATTTAAGATATTAAAATTTAAACAATAAAGGTTGATGGTTGAATCCATTAAACTCTTCAAACCTTCCCTACTAAATTGTGATATTATTAATAAAGAGTTTGATGAAATACGTGCATTATATGAATAAATTAGGGAAAGGAGGAAACTTTTATATCAGGACCTACTACTCAAGAAATTAATAGTGTTACCTTGATAGCTTAAGGTGCCAAAGTTTTAGGATTTATGATCCTACATAATCTTACATGCCTAATTTTAATCCCCTAGGGGGCCGTAGTGGTTAACTCAATTGCAACTTCAATTACTCCACTAATTTATTTAGTCAGTTGTGTTAAATCAACACCTTGATTAAGATAGCTATGTATTTTAATGTTCTAATCAATTTGTAACTTTATTTCCTAGCTTACTTCACATGTACATTGTATTTCTAGTTGAATATTATATTCTAAATCTTATCATTGTATATACATATTTTGCATGATTCAAAACACATTATTCTATTTTTGGACTTCTAAATTTAGATAGTGTTTGAGAGATGAGGCTTTCCCAATCCCAAGCCTATATATAGTTGTAACCTACTTGTCCCAAAGGGAGGATAATTTTGGATGTTAAGATTAATAGGAAATTTTAATTTCATTTATTTTAGTCTTGATGTGCAAATCTTAATCCTTATCCAATTCTATGGAGTATGTGGGATGTGTTATAATTCTAGTATGTGTGTTCTTTGATTGTGCATGAGTTAATTTTTATAATATAATTATTCTCTTTAAGATATAGATGATTTAAATTCCTTTTGCATGTTTATTATAATCCCCCTTATAGATGTGTAATAAAAATCTGACAAACATGTCAAGCTTTAATTTTTCATGTTCAAGTTTACTGTGTTTTCATTCACTTTTACTCTTTATTATGTTTGATCATTGGTGTGATATAGTATATTACATAAAATATTGATATTCTATTTTATTTTCCTTTCTTAGTTCAAGTACTAGTATTGAGAGGCTTCATCTTTTGTGGTCTACAAGGCTATTTCCCACCCTTCCTTTCATTTTTTAAACATTATTTGAGAATCCTACCCACCTTAGTTAAAACCATCATCCTTCTACCCATATAAAATATTTATAAGGTCATCCATAACTGACACATTTATTGTTAATAACCTATATCATTAACTATTATTCCACCAATAGGTTGTTATAGAATTGAATACCCTATAACTTATGTCTTGGAGTGAAATTTTTAACATATCCTAAAAATTTAAAGCCTACCTCATAAAGGTCTCTATGGTGTGCATAAAAACCACATCAATAGTTACATAAATATGGTGGTATGCCTACAACTCCAACTTTATTCTATTTAAAAAGGATCACTTGAGTTACATTGGAAGAATCTAAAAGATTAATGAGGATTACCCTAGACAATAACTTGAAATTAACACCTTTAGAAACCCATAGAAAAGTTAGGTGTGATAAAGAAGTAAGGAGAAAGTCATGAGCCTAATAATTCTCTCTAAGTAGATAGCCTTATCTACCATTATTCTCTATGGCCCAATAACAAGCCAACTAGGCTCCGAAATGGCTAAGAGGTTCTACCATTAATTTTGTTAAAGCTATCCATGATTTACCTAGAAACCCCTAGAAATATTTACCTTCTTTTTCTCACTTGGGAGGAAGGATTGTATAAGATCATATCAAGGCCTTCAAAACCACTTTAGTAATATTGAGTATAACACACAAAGATGTGGCTTGAATATTATTCCCATTCACCCTAAAATATGTGGACTATGACTAGTTTTTGAGGGTTCCATTACATCTTGGACCCATTACCAAGATAAATTTTTATCATAATTGAGCTAGTTAAGTAGTGCATATATTTTTTTATTAACATTTTGATAATATAAAGTGAGATCCCAATGATCCAATCTAGACCTTTAATGTTAGATTCCAAAATATGTATAATAGGCTTGGAATTTCTTATCAAGCTAAAGAGGCATTGACTCTTAAAATGTATGTGAATGGCCTAAACCCTAGACTATGTTTTTACTTTGTAGAGTAACTAATATTGGTACACTAATTTTGGCCTATGCCAATGTTATCGACATAGATAAACAATAAAATCATTAGTTTTAATCCTTGTCCCTACTCAATATTAGTCCTATTTTAAAGGTTTTTAGTCCAATTCTGAATGTAAACCAAAATACAATGGCCTTAAACCATAACCTGACCTATAATAATTTAAATTTGACCTAGGTTTTATCCAATTAGTAACTAGGATTCCTAAATAATTCTACCCTTAACCAACAAAACATGAATCAATTATTAATATTAGTTAACACTACCATAACACAGGGTACCAATTATGATTCTAAGAAAATATAACTAGAAGTAATCCAAGGAATAGTCCATAAAATAAGAAATGTGTTTACAATTATGCAAAATTTTATGGGGAACATTGGAAGCCAAAAAATAATTAAAGATTGGATTCCATATACAACACACCTTTAAATAGGTCTAGAAATAGTCAAAATCAAAAAGTTGCATCCAATAGGTGACAAAAGATGAACATCATGGAATAATCCTTTCCTAATTGGTCTCATGTACATAACACTATGTATTATGATGAGTTAGACTACATCGAGTTCTATAAATAATTTGAGATCTTTCACTACATGTCTTACATACTTTTGCTTCTTGCTTTGATTAGCTAGATTTGATTATGTTTCTAGTATTACATGTTTTTCTTCCATACTTTGCATAGCTAAGTGAAATTTCATTTCTCAATTCCTATTTTATCTCCTATATGTGCCTTAGGACATTTTCCAATGTCCTTTTCCTATACTCTTCTATGTGATTGTGGCCCTCATACCAAACCCTTGCTTGTTTCAATTATATGTGTATGTGGCATTTGAATATGCCTTGTATGCTTGATTTCTAGTTTGAGTGACATGTGCCCATGTCCCTTGTTTATTTGGCCCCTTGGCCACTTTCATATGATTATTTTTTCTTTCCTTGTATGCTTGATTGCTTCTTTGCTTCTCATTATTTGTAATGCCATGATCCACATCATGCATTTATTTTTCTTTCTTGGAATCCATGATAAGACATCATACTCCATCCCTCCATGACAACTAATAAATAATAATTAACCATAATTTTATTTTAAATTTAGTATATTACACATGTTATGACATTGTTATATCTATCTATGCATACCATTGTTGATCTAACAATCTCTCAATATAAATCATGCTATATGTTGAGATATTGTATCGATTATCATTATTATATCATGTATCTTTGTAGCATAACACACTTTTAGGGTTATTTCTTCTAAGGATAGTAATTACAAGGTTTTAATTCCTACCCTCAAAAGAGGTATAAAAAATATGGGTTTGTCATAGAGATCAGTGTTCCCAATGGTCAAAAAGTCAATCTTCAGCACACCTAGAATAGCAACTAGACATCAAAATAGTCAAAATAAACTAGGTAGACAGTGAGAATGTCAAACTAGTTACCATATTTGGCTGAAGACAAAGAAGACCAACTTGGAATACACCACTAGTGTCCAATTTTAGTGCTCCCATCCAATTAGTAAAAACCCAAACTTTCCAAAATTAGGTAGAAAAGTAGGTTTAACTATAGTTTTACATAGCTAGAATAGTTTAGAGTCAATAGTTTTTAGTACACTTTTACTCAAAGAATCTAGATATAGGGGTATCATGCATATCATGATGGCTCTCACTTCTAATTTTATACATGATAGTTGATATAACTTTTATATTATAATCCATCTCTTAGACACCATTGATTGGGGGCAATGTGCATGACACATTTCATTTCTTTTCCTTGTTGAGTTTAGTTTTACCCAGAAGTCTCAATAGTTTTGTACCTTATTCCATATACAAGTGGTTTGCATCATTTTATAATGGAATTAATACAATCCTAACTTCCATATTATTGAGTTCATGGGTTCTTGAGTGGCTTTCATATAAGTCTAGTACAACATTTTAAAATGGCTTTCATGCAAGCCTAATCTCTATATTTTGGAGTGGCCAAGAGTGGCCTAGTTTATAGAATACATTTGCATATCCACACAAAATGTATCATATTATAGTAAAACCATAGGCTTTAGGATCCATCTCATATGACACACATTTCATATAAATATAAATTCATAGATTCACTTCATGGGGTAATGATAGAGCCAAAGGACTAGTTAGCCTTTGTATTCTTGAGCCACCTATTTAGAGGGATTAGAAACATAATCTAGACATTGATCAACACATGCATGATTAAATAGCTTTATTTAGTGGGTGATTATGGATCCAAAGGGCTAGCCTTTGTATTCTTGAGCCACTCTCAAGGAATTGAGAATTTAGATCCATTCATGATATTACTCCTGGTACAACATCATCCAACATTACTCAGCATCATAATAGGTTTTGTATTAGTATGCATACCTAGTAAGGTGTATTCGTTACTTTCTCTTCCTCTTTGTCTTAGCCAACCTTGTACATTATTATTTTATATATAGTGTATCTAGTAAGAACTAATCTACTCTTTTTTTTATGCAGTTCATACTTTACAATGTGCTCTCTCTATGTACACCCAACATCACATAGTTTCATAAACTTCACCCTTGTAGGTAATTTTAGGTATGATTTATATTTTTCCTTTAACCTAGTATTTAAATTTTATACATCACTAGAATAAATATGGGGGAAATAGACTCATATAAAATGTGAAAAATTGGTAACTTGAGACTGGCTAATGACACCTAACCCATAAGTCCCTCTTTCTTTCTTTCATGACCCTCATAATCATCTTTTAACTATTTCCGAATCATTGGTAGCATTTAAAAATTGATCCTAACTAAGCCAAACCCCTTTTTCCATCATATATACATCGCCCTAGAACCTATCTTCTTAATACAATAGCACCATAATATGACTATAGCATCAGTGCCACTCTTGTCTACTTTTGACATTATTGTCAAAGTCCATTTTTAGCCCCAATGATCAATTTATTTTATTTTCTTTTCCTTGTTAGCCTAATCCAAGTTCATTGAACCCATGACAAATAGATCCCTATAAAATCCCATTTAAAGCTCATTTATAAAGGGTTGGCAATTATCACTAAATAAAAAAGAATACAAGCAATATTACTCAAGAAATCTTCCCTATTCTCTACATATATCTAGTCAACACACTTAAAATATTATTAAAATACTTACACCAGTCCCTAGCCACTTCAAGTACATATAATTTTAAATTTTTCATCTTCATACACATAATTACGCAAAGAACATCAATTGGGAGAACTACAAATGGCTTGATCCCTTTTCAGAGTATTGGTATATAGGTAGCATGCCTACACAAGGGGTATGGATCCACATCTAGTGAATATTACACACACTACCCCCCCCCCCCCTCTAGCTCAAAATTGGTCAAATCACAATAGAAGATAGGGTTTGGAGAAAATATTTTTCTATAGGGAGCTCTATATACTTCTATCTACCAAAAATTTTCAAATAGGGTCACATAGACATAACAAACAAAACCCTGAAAGTTTATATCCTTAGGACAATAGTGGCAAAGGTGGACTACAGTCATAATGCCACTCCTATGTAGTTTTTATGCTCCTATCAAATCAAAAAATGAAGTTTAGATCTCAATTTATGAAAGTGCCCCAGTCTTGCATAGTGAATTCCAACCTCTATTTCAATCAGATCAATTAGTTTCCATCTAAGTCTTGTTTTCTTCCCCTTATTAATATTTTTAGAAAATTTTAAATTATAATCTATTTTACACAAATTATTAACTTAATTATTACATACTTATTTAATTATTTTACTACTTACACCCTTTAACTAAATTATGAATAATACACCAATATTCCCAAAAATGTTAAATCAGTAATCTACAAGTTTCTTAAGGTCTATACTCATTGCCTATGCATTAGCCATTTGGTCATCCATTGCCACTTCAGATTTATTTTTAATGGTGAACTTCGGTTTTGAAGTATCCAAAGATTCATTGAGATGTTGATTACAAATTAACATCTCCTAGGTTATTTCCTTGACTTATTACATAAATATGTCTAAGACCTACTCATATTCCTCAAATAATTCGTAGATGGTTTCTATTTCATTCCTAATAATATGTGCTTGTGTTCATAATATGATCACTTTTTGTACATCCACCTAATCATTAATAAGTTATTTAAAATGATTAGTGATTTATTTATCCTTATACTTTACTTGATCACCTATCACCTAAATAACTAAGCTGGGACAAGCGATATTTATTAACTAGTGTGTCTTTGCTAGGTGATATTCTGCTTTGACCTTCTCGCATAACCTTAGAACTTCCTTCTCTATGTCTAAATCCCTTTGTGCAATAAACTCCTAAAATGTAACTAGACCTTAAATATGCTTTTATATTATCAAATAAGTCACATCTAAATATGTTTACATTGTAATTTTCATAAGTGTTATGGATGTAGTTGTCAATGTTGCAAGAACTGGTTTAAATTGAGCCGTTGGAAGTAAGAAGGCGGTTCTCTAAGTTTATTTTCTAGGGACATCCCATATATAATGGTTAGATATATGTAGTTTTGGATATGGTGTATGTTATGTGTATTTCATGTGGTTTGTCCTCTTTACTTTTACTTATTGTTTGGCCTCATTATCTTTCTTGACTTGAATTGTAGCCTTAGTTCTAGCCTTTGTATTTATTTCAAATTATGCTTTGCCTTCCTCCTTGTCCTTAAATTTAGTATCATCTTGAGACTTAGACTTAGAATCTTCCTTAGCCTTATATTTGGCTTAAAATTTATCCCTATCTTTTTCTTAAGTGGATTATCCTTTTGTTATGTGCCTATGTTGTTTATCAATAGCCTTGGATTTCACTTATTATTCCATTTGCTTCTTTTGTGTCTATTACACCTTTTATTGTTATTGGTGGGCTATCTCTTGTTCTTTAATATTTTACTCTAATTATTTTACCATCTTATTAATATCCTATTCTTCCTTGAATTTATTCTTTATATCTTCAACTTCTTTAGCCTAATTCTACATAGCCTTTAGTTCTTCAACTTTATTTTTTCTTTCTTTCTCTTCAGCTTGTTTCTTTTGTTATTGCTCCTACACAACTTTCTATTATTTTTTTTGTGCTTCTTGTATAGATTATTATTGTCACTTATTTATTATTTATTTTTATTTCTTCCTTTTTTTGCTTCCTTTCTTCTTTTTTTTCCTCCTCAAGATCTAATGTATCCTTTGTACTTTCCTATTATTTTATTAGATTTGACCTAGTTGTGTTTTGGAGCTCATCATAAATTTCCACATCTACTAGTGTAGTTTATGATTTAGTATGTTTATATGATTTTTATTCATCCACATATCTTTTGTCTATAAGCTTATTCTTACTAAATCTAGCTAGAGGATTGAGGGTCTCTTTTTTGCTTCTTCACAACATGAGGTTGGGTATATTATTGTGTTTCTTGTGTTTATTTTATAATACTTATCACTACAAGTTATCTAAAATACACAAATATTTCTCTAAAAATGTATGATGGTTTTGTGGTTGGGTGTGTACATAATCATCAAAATAAGGGCTATGTAGGACTGACGTATTTTAGTAGGTCCTCAAGCTATGCATTTGATGACCTATCGCTAGGTTAGTTAAAATTATCTCTACCGATATACTATGCTAAGTGACTTCTTACCCTATAGTATCCACAAGAGTATATGGATGTGGTTGATTAATTTAAACCCATAGGTCTTTCCATAAGTAATTTCACACTTAACAAGTGTGAACCACTTTCTAAAAGAAGAATTATTTTTCAACCTCTTTATCGTAAACCTCCTTATCTATGTATTATAACATATATGTGTGGAATTCATGATCCTCAACTCCTATCTCTAGTAGGTTTCACTCACCATCTATCTTGAGAACCATAAGATAATCCAGCTAAGACTTTATTTGTTGCATCATTTTATTTTATGGTGGTGGCAAAGGATGCTTTGTAGGTGCCTTCATAGGATGACAAGCGTGAACCAATTTCTAAAAGAAGAATTATTTTTGAACCTCTTTATCATAAACCTCCTTATCTATGTATTATAACATATATGTGTGGAATTTATGATCCTCAACTCCTATCTCTAGTAGGTTTCACTCACCATCTATCTTGAGAACCATAAGATTATCCAACTAAGACTTTATTTGTTGCATCATTTTATTTTATGGTGGTGGCAAAGGATGCTTTGTAGGTGCCTTCACTTTTCCTTTATCTCGTGGTGCTTGATCTTGTCTATGTTATGGTGGTTGTTGTGGTGGTGCTTGTTATTTATGTGATTATTGCACCAATGGAGGAATAATTTGCATATGTGAAATTGACCTTGAAGCTAAGGATTATTACTTATATACTTCACCCTATGATTCTATCATAGAAATAAATAATGGCATTAGATTCATAGGTGGCAATACCAACTCATGTATTTTGATTTGAATGTCATTGTACAAATTGGTAACTAAAGCATGTTATCCAAAATATTACATAACATCTTATGGGATTATTGGGTGTGTTCTAATTAAATATATGGATTATATCCGCCATGTATTAAATCTCCCCAGTTATTCATAGTACTTCACTATTTTCATCTAAGTGATGTTTGTGAGGGTAGTAGTGGGATAAAAATATGTAGTCACATTGATTGGTCCAACTAGGGATTTCTAATATGTGAATCATAATAAGAAAACCAAAAAATTGTATTGAAATGTTTATGTGGTTCCTTAAATTACATTTTCAATGGTTTTTGGTGAGCTTAGATGCCAAAAACTCAAGCCAATTGAATTCCTCCCACAATTGTATCATCTAATATGCAATATCAATTACAACTGTCATTGCTTGATTTTATTTTTTGGTAGTTTTCCAAAACCTTTTTTGATACACTAAACTAGATTTAACATCAAATCATCCTAAATTATACAAAATGTTTTTTCTTAGCTTGCTCGTGTGGTATATTTTTATTGCATATCTAAATAGATTGGTGGTGTTATATATTTATATTGGAGTGATTTACCTTGATTTGGAAGGCCTGTGGCTCATTATTTAATTTTCATAGTGATAAAAATTGTGAGATATTTAGATAAATGGCTAGATCCTTGATTGTAGTGACTTAATATAATCATCATGACCTCATTTAGTTTCCCAAATGTAGGCAACCTAAACAACCTTTATACATCAAAACCTCAAAGTGGATGTTGAAGTGCAAGGGCTCATAATTATGTGTCTCCTTGAGGATATTATGAAAAAAGAGTAGTTTATAATACATAAATGAAATGAAATGGATCAAATTCATTATTCTTGGTTTGGAAAATACCTAACCTAGTCCCCATCTCTTCTTTTTGTGCATCTATGGGTAGGATCTAAAAATGACTTTTATCCATACATATATCAGTTATATGTGATTAATGATTGTTGTTATTGATTTGGATTTGGTTTGAAATACATTCATAGGAAGGTATTATGAAATTAGATCATAAAATTCTTTTGTTAGCCATAATCTATAATGTTTTGGCATTATCCATACCTTGATCTTATATAGTTTTTGGAGCCTAATTTTACCTCATCAATTACTTTAAATGAAATAACTATTTATGCATGAGTGTTCCTCTTAAAATTAATATGAATTGATATAAGTTACCTTAATAAGGTAATTTTTTGCTTAAAATATTTGATTTATCCCTTTGATATTAATTTGGTTTGACTTGTTATCCCTTTATATATGATTACACTTATCCATTTACTACTCAATCTACATAATAAATTAAGAAATATTTTAGAACACCATATCCTTAACAATAAATCATGATTATTGGACTTTATTTATACATAATACACTTATTTTTTCCTTCCCAAACATAATTTATATGTTTGATGTAGTTACATCTAACTATCTCTTATGAGTTATCTTTAGAATGTGATCACACATTGTGATTATAACTACTTTCTAATGGTTGTGATGTGTGAAACTATAAAAAACGTAGTATACAAACATTCTAACCTTAAAAATAAAACAAAAACAAACAAGATTAGATAAAATCATAACTACATGGTGTCTCTTAGTACCCACTCAATTTTTCAATAGAATGATTGAGTTTAAAGGTGGCAAGTATTAAGCTGACAACCATGTATACATCCTAGAAGTATGGTTCCCTATAAATATTTTATCATTATAGTAACATATTGTGATAATTAATCAATAATATAGGGTCCTTTATATATAGTGTGTAGCTTTCCTGGGAATGTTTTTAATCTGCTATCATAAAGCAAAACCATTTATTTTGGGTAAAATTCCGTAGACTATAAGTTACAATTTTACCATGCTTTCTAACTCTAATTGTTAATATACTATATAAATTATTCAATTTATATATTTTATTCCATATTTATTAATTCCATCAACCATGATTTAAGTGAATATTGATCTACTAATCTCATAACCATCACAATGCACAAACTAGGAATAATATACTCCATAGGCATTACTGCCTCCAACCCATATAGTAGTTGAAAAGGAATGAACAATGTAGATATTTTGTAATGTGTGTTGTAGTCCCACATAATTTAAATAATACAATGTTAAAAATCATACCTTTATACATAATAAAAAAAATTTGATCATTTTCCCCAATACTTTATTAGATGAATTCAGCTTGGCCATTTGCTTCCATGTGATAAGTTATGCTCTTATGGTGCGATATATAATTAACTCCTTAGTGAGAGAATTGATAGTATTATTTAGGAAGTGTGTGCCTCTATCAATAATCAAATTAACTAGACATCCAAATCTTGTAATGATGTTTTCTTATAAAAACTGAGCACAATCTTTCACACCACAGTCTGGAGTGGAAACAGCTTCCACCTATTTAATGAAATAGCTTGTTGTAGTAGTAAAATATCATGCATGAATTCATTTGATTGATGGAATTATAAGACCAAAAATTTGACTCCACATTTCTTAAAATGTTTTTTTTAGCATTAGAATGAAATTCATCTCATCTCTTTGATTTTCCTTTCCCATTATTTAACATACATCATAGTGTTTGGTGACTCCTTGTGCATATTTAAATAATGTAAGCCACAAAATACCACTTTGTAAAATTTTAATTATAGTATCTTCACCTATGAAAATGACTTCCTAAAATTCATTTATGTGCTTCCCATAATACTTGAGGTTATTCATGCTTTAGAGCTACTATATGCATTATGTCATCTCTATTGAGTTTTTAAAAAACCCCATTAATAAGGATATATGGTATAGCTCATTTGACCATTTTATTTTTATCTCACTCTATATAATGTTCTAGGAAGGTTATTTTCTCCAATAAATTTGTAATATATTCCATATTATCAAGACCTACAATAATTTAGATTAAATGCAATCTAGATATTCATCTTCAAGTTATTATGGTTCCTCCCCACTATGAAGTATATTGAGGTGATTTAACATAAAATTTTTATGGCATGGCTTTAAATTAATAAAAAATTTGAATTCCTAAACCATCTTAAGCCACCTAGATATGTGTCCTCCCAACATTGGCTTATTAACCAAATATCACAATGCCTGGTGATCTATAAAGAATTCAAATATAATATCCAATAAGTAGTTCCAAAACATTTGTAGCTTAAAAAACATGAATAAATCCTCCATTTAATTATTAGTGTAATTATTCTCAGCTACAAATAGCTTCCTAATAGAAAAATGTATATTATGATCTAGTTCATGTTCACATATTTACATTGGGATAACTCCTCCTCTAGTAAAAGAAGAATATATGTGCACATGGAATGGATTCTTCTCATCAATAAATAATAAAATTGGTATTTTTACAATACTCTATTTTATCTTAATAAATTTTGTTTGAAATTATGTTGTCCATTGTAATTTTATATACCTATGTAGTACTTTTTCCACATGCACATATATAGATATGTAATCTTTAATAAAAATTTTATAATATCCTATATTACTAGGAAATGTGTGAATTTTATTATAATTATTTGGATATGGCATACCTATGATGATAAATATATTAATTGGGTAAATTAAAATGTCATTTATGCATAGGACTCGCTGAGTAAAACACAAAAACATGTGAAAAATAAGAATTTATCTATATTTAGAGTGATGTTCAATGCTCAACACCATTATATCATGGGTATAAGGTTTGAAAAATGTTTTTCAAATAGAGATAAAAAAATCTCAACCATCTAAATACACTTCTACAAAATCATGAATAAAATGTTTGAACATAGTTACTATGGCTCTAAAAACTACTACAAATGCTTTATTCAATCTAAAAGTCATTCCCTTATATGGAAATAACCCCCATTCAATTATAAATGTAGTTTTGAATTAATCTTCTATTTTGATTGAAATATTGTGGTACCCACTTAATACATCTATAAATAAGTATACTCTATGTCTTATAACTAATTTGAGGACTTCATCTATGAATGGTATTGAAAAAAGATCATTCATGTTAGCATAGTTGAGTATGTGGTAATCCCCAAAAACCTATATCACTCTAGTTTTATTTGGTTTCACCAATATTAGAGTTAAAATATCTACTTTTTCTACCTGATATATGATTTTAGCTTCTTACATTCGATCCAACTTAGCTTTTACCTTTATCTTCATGTTAGGATTTAATATATGTGGCCACTACTTGATGGGTCAAGTTCACTCCTTCAATTCTATATGCATTTATCCTAAACATGGATTTACACTTTTTACCTCTAATAATTGGGTTGGGAACACATATTATTAGTCCTTTAATATTTGTTAGACCTAAAAAATATGCTCTTGTTCACAATAGTCTGACACCATTGTGAGCTTAAGAACCAAATTTGTTCTAATATTTCCTTCAATATTTCATAATGGGTCTTGATATATCTTTCTTGATGCATTAGGTAAAGCATTTTATAGAATTCACTTACCTTATAATTGTATAATGTTTATATTCTATATTATTTATTCTTCTAATTGATCTATGCTTTGAATTGGGTTTGATTCAGTTTCTAATTTTGACTCCAAAAAACCTTCAATATTGAGATCTCCATCAGTATCAATAGACTATGTTAGGTCATATTTTATTTTGTTGTATGGATTGACATGAGTTTGTTCTTATTTTATAGATTTATAATTATGTATTGCCACATTAAAATCTTATACAACCTCTTACTATGATGACGATTCAATTGTAGTTTCTAAATCTTTTACACATCCATGACAGAGAAATATTTTGATTTTATATAAGGACTTATGTACCAATAGATTATCAGCTTTGAATATAAAGTTTTGAATGAAATATTTATAAACTTGTGCCCAATGTTTGGTTTTTCATATGAATTATTTATTCATTTATCAATCCATTGGAAAAGGTGTTATGATGTGGCTAAATATGTGCACACAATATCTTGGCTCTAATCCCTGCATGGTCTATATATCCACACATTAATGAACATGAAAGACATACATTTCCCTTACTAAAATAAAGGATAGTCTAATTTGAAAATATCAAATAGCTAGAATATTGCACATAATAATTCACATGATTCTTCCCAATGAATTTATGGATTTATATGGACTTCTCACCAAGTCACAATAATTCCTTTTAGTGGATAGCTGAGTGCACTAACTCATTGATCCACACTAGTAAATGGTGTTTGAGCCTAAATATAAATGGATTAAGATCCTCTATCATAAAATATTGAGGTATCTAGAATTATGTAGTGAACAATGTTCATAGAGGTTATAACTCATGATTCTTGTGAGCCTTATTCAACATGTGAGTTTTGAGTCACCACTTATAGATGATGTTGATTCCAATGGTAGAACTCCCTTGAGAGTAATATCTATGTAATCCATCATTGTGCCACCTATTTTATATAGGAATTCTCCTTAAGACTTTTTTGAAGAGTGCACTAATAGAGAAACACATTCTTCTATATGAACCTAGCTAATTAGAGATTTCTTATAACATGTTTATACACTAGCCACTCTTCTTATTATGTAGTGTTCAGTTTCCCATGTTGATATTATACATGTCACAAATAATGTCCTTTCATTTGTACCAACATTAAAACAATGATTATCCCCATAGGCATAATGGTAGTATGGATATTTTGGGATAATGTATGGATTTTAATCAAACTTATTAAGGGTTATGACCATTATTTTATCCCTTTGATGCATTTATAGTTGGTTTCACATAGTATTGATGGTCACTTGACCATTAGAATCCATTTTTTTGCCAATTAAAGAAGTATTATGAGTGTATTTTATCATCATGTCAATGAATTAAAAATATCCTCACAAGTTGAGTTTGTCCACTTTGATTTTAACATACTCTAATTTTATGATGGGCTCAACCTAACCATAATTCACTAGACTAGGAGTAATTGGATTTTATCTTAAGGTCACTCGACCAATAGATTCCCATATTGTTCATGGAATCTTGTTAACTTTGCTATCAAAATAAAATATTCCATTTTGAATCTCATATCTATCTAAATCAATATCCTTTCAATAATCAACATCCCAAGGTTTCTTTGATTCAAAATACCAATCTAACTTAGTAGTTTGTTGTTGACCTCATTACCTATACTCTATAATATTGTGTAGGAGACTAGTGATGTTTTAGGAGATATCATCATTGTGTACTGTACTAAGTAACTTCATCAAGTCTGTTAAATAAATCACAACACCCTCTTGTCTCATGATCTTGATAATTTCTCCATACATTTGGGCATCAATGGATATGTCATCAAGCTTAAAAGCTAGTTTTTGTTGAATCTCTTACAATACCTATGCATCTTGATACATTAAATTACTATCTATAGTAGGATTGATATATTTTTCCTAGTGCACTTTACTAATTCCTTGATCTTAAGATATTTCCAAAGGTGTAAAACTTTATTCATATCTTTATTTTTGGGTGGATTTTCATATAAACATATTTTAATTTGGTTATGTATTGATCACATTTACATTATTCATTATCTTTTCCTTCCTTTGTTTTTCTAATACCTCACGATATTGTATTTGGTTTTGACCTTCTACTATATAATATATGTAGTAGACTTGTCTTTGAGGGTTAGTAGGCAAATTCTTGGCATAATTGTTATATGCACCTAATTATAACATTGCATAGGTAGTTGGGCTTATTAATTATCATTTTTATGACTTCATTTATATCATCCATGATTTATACCCTTGTATCACCCTATATAGCCTCCTCTATTTTATTAGAATCCATAACTTGTTATTATCCAACATAGCATCATTATTGGTTTGGTTACACATCATTCCCACTATATTGGTGTTGAGGAGAACTTGGAACCTAATTTGATTTCTACTAATAAAGATTCATGTTGGTCCATCATTGTGCATATTGATTAGAATATTGATATGATGGAGATGATATATTATTCTATATTTTTAGGCCCTATGGTTAATACTATTGTGATTAAGGCATACGATATTGAGGAAATGAATGCATCCATCTTGGATTACCTTGAGTTGTGTTATTCAACTCAATTCATAGTCCTTACATTTCCTAATTCACATTGGTATTTAATAAACTATAATAGTGAAGACATTCTTAGTAATGTCTTCCTTCAACTCCTACAATGCTAAAAATTCATTTACATTATGGTCCATGGATTTAAAAAAATTATAGATAAAACCCTATAAATTTTCTATGCAATACTATAATAGATGACACATAGAAGTCTCATGCCCTACTACCATACATATCTCATAGAATCAATGGTTAATCTTAGGATAATAATTTCTATGACATCATTCTTGTCTACACTCTATGCACAATAAACCTAGTTTAGCCTTATATTTTTCATGGATCTCATTTATTATTCTCATAAATGCATCTATATATAATTCAACCTTAGATATAGGTATAGTTTTTTCCTTATATTCCTCTACTTTATCTACTTGTAAAGGAGTAGACCAAGTGTCATCTTTGGTTGAATGTTGAATATATACAATTGAAAATCTAATTCTTGGTTGTATTCCTTCTATAAACCAAAAACCCTTATTTTTGTCTGATAGAATGAATTCAAATTTTTTCATTACATTAGAAAATATTTGATCATATTTTGAAATTTATTCTCTCAATCTCTTTATAATCTCCTTTAAATATTGAATGGTTTGGCTTGTGCATCACTTTAATTTATATTTTTCTATCAATAGACATTTAACTTGTGCAAGGTCTAGGGTTTTTACATCCCTCTTACAAATGAACTCTAGATCTAATCTCGACAAATAATTTATGAGTTTTAATTTATTAATTTAATCCACTATTATTCCTCTTAAATTTCATTTCACATCACAAATTAATAGATATTTCTCTAGGTCTGTAAACCCATCATAGGGCATTAGAGGATTAAACATTCCTACAGTCAATAACATAGGGGGAACAATTGTAGTTTTTTTGATAGGATATTTAATGGTATAAATTGTGACTAAAGGTATTTTTATAGTGTTTATTATGACTTTATGTGATGGCACACTACTGGTTGTGCGCTATTGATAGTTTACTCTTAACTATGCACTAGACTTTTTGTGTCTTAAATTGGAATTCCATTCTTTTTCTTTTTCTATTATAAATTGTAAGTATTGTTTTACTTGTCTCAAAAAATATCTATAAATAAATAAAACCAATATATATTCTCCTCTTCACCTACACTTTTTCAATTATCAAGTGATAAGTTGGTGTACAGGGATGCATACTCTTTAAATAAATGACTTCTATTTTAGAGTTTTGCTCATTTTGAATTTGACTCTACCAAATTTATGCATTTGAATGTAACTTATTCATATGAATTTTCTTATATTGGTCTAGATAAAAACCCTTTCATTAATTAGATCTACATATACCTTCTAATTATTCTACCATTAGCCTACATTCTTCCTCCTAATGTTCTACCTCCATATTTTCATAATTACTATTTTCATCCTCCTATTCAAATGGCCCTTCTTGATGGTATATATATATTTTTATTCTATAAATATCCTTATCTCTAGCATCATCTTCCTATATCATTCTAGCTATATAACCTTCTCATATACTTCTACTATTATCTGTCACTACTTTTAGGTTTCTTTTTTTATTACACCTTCTCTGCTATTGAAATTTGCTTTCTAGTCACTAAATTTTCTTCTCACTCTAAGTATTTTTGAATTTTATTTTATAAAATTGGTGTACTTGTAGAATGAAGTGAATGACATGGAGATGGTGTCTGAAGTGACTACTCCATGTTGGTTTGAGTAGGCACCATGGACTTTTCAATAAACAACATTTTTATCAATAGAGGTAGTCACTATAGAAACTTCCCCTTGATTTCATGAATGAGCCTATCTTGTATAGTCTCAAAATATATGTACTCTTACACTAAAAAATTAGTAATATAGCTATGAATTTTAGTTGTCATCTAATAATATACTACTTATAACTAGTTTATATATAGGTTGCATAGTTTATATAATTTCTCTTCTATCTAAACTATAAGCTTTGTGTTCCTTAGGCTAAAGGAATAGTAATTTACCTAGCTAACCATGTAAATAAAAATCTAGGGAACTCACACCAAAATATTTTATATATTTCACCATATATTTTCTTTTGGATAGCATACTTCATAGTTGTTCAAACTATCCTTGCTTATTATTCCATGCAATTTTATATTTTCACATCCAACCATCTCTCTATATATCTCTTTCTTGGTATCCATCTCAACATATTTCATCTAAATATTTTCATGCTCACCACACCATTTTTAGCAAAGGTTCCTATAAATAATATATAACATGCTAATTATAAGGATAGATTTATAGTGGAGAGTAAAAATAAACCATCATTAACTTTATAGACTTGTAATTCATCATTTATATACATAATTATACATACAGGTTAGGAAAAACATAGTGGTAACAAAAAGGTGGAACATAAATGGCATATCATATTTTAATAGATAAAATTAAAACATGGTATTTACTAGACACTAACCATATGTAAAAGATGAAAAGGAAAACTATATAATAATTATTTTATTAATCTCTATCAACACATGGGAACCATATTACATTATATCTAAATGATATATATATAATTTTATAGTTAGTTATCTCTTCACATTCCAGACTTTAGAGCTACAAAAGGAAAGACTCTTCACATTATAATATTACTCAATTAGGCTTATTAGGTTGAATACATACAAAATATAAAACTATATACTTTGTACATGCATCTCTATATATTCATTTTTCATTTTTACCATATTCTATTCCACACCCCAAAAAATAGGAGAGAATGCTTTTGAGCTCAATATTATGACACATCTTGTGTTGAATTGAATCTTTAATGTAAAAATATTACAACATGACTTTCCACATTTATTGTATACTTAATATACAATGGATAGTCTCAAAAATACATATATCAATCTAAATTGCATTGTTCCATCATAATCATTCAAGTCATTGATGTTTTGGTCAAATGGACATGTCAACAAGAGATCCCTTTCTTCTCGATAATCAAAGTAGGTTAAATGCCTTCATAAGGAAAATGGTTTATATAAGTGCAATTTTAAAACTTATTCCCACATGTTATTATTTAAATGCATGTAATGGGCCATTTGTCTTTGAGGGTTGACTGATCTAAGAGGATATGGGTCAGTAATTCATACTTCATAATACCTTAGTTGTACATACTACCTTGTGCTTATGTCAAAAGTTACATCAGTGGGTTTTAAACCTAAATTTAAATGTATTCCTTGATAATACATTTCTATGTTACTACATCTAAATTTTTAGTACTATAGTCACCAGCCTATTAGTAACATAGTAAGTGACAATAACACACTTGGTGTTTATGAAGCAATTATTAGCAACTATTATAATGTTCCAATGAATGCTTCATCTGATTGCATTGTATAATAATCTATACTTACATTCTATGTAGGTTATAAATACATTATGTCTAGTCAGATAGAATAATAGATTTAAGAATCCTTTTGGAAACGACTTTTAATCTCTTATATTATACATAAGCTATAATAATACAACATTATTATAATTATAAATATGTTGTCACTATGTCTTTATTTATTAGTTATTTACCACACTACATTTTATATTCTCTATCATTAAATATTTCTCTTCCTCATATAACCTATTTAATCTAATTTAATTAGGTTGTCCATCAGGTCTCCTCATGTTCCCCTAATAAATTTTAATCTTGCCTTTTCTTATTTCTTACTATCAGACATCTACTACAATCAACCAAAAATCATAAAACACTAAGCATTTTAATCTTTGTCATACTATCTATTTTTAGCATATGTCACCTATCAATTGATTTCAATTATCAATTTTGATTTACATTAAAATTTATGAATAAATTTCATAAATTTTAATTTAAATGATATTTTATAGTTTTGTACCCATAAGACACTATAAAATAAAAATTAGGGAAAAATAATCATCCCATTTTCTATTTATAATTATCCAATATATATGGAGAGTAGTAGTTATCTTGGGAAAATTATTTTAAATAGAGAGCTTGTGTAAGATGAATTATCATCTATTAAATATTTTGTATTTAGAAATTTTCAGATTGGGTTCCCATTTAAAATAGGACCAAAATATTTTTAGCCTTATTTTATTATATTAATACAATATTGATACCTTCTTTAAATTTAATACATAATTTTAATATTTAAGTTACTAGATTTATCCATGTAAGTAGTTTCTTACATATAGTATCAAAACACTTTACAATTCCATGCTCCAAAATAACTTCAATAACTTAAGAATTTTTATGGATGTCCACTATATAATCTCACCTCACCAAATCATGATTTTGGTGATTTAAATTTTATTTCTAAACTAGCATCATTAGTATTTTTGCCTCAAATTTATCCATTTCCCCTTGTAAGTAATTTATTTTTAGGCTAGATATTATGTTTAATCTATTTGAAAGCTATAATTATGATGTCATGGTGGTGTTATGGAAATGCTTTGGTGAGTGGATGAATTACTTTGATAACCTATGTGATAATGACAAAGTGTGCAATGTGCTTATCCTAGTATTCTTGATGTTGACTTAGTTGATATTCAAATTTTTACTAATCAGAGGTGTTAAGGGATGTGTATGGTGATTGGATCACGTTAAATAAGTCACTAAGATGTTATCTATGCTTTGATATCTTGTGTACACAAGTTAAATTCATCTAATTGATCATATTTTTTATCTAGACACTTTGGGTTCAGTGATAGAAAATCTCAGTTGGTAGTTTGATGACATCAACATTACCACATGAGAAGGAGTCAAGGGAAGTGATTAATATGGTTATGATCATAGTATTCCCTAGTTGTCTTATACCAAATATCAATTCATGCATTGAAACATAATTAAATATATGAGGGTGCAAAGTTGACTTCTCAGTCAAGTTTCATTTTTTTCCCATACATAGCCAAATTTGCAATGTGGACAAAAAGACATGAGCAATCATGTTGATGTGGTCAATATTTACATGTATGAAGGTTTTAGTATAAAATGATCATATGGGTTTATTCAGTTTTAGACCTAATTTATTTTCACTAATTTTTAAATTATGTAATGTATTGCATCAAAAGATATACATATGCAAAGTTGGGCTCCCAAGTAGATTAACTATGTTTTCCATACTTAGCCAAATTTTCATAAGGAAAGAAAGAGCTAAGTGAGAATTTTTATGGTGTTATATCTTGTACATGTGAAGGTTTTAATATAATCTAATCATATGGGTTTGTTCAATATAGATCATAGATCATTTTCACTAAATTTGAGTTCATGCAATGAAGCAAAAAAAAGTTATGGATGCTCAAAATTGGCCTCTCGTGTAAGTTTTGACATGAGTGGATCTATGATAAAAGATTTCGAGAAGGAATTTTAATGTTATTATATCTCACATGTACAAGAGTTTCAAGAATAGTGTGTTATATGGTTGGATTTTCCTATGTGAGTAGATCATCTAGTCCAAATTTGAGATCTTACAAGTAAGTACAAAAAAAGTTATAGAGGTGAAAAAATGGCTACTTGTGCATATTGAAAGGGTCCCAATACTTGGTCATTTTTGGAAGTGTTAAAGCTCAAGCAAGATCGATGGTGCACATTACTCCAAGGAGTCAAGAAGCAATGAGATAAGGATATGTGCACATTATTTAATGAATGAGGAAAGGTATATTATAATTATCCAATTGAAAATGGGCCTTTTTAAAATTGATCGAATAGTGAGTGTTGATCATTAAAGTTTTAATTAGTCCATAGAGATTAATAGAGCACATTGAGTCAAAGTTCCTAGATTACACAATATGAGGTCAATATGACTATTATTTAAAACTAAACTTTTGTGGTCTATATATTAAAAATAAAACTAGATCAGTAATGTGAGATTGATCTTGAACTTTGAGTCCATAAGATTTGAGCTTTATGTTCAAAGGTTAGCCATGATTGTTGCTATTCAAATATTTGGATTTAACATAGGAAAAACTAGATCTTTGTATTTCATCCATATCTTTTCATATAGGTCAAATTTATTGGTGTATTAAAAATAAATGATAAAGAGGACTCCATGGTACATCTTATGAACCTAATTTGAAGATTTGAAAGTGAGTACAATTAAATATATTGATCCTAAAAGTTGACTATGCGTTCATTCTTATTCTACAAATGACCCAAAAAGGATATTTAATCTTATATTAATTTTGTTTTGATGTATCACAATGAATTAGATACTAAAAAATGTTTTAGACTCTATGAGGATGTTCTATGTGGATTTTGGAGGTGTGATCAATCTATCTTGAGTGTGAAAAATGATTAGGAAGTTGACTGTGTTTTCATTCATAGTGACTATGTGCACCAGGTTAGTGATTGAGTTGTTTAAGCATACACAGAGGTAAGCTAAGTTGATTTTGATCATTTAAGGAGGTCCAAGGGGATATAAGTATTGGAACCACATATTTGAAAGTTATCTTGTGTTCTCATTTTACTTGAGGGAGTGATAAATGGGTGAATAAGTCTCCATGAGATCTATAATAGCTACAAGGGCCTTATTAAAAGTTGTAGCTACTTCAGAGGTAACCCATATATGTTATGGCTGAATTATGGACATTGTATTGAGACATGTCTTCATATTATAGATGTATTAAGGGTTAATACATGCTTATTGGCCAACAAAGATGGTGGTTATCATGATTTCTCTATAAATATTGCAATCAAAGGTGGTAATTGATAGATTTATATGATTTGGAGAGGTGTGAGTGTTTTAATAAAGAAAAGAGGAACTTGAGTGTGCCCAATGGTTAGGTTAATGAGTATAATAGATTAAGGACTATGACTATGACCTATATGTCATGTTTTTGATGGCAGAATAATGCTCTTATAGGTTGAGCATGAGTGAAGAGGCCTAGAATGATCCAAATGGAAGTTTTATCTGCCTTAAGAATGAGCAAAGGATTGTTGGTGTCTGTGAGATCTTGGTGGATGGTTTGAGAGAATAATCAAAGTATGGATAGTGTGTATAAGCATCTAGTCAATTTTTTGAATCTATGATAGATTTATTGCTAAGAAGGTTGCATTGAGTGTGTAGAAATGAAGAGTGGGGATAGTTGGGATATGTAATGTATCCTAATTGATCTATGTTTGTTAATTCAATTATGTAATGTGCTTTGATCAATAGGGAGTGTTGTGTGATACAAAAGGTGGATTTTGATACATTAAGAGATTGATAATTAGATTTCCATCATCAGGTATTATAGATAGTAGTTTAGAGGTGGATGTGTTCATAGGTGTTGTGGCATCTCAACATCTAATTTGGTTACATCCTCCTTGCAAGGTAATACTTTATAAAAGGTCTAGTTGTTGTAGCTCAACTAGACAGGTGTGGTAACACCTTATGGGATTCAAGTCTTGCTAAATAGGATTTGTAGTTCCTTAATCATTTGTAGATGGTATAAATTAGATATTTTTATTATAGGATAATAGTCCACTTACAGGGTCTAGTGAGTTTTATTCCCCAAGAGGATTTCCAATTTATGTCATGTGTTATGAGATTGATCCTAAATTTCCTTTCTTATTCATTGGTATGAATGATGTGTATACCTCATGAATGAATTTATTAACTGATTAAAAGTTTAGAAGTATTAGAACTAAAGTTTAAATACCTTGGCTCACTAATTCACCCCTACTCTTAGTGATTATATCTTTAATAGTTATTATTAGAGCTATTCCTTTAGAGGAAGCATAATAGATTGAATGTTATCTTATTTAGGTACAAAGATGGATAATTAGTTGAAGAAATAAAATCAATAGTTGAAGGTTGTGATCAAGGCACTTGAAGAATAGATATGTACTTTAAAGAAAGATTTAAAAGAAGATGATAATTTTAACAATGATCTCAAGGTTTAGGTATAATATTCCAAGATAAGGTTGAGTTCAAAAGAGGATGGTTGTTCAAAAGAAAATGGCATCATGTGTAATTAAGAATTCTATCATGACAGTAAAGAAGAAGTTGATAAAATCTTAGCTCATGCATGCACTTGGTGAATAGAAGGAGTAGAAGAAAAAGAATCATAAGATGAGAAATATGATCAAAGGTCTTGAAGCACAAGTTAGTTATCTTAATGGAAGGTTGTTAGATCAAGAATGTAGAATAAAAGATGACATGGATAAATAAGCTAAGAGTGATAAATAAACTATCTAAGTTCTTAGAAGTCAGTTGATGGCTACTATTTCAAGTATAAGATCTAAGGAGGATGAGTTCCTTCATTTGGAACCAATCTATATTAATTAAAGGATGAACATGAGCAATTTCTTGTAAAGATAAGAAATCTTGAATAAGATCAAAATAAGTTAGATCAGGTTAAGATCAATGAAAGAAGACCAGTTAGACAACCCAATGTAATAAGGTATGTTATTTTATTACATGGCCATTATCGTATATTGCTATCACTATGGTCATATGGAAAGATACTATGTAATGATGATCTATAATAATTAGTTCACATGGATCCTTGGAAGAAGGATCAATTGGTCTTAGAGAAGACTTAATTCATATCAATTAAGCGGCATGCTAAATGATATTAGCTTTTATAGTTGTAATAAAGTAGGACATATTTCCAAGTTATGCAAGAATAGTTTAAAGAAGTATTTTTCTCCTAAAAGTCACTCAATGGTGTTGAAAACAAAGACTATGAAGGATAATTTTGATCAAGGTGGACTACTTGTTACTAAAAAGGAGTCTGATATGAAGAAGATATAAGAATTACAAGAGGATATGTCCTCTATCAAGATATAAAATGAAGATCACAATCATCATTAAGAAAAATATATTGATCTTGTTTGTTTTAGATTTCATAAAGTTGGTCACATTGATAGGTATTTTAATAACATGTTTAACGAGTTCCCAAATCAAGATAAGGTGTATGGAACTCCTAGTGTGTAATAAAATGGTCACAAATGGGTATGGAAACCTAAGCCTATTAGGATAATTAGACTAGGACCAAATATGGTTTATTTGACATGCTAGACATTAAGGGAAGATAAGAGTTTATGTTGTCTACTTTTGCTAAAAAATATGAAGAAAATAATGATGTTAATAATCCTTACAAACTCAAGTAGGATCTTAAGTATAAAAAAGATATGGAGATATGGGAGTCTCCCAAGTTTTGGGACTTTTAGTGTTTCTATGTCAAAGGGGTGTCTCTATCTAGGATTCAAAGAGACACTTGTCAATTAGATGATGCTTGGTGGATGTTAGATATTATTTGGTGAGAAGATATGAAAATAAGGTATATTTGTGCTTTATTTTTATATATCTATCCATTGGATAAAATAATTTTGTGAAGAATCTCAGTGATCCTATATTTAGAAAGAGTTTACTTATTGATAATGGTTTGGATGTTTAGGTATAAAGGTGAGTTTCAATTATTTACATATCAATTTGTGGTAGATACTAATTATGTATACCGTGGAAGTTCACAGTGTTCTAAAGATGAGTTATCTCTATATGAGTATTGAATGTGATTAGACAATTTTTGAAGCCTTGTTAAAGAAGATATCATGTTCGTGATGAATCATGAAGTTAGGATGAGCTTTATAATTTGTTAGGTCCTAGGATCAGAAGGACCGAGTAGTTGAATTTGAGTAAGAAGGTGTAGAGAAGCAATTTTGTGTTCTCAAGATGTTAATTCCAATAAAAGAAGGTCTTTTATTAAGGAGGAACAATAAGTTCATGAGTTTTCTCTAAAGGTTTAGGAAGGAGTTGTAGTACAGAGTCACAATGGATGGTTCTAGGTGGATTAATGAGATTGATGGATTATCAAAAAGTGTTTTGTGCTCAAAAATGTTTGTTTACTTCTTTGTGATGTGATCTAGGTGTTTTTTTGGTCTAATGGTATGTTGAAGCAAAATTGAATATTTTTATGTGATCTTAGATTTATCAAATTTTTGGGCTTACAATCAAGTAGACCTAAAACGGGTTATAGGAATTCTACATTACAAATGGTGTGGAAGCTTAATTTTAGTTTATAAGTGTGTTATGGGTATCTATAAGTGTGAAAGTAGTTTCAAAGGTGTGTGTTAAATAGAAGGAGGTTTGTTGACCCTGCTTGTTTTGAGATTCTAGGGTTTTAGGATTTAATAGAAAAGCGATTTGAATTATGAGTTGAGATATGAGGTTTATTAATATTTAGAATGGGCAAAATGGGTGGTCAAATCAAGGTTCATAGAGATTTGAAGGTTTGTGGTTCTCATGTTATTGATGATGAAAATTGGTGTACATGAGGGGTAATATGAAAGTTCTCTAGATATGGAGTTTTAGGTCTTGAAGATGTGTCTATTGAAAATTGTGGGCTTTTCAAGTTTTAGATAGGGATACAAGGAGACTCAACAAACCTAGTTTGAAGAAAATTGGATTTTTATAAATTTCTCCAAAATTGAAAGGTTTGTGTGTTTCAAGGTGAGTTATAAAGTTTTTTTAATTCATTTTTTCATTTTGTTGAGTGGCATGAAGTTATAATTGATGGTCCTTTTAGTAACTTTAGAGAAGAGACTAGTTAGCATATGTGGTGATTCTTCACGATGTGTGGAGATCTGAAGATGCTAAGAAGGTTAAATTGATAAAATTTAATAGGGGGAGTCCCTCTTAGATTTTTTTGGTAAGTGACATTATATTTAATTTATTTTGTGTGTTCTTTCTTCATTGGTTGCAGTGCTTGATTGAAGAGAGTGTTAGCATGGAGCAAGAGGATGTTGTCAAGACAAGCTAAAGTAGGCTCAAGGTGAAGAGGAGTTTTTTTCATCTTTATAATATGGTAATTTCCTATTTTATAGTATTTTTAGGTCATTGGGATTAGTGTGTGCCCATATTTTCATTTCATGAAAGGAGGAGAAATTTCTTATTTGGGAAAAAGTTCCTATTATGGGAGTACTTGAAGAGAGAAAAGGTGAGTTGTAAACTACTGTATTGATGGATTTTGACATCAATGAAAAAGGGTGAGATTATTAGATATTTGACATGATATTTTCATGATTGTATGATGGAGATGATCTAGTGAGTGGATTAAGTGCTTTGATAACCTATGTGATAATGAAAAAGTGTGCAATGTGCTTATCCTAGTATGCTTGATGTTGGCTTAATTGATCTTTAGAGTTTGACTGATTAGAGGTGTTCAAGGATGTGCATGGTGATTTAATCATGTGAAATAGGTCCCTAAGATGCTATATATGATTTTATATATTGTTTGCACAAATGGAATTCATCTTGTTGATAATAGTTTTCATCTAGACACATTGAGTTCAATGGTAGAAAATCTTAGTTGGCAATTTGATGATGTCACCATTACCATGTGGGAATGAGTCAGGTGAAGTGATTCATATGGCTGTGATAAAAGTAGTCCCTAGTTATTTTGTACCAAATCTTAAGTCATGCATTGAATAAAATTTAAATATATGAGGGCACAAAGTTGTCTTCTCAATCATATTTCATTGTTTTCCCATACTTAAACAAATTTAGAAAGTGGCAAAAAAAATTGAGTAAGCATGTTAATGAGGTCAATATTCTCACATGTTAAGGTTTTGGGAAAAAAAAATCACATGGGATTTTTTATTTTTAGACGTAGTTTACTTTCACTAATTTTTAGATCATGTAATGTAGTGCATCAAAAGATATGCAAATGCAAAGTTGGGCTCCTAGGCAAATTGACTGTGTTTTTCCTTAGCTAAATTTTTGTAAGGAAAGAAAGAATCGAGTGAGCATTTTGATGGTGTTATATATTGCACACGTGAAGGTTTAAAGATAACCTAATCATATGGGTTTATTTATTTTTGAGCATAGATCATTTGTGCTAAATTTTATTTCATGCACTGAAGTGCGACAAAAGTTATAGATGCTCAAAGTTGGCCTCTCAAGCAGGTATAGACATGGTTGGCTCTATGATAGAAGATTTTGAGAAGACACATTAATGCAAAGGTTCCAAGAGTAGTGTGTTATATGGTTATATTCTCCTATGTAAGGAAATCATCTAGTTCAAATTTGAGATCTTATGAGTAAACACAAAAGAAGTTATATAGGTGTAAAAATGGTTACTAATGTATATTGAAAGGGTCCCCATAGTCATTATTGGAAGTTTTAAAGGTTGGGCAAGATAAACCATGCACATTTCTCCAAAGAGTTAGGAATCAGTGAGATGAGGATAGGTATATGATTTTTAATGAGTGAGCAAAGGTATAATATAATGATCCAATGCAAAATGGGCATTCATATAGTTGATTGAATGATGACTATTGATCATTAATGTTTTGACTAATCCATAGAGCTTGATGGAGTGCATTGAGTCAAAGTTCCTAGTTTTCATGATAGAGATAAATGTGAATTTTGTTTAACACTTGGGTTTGGAGGTCTATGTATTAAATCATAGATAATATTGATGGTGTGAGATTGTTATCGATCTGAGAGTCCACAAGATTTGAGCATTGTTTTTTAAGGATAACTATAACGTTTTTATTCAAATATTTAAATTTAACACAAAAAACTAGAGCTCTATATTTCATCCATATATTTTGATAAAAGTCAATTTTTTTGGTGTTTTAAAAATGAAATATGAATAGGAATCCATGGCACATCTAATGAACCTAATTTGAATATCTGAAAGTGAGTAAAATCAAAGATATTGAGCCTAAAAGTTGACTATGTGTTTGTTCTTATTTTTAAAGTGACCTGAGAAGGATATTTGAATTGGTATTGATGTTATTTTATGATTGGAAAATGTTTTAGACTCCATGAGGATGATCTATGTATATTTATGAGGTGTGATGATCTCAGCAACATTTTAGGTGATAATTCGGGTGATGGTTCTACTCCAATTGGTGGTAGAACTTCTAGGAGCCATAACTTTTGCACCATATATCCGTTTGACTCCCCATTTAAACCGTTGGAAAGCTAAGAATGAGTGGAATGTTGTTAGATAGAATATACCTCTATTTAGTGGGTTTTATCCCTTTAAAACCAAATTTAATTTCACCAAATTTTAATTTTAGTAGTGTAGCGTAAAAATAATAAGTTTCTAAAAATAGTAATTCCTCAAATTCTATATTTTTGTAAATCATGGAAGTTAAACCACTTAATCTCCCTCGATATTGGTGACCTTACAAATATTATTCCTACCTTAAAAATGTGTATAAATGAATATCTAACCTGAAATGGAAAATATATATCTCTTCTCAGAGATAGGAATATGTTTGGGTCTACAAATTTGATCGATAAAACATGTCTTCTCAGAGATAGAATTATTACAATTGTGTTGTTATTATTTCTTAAATTATATTTCAACTAAAGATTATAAGTTTTGGATCATGTGATAAATATATCTTAAATATGAAAAATTCTTAAGAATTTGACTTTGTCTTCATTCATGGTGATTGTGTGCACCAATTTAGTGTTTGAGTTATTTGAGCATATGCAAAGGTGAGCTAAAGTTGATATGATAATTTTAGGATGTTGAAAGGGACATAAGGAGTAGACCCATGTATTTGAAAGTGTTCATGTGTTCTTATTTTTCTCAAGGGAGTGATAAATGGATGGATAGGTCTTTGTGAGACATATAACAGCTACAAGGGCCTTATTAAAAGGTGTAGCTACTTAAGAAGTGATAAATAGATGATATGGCTAACATATAGAGATTGTATTGAGTAATGTATCTATATGATATATGTATTAAGGATTAATAAATTACTATTAGGTGACCAATATGGTGGTTATCATGATTATGTTATAAATAACGAAATTAAAGGTGGTGATTTATATAATTTTATGATTTGGAGAGGTATGAGTGTTGAAGTGAAGAAGAAGAGAGGTTGAGTGTGCCCAATGGTTGGTTTGATGAGTAGATAAAATTGGTTATTGTTAGTATGGCATGTAGGTCATGATTTTTATGGCATAAGGGTCCTCTTGTAGGTTGAACATGAGTGAAGAGGCCTAGAGTGATTTGGATGCCTTGAGAATGAGCAAAGGATTGTTAGTGTCTATGAGAGTTTGGTGGCTGGTTTGAGACACTCGTCAAAGTATGGATAGTGTGTATGACCATTTCATCATGTTGTTGAATTTTTTATAGATTTTTTAATAAAAAAATTTCATTGAGTGTGCAAATTTGAAGAGTGGAGATATTTGGGCTATGTAATGTGTCTTAGATGATCTATGTGTGTTGATTCAAGTATGTAATGTGCTTTGATTAATAGCGAGTGTTGTGTGATCAAGAAGGTGGATTTAGATACATTAAGATATTTATAATCAAAGTTCCATAATTAGATGTTATAGAATTTAGTTCAGAGGTGGATGTGTTCATAGGTGTTATTGTGGTAGCTCATCATTGAAGGTGGTTGTAGCCTCCTTACAAGGTAATACTTGCTAAAAGGTTTAGTTGTTGTCATAGCTCAGCTAGATAGGTGTGGAAACACCTTTAGGGATTGGTGTCTCATGAGATACGTATTTTACTTATTTAATCATTTTAGATGGTCTAAAGTAGATCCTATTATTATAGGATAGTATTCCAATTGCAGGTTCTAGTGGGTTTTATTCCCCAAAAGGGTTTCCTACATATGTCATGTGTTATTAGCTTGATATTGCATTATATTTATTATTCATTGATATTAATGATGTGTATGGCTCATGAATTACTTTATTGACTAATTAAGAGTTTGAAAATATTGGAACTAAAATTGAAATATCTAGGCTCACTGATTAACCCCCTCCTCATGATTGTACCTCTAACACCATCAGTTTGTAAAATCATAGAATTATGTTGTTATTAGATAATCTAAATACTTTTTATCGATCAATTGATGGGTATTAATTGAATACCTAGGCCTCATACAATGTTGTATATGGATTTTATCTTGGATCTACCTTTTATAGTAATATCTTAGAGTTTTTATTTAAGCATAATAATTTTTCTAAGATTTATATTTTGTGATGCATAGGTAATAATTTAGCCCTTAGAAGTTATGAAAACTATATCTTAGAGACATAATAGTTTAATATGGGATAGTTCAACATTGTATATCTAAAACTATAAATGGCCTAACACTCTTTATGAATGGGATAATTATATTTATGAGCTCATATACTAGACACACCCTATACTAACCTTCCCTATCATAACATATCACTATTGGATTCATAGATCCAAACTTAAGTTTTATTTTAAATATAGTAACCATAATAGTAATAAATTTTTATGTTATTTTGACATCATATATAAAATAAAAATCCTGAAAGAGTTAGAATATTTTGGTATAATTTTATATCCATATTATAGTAAGCTCACCATTTTATACCAAAAGAATATAATTTGGTGTGGTTGTGTTCATATCATTATGTTGATAATTTTGGTATAAAAATATATTAAAAATTTCCAAAAAATTATTATGCCCCCAACCCTGCTTCTATGGGGGTATTAACCTGATCAAGGGATATGGAGAAATAACTTGCTACCTTTTGGTAGAAATACATTCTATTAGAGATGACCTCTATTTTAAAGTATCTAATTTCAATTTCTGACACACAATAATGATGTAAACTCTCCATGAGCTAAGTGTCTATGATTTTTGGACTATTCTGAGCAATAATTCTAAACACAACTCCAATTTTTATGGAATTCAACATGGTCCGAAACTAGATTTTCATAAATTTTATGGTAAATATCCCACAAATTGGATCTATATGCCAAAGAACATTTAAAATTTCTTGTCAATGGTTTCTTTTATTGTTAAACCTTGAACATGTTGACCTCATCTCATGTAATATTACAAATTTGACCTCATGCACTCTGTCGATCTCTTCAAGATTATCCAAGATTTAACAATCCTAAATAATTTTCAATTTGACCTCTTGAATTTAATACACACCATTGATCTCTATCTATATGATTACCCACAAACCATTCGATCCTTATCCTTTACTCAACATTAAACATTATGTACCTATCATCATGTCATTTATTCCTTACATCTTAGAGTAAACACACTCCATTGACCTCTTCTTGGGTTTCTCTAACTTTAACTTGTGCCAATTTGACTGTGGGAACCTTACTTATCTACCTAGAAGGCCAACTTACATAGCCATATCTTTTACCTAGCTCAATCACATGTTATCAAATTTGGACCATATCATCTCCTCACATAGTAGAATCCAATTATGTGACAAAATAATCTTGGAACCCTCACATGTGTGAGATATATTTTCATTAAAATGTCTTCTCAAAATATTTTATCATAGATCCAACTATTCTTAGAATTTGTTTGGGAGGTCAAATTTGAACATGCATATCTCTTTCCATGCTTCGATGCTTGAATTAAAAATTATCATGAATAAAATAGGTATAAAACTAAATAAACACATATGATCACATTCTCATAAAACATGTGAGATATGACTAAATCAAAATGCTTGCTCAACTAATCCTTACTTGATGCAAATTTGGCTATGGGAAAACATTGTGAAAGTGTTTGGGAGTCTAGTTTTTCTCTTGCATATATTTTTATGTGCTTAGGTCAATGACCTAAGATATATCACATAATAATTAAAAACAATAATAAATAAACCCATGTGACCATTTCCTCCTGAAACCTCTATGTTTGTGATGCTAACATCATCAACATGCTTACTCAGCTTTATTTGAACATAGAAAACACTATCAAAATACTTGAGATCCCAAATTTGTACCCACATATATTTGATTTAATTTATGTTCATCACCTAAGATTTAGCACATATAAACTAGGGACTAATTTTATCATAACAATTTGAACAAATTACCTTGACTCATCCACATGTGGAAATGGTGATGTCATCAAACTACCTACTTAGATTTTGTGCCACTAGACCCAAAACGTCTAGATGATAACAATAATCAACCAAATGAATTAAATTATACATATAAGTAGTAAAAATATATAAAAATTCTTATGGAATTATTAAAAATCCTTAAATCACCATACTCATCCCTAAACATCTCTAACCATGCCAAAACAAAATATCAACCAAGCATACTTCAAGCATACTAGGACAAACATATTGCAAACTTTTTCATTGTCACTTAAACTATCAAGGCTCTTCATCCACTCACCTAGACACCTTCATGACATCATTTTAAAATCTCCAATAATCTCTCCCTTTGTCATTTATGTTAGCAACCATCATATATAGCAATATATAACTCACCTTCCTTCTCTTTGTTTAGGCACTCTCACAATAGGAACTTTCTCCCCCTTTGACACAATGAAAAAGTGGGAACCAATTGATCCTAAATATTTGAAAATTATACTACCAATAGGAGAGGACCATCATGTAAAAATGATATAAACTCCCCCTTACCTTGATCCTACCACTTCTTACCTTGACAATTTCCTCTTTCTCCATGCTAACACTCTTTTCAATCAAGCACTGTATCCAATGAAGAAGGAACATATAGAAGATATTTAAATATGATGGAAATAACCAAGAAACTTCTAATATGTACTCCTAATAAGATATTTTATCCATTACACAACTTGATCATCTTCAGATCTCCACACATCATGAATAACCACCACACAATCTTACTAGCCTTCTCTCTCAAGCTACCACAAGGACCACCAACATAACTTCATGAAACTCACCAAATAGGAAACATGTAATAAAATATATTGATAAATCACCTTCAAATACTCATGTCTTGATCATTTGGATAAATTGATGAAAGGTTACTCTTCTACACATTAGGCCCATCTAGCCTCCTTGGATCCCTACTTGGAACTTGTAGAGGCCATAATTTTTTGTATACACATATTCATGACCTAAAAAATCATATATAGAGAACTCTCATATTATCCCTCAAGTTTAAAAATTTCCATCATCAATCTCATCTTCTAAAACATACTTCTTTCATTAACCAACTACTCAATTATGCCTCTGACTTGACAAAAACATCAATAAATTGAGAACCACAAACATTAAAATCTATAGGAAGTATTATTTGACAACCCATTTGGCCCATTAAAACTATTAATAATCCTCAGACTTTAACTCATAAGGCAAACCACTTTTCTAGCATAGCCCAAAGCCCTAGAAACTCAAAACAAATAAGATCAACAAACCTCCTTTAGGTCAATGCACACCTCTAAAACTTATCTCAAACTTGGATACACTCATTACACACTTTTGAACGAAAATTTTATCCTTCAAAAATTTTTGAACATAGACTTCCTATAACCCTTTTTAGGCCTACTTTCCCTTAAGCCAAAAACTGAGAAAAATGAGAGCACGCAAAAATATATTCAATTAGAAAAAAAATAACTTAAAACCATAAACACACCTATATCACATAATAAATAAGTTCACAAACCTTTATAAGTACCAAAATATTCTTGAAATTCCTTCAATCTCATTAGGAAACCTAGAGACACTCATTTTGACCTTGTATTATAGCTCTTTTACAAATCTCTAGAAAAATCTCATGATCTTACTGCTCCCCCTAAATTCATTCTTCACCTAGAACATGACATATTAAAATATTATTCAAATATTGTCAAAACATATTCAATACTCATATAGATACACTTTATCTTCAGAACAATGTGAGCTTCCATGGTAGACACAACTATTCAACAAACCTTTAAGAAGATTAGCAAGATCTAGAACATAAGTTTAGAAGAAAGGCCTTCAACTTATAAGCTCACCTAAAATCTACCACAAACTAATATGTAGATAAATATTTTAAACTCACCTTTATATTATAGCATCCAAACCATGATCAATAAGCTAATTCCTTCAAAAGATAAGACCACTAAGATTCTTCACAAGAATCTTTTCTTCAACAAAAGATATATTAAAAGAATGCAAACATATACATTATTTTCATACCATCTCATCAAACAATATCTAACAACCACTAAGATTACTCTAACTCAGAAGTGTCTCCTTGAAACCTAGATAAAGACACCCATTTGACATAGTGAGACTAAAAGTTCCAAAACTCAAGAGACTCCCATATCTCCATATCTTTCTTTGAATTTAAGTGATCCCTCATCATCTAATCAATCTAGAATGTATGTTTAACTTCTTTCTTTGCTTTAGAATTTTTAATAAATGTTGAATCATAAACTCTTGAATTTCCTTTTCTTTTGATCCTTTTTCAAGCTTGGCAAACAATCCATCAAAACTCTTGGACTCAATAAGGTTAGTCTCCTTAGTCTTTACTACGTCAAATCTCCATACCATTGTTTGACTCTTCTTGTTTTCTACAACTATCTTAACTACTCGATCCTTGAGCTTATCCTAATTTGCAACATAGCCTTCTCTTATCATCCTTATGACTAGAATAATTGAAAATGATTACCTTTGGGTTCAATTCCCATTTATGACCTCTTCCTTTCACACTAAGATCTCCTTACACCTTTTTTCTTTGGAAACTCATTCAACATGTTCTTTTAATACCTAATAATTTGACCAAATATATGACAAATAAACAAACAAGATCATTCATACCTTTTGCTTGATGATGATTGTGATCTTCTTTGTCTATCTAGATATAAGTAAATTCTCTTGATAGTCCTATATCTTATTCATATCTAATTCCTTGTTTATTGTAGTATGAAGTCCACCTTGATCAAGATTATCATTCATAGTCTTGGGTCTCAACACCATTGATTGACTTTTAGGAGCGGAGTACTTCTTCAAACAATTCTTGTAAAATATGGTAATATGTCTTATTTTATTACAACTATATAAAATAATATCATTCAACATACCTCTTGACTAATCTAAGTTATGACTTCTCCATTACCAGTTTTTGCTTCTTATATGGGTCCATTAACATCCATACTTGACTGACTTCCTTTTATAGTGCTTAGCTCTATGAGCATAATTATTACATGTATAATAACAACCATGAAATAAGCTAGCATACCTTGAATCATTTTTTTATCTAGTATACCTTGTATTTCTTTCAAAACTGCATTTTCCTTGACATACTCAGGATTCTCATGATTCTCTTCTAGCTTATCTAACTTAGCTATAACAATCTCATGCTCATTTTTCAAAGACTTCATTTCTAGCTGAATGTACTCATATTCTTTTGATCTCATATTTGCATTTGTATCCCTTAACTGATCCTCAAGAATATTGATCTTCTCTTCATCCTCTTTGGCCTATTCTAATTCCTTTTTTTCTTTTTTAGGCTTTCCTATCTTGATTATGACTTTTTCATACTAATCTTTTAGGGAAACAAGAATAGTCTTCATTTGAACATATTCATTTCCTTTAGCTTTTTATCTTGAACATGTAACCTCTAACTAAATTCCAAGAACTTAGATATTATCATTATCCTTCTTGACTTCCTTAACCAAGTCATCCATCATTCTACATGCCTAATCTTTAATATGACTAATCTATTCTTCAATACTTTTGACCATTAATCTCAATTCAAGCTTTTATTTATTCAATTACTCAACCATCTTAAGCTACTTAGGATCTCCTTCAAGTATTTAATCCTCTTCCAAAGGGCATAATATGATACCAATTATTTAAAGTAGCTACTGAGAGGGGGGGGGGGTGAATTAGTATGAAATAGTGCACATTAAATTATAAAACCATTCATTCATTCCTAAACTTGATCTAGTAACATAAGCATGAAAACACACAACCAAATCATGAACAAGATCATACATCACATCATCACAATATCTATATGCAAAAGCCTCTTGGGGAATAAAACCCACTAAACCCTAAAAGATGGGATACAATCCTATAATGAAAAGATCCAGTTTATACTAGCTACAAATGATCAAGGAACTATCATCCCTATTTATTAATACTACAATCCCACAAGGTGGTACCACACCTATTTAGATAAGCTACCACAACAAATATAACTTTATCAAGTTTTACCTTGCAAGGAGGATAAAACCCCCTTAGATGTTGAGCTTCCATAAAAAACTTATGAACACATCCACCTTTAAACTGATGTCTTCAACACCTGATGATAGACCTCTAATTATCACTCATCACTTTCACTCATACTCAAACAACAAGATAATTATTATTCTAATATAATTATGAACTACATGTCATACACACCATCATAAAACTTCTTTACCTTTGAATCCATCCACTAGGTACACAAATCCTTTACCTATCCTTTGCTCACCATACACACTGTCTCAAATAGTCTCATGAGCATACTCACTCATTCTACCTCTTCTAGGATTATTAGGTCTATTGACCTATGTGATCACCTTCATCACCTACATCAAAAAAACATGTCTAATTATTTTTTCTCTCTACTAGCCATCATTGACTTGCACCTTCTCTTTCAAAGGTTCTCACCTTTACTTAGTTCCTCATACACAAGCATTTCTCAAAAGTCTAAAAACCAACACATTTGGTTTCACCATTTATAGATAAATCATGATTATCAACATTTTGGTCATAATTATGGATGTATTAACCCTTAAGTCATATATCATACAAAGACACAACTTAATACAATATTCATAGATCACCCATATCACCCATGTACGACCCTTAAGCAACTACACCTATCAAATAGGCCCTTATAGCTCTTATAGGTCTCACAAAGACCCATTCACTCCTTTATCACTCTATTGAGAAAAAAAATAAAACAAGAGAAATTATAAATGTATAGTTCTAATCTATATGACCCATTAGTCATTCTTAAATTATCATAGTCATAACTTCTCACCTTTGTGTATGCTCAATCAACTCAAACATTGACCTTGTATATAGAAACATCAAGAATGAACACACACTCAACTTATTAATAATTATTCATACTTAAGATAGATTTATCACACCTTTAAAATCCATAAATAACATCCTTATGTAGTATAAAGCAATCACCAATATCTAACTCATCAATAGATATCAAAACATCATCTACATAAGCTCAATTACTCTTCTTGGTTCAATTCCAAAACAATCATGAACACATAATAAACTTTGAACCTTAATATCATTTATTATATACACATCAAAATATTCAAATCAAGTCCATTAAATGTTCCATATATTCTTCTACATATTCCCTTGTTACACCATGAGTAAATTTTCCATAGATCAAAAGATATAGCCAAAATATAGAGCACTCATTTTTCCTTTGTAAAATTCAAATATTCAAATGTAAGTGGTCAAAGTTAAACCTTGACCACCATGCTCACATCTCATGTACTCACTACTTATATTAAACATGAATCATCAATATTCTCTAAACTTTAATGTATAGGCACTAATGTTCAAATGTTAAACCTTGAACATTTTGACCTAATCTCATCTAATCTTACAACTTTGACCTCATGCACTCTATCAATATCTTTGATATTATCCTAACTTTAACAATGATAAACAAATATCACTTTGACCTATTCAATTTAATTCATGTTATTGATATCTATCTATATGATCACTCATAAATCATTTGACCCTTATCCTTTATCTTTGCTCAATATTAAATATCATGTACTTATCCTCATCTCACTGCTTTTTGACATCTTGGAGAAAATGAAATCCATCTATCTCTTTGTGTGTTTCCATAAATTTAACTTGTGAAAATTTGACAAATTATGTTAACCTTGCTTATCTACCTAAAATTCCAACTTTGAACAATCATATATTTTACCTCGCTCACTCGAATGTTCTCAAATTTAGACCATATAATCTCCTCACATAGGAGAATCCAACCATGTGACAAACTACTCTTGGAACACTCAAACATATGAGATATATTTCAATTAAAATTACTTCTAAAAATCTTTTGTTATGGAGCCAACTATGGTTATAAATTATCTAGGAGGCCAACTTTGAACATGTATATCTTTTGTCGTGCTTTGACACTTGACCTAAAAATTAGTGAAAATCAACTAGGCATAAAATTGAACAAACCCATATGATCACATTATCATAAAATTTCCACACATGTGATATCTCACTACATAAAAAATATTACTTTGTTATTCCTTGCCTCATGAAAATTTGGCTAAGAATGAGAAAACACTATCAAAATGCCTAGGAGCCCAACTTTGCACTTGCATATATTTTGATGCACTTAGGTGTATGACCTAAGACTTAGCACATAAGAATTAAATATAATATTTAATAAACCCATGCTACCATTCTCTCCTAAATACTTATTGCATGTGAATGCTTACATCATCAACATGCTTACTGAACTCTATTTGAACATAGAAAACATTGTCAAAATGCTTGAGATCCCAAATTTATACACACATATATTTGATTGCATTTATGTTCATGACCTAAGATTTATCACATAGTAACTAGGGAATAATTTTATCACAACCATATGACCAACTCCCCTATACTCATCCACATGTGTTAATTGTGACATCATCAAAGTGCCTACTCAAATTTTCTACCACTAGACCCAAAATGTCTAGATAACAACAATGATCAACTAGATGAAATCCACTTATGTATACAAGCACTCAAAGCATAGAAAAAATATTAGGTAACTATTTCACATCCTCAAAACACCATAATCATAATTGAATATCTCTAACCATTCCAAAACAAAATATAAACTAAGCATACTTCAAGCATACTAGGACAAGCACATTGCACACTTTTTCATTATTACTTAGAATATCAAGGATCTTCATCCACTCACCTAAACACCTTCATGACATCACCATGACATAATTGACAACTATCCAATAATATATTGTGATTTTTGTTATTTATGTTATTTTTAATTTATTATATAGTATTTTTAATATATTTAGAAACATTTAGAATGTCCTTTCAGGTGTTGGATGTCAAGTAGTTTCATGACATGATTTTGATAGTCCTAGAAATTTTGAGTAAGCAAAGTAAAGAGATGAGTTTAAGTTATTTTTCCAAAATTTGAAGTGTTGATATAATATGGTGATGACATTGAGGTCATTTAGACTTTGTATATGCACTTCATTGATCATTTTTAAGTGGATTAAGTGAGTTTGAGCTTAGGTATTGAAAGGCAAATTTTTGGTATACACATACGTAATAGGATTGAGTAAAAGGGAGGGGTTTCAATTAGTAATTTATTTTGTCATTTTTATCATAGAATACATAATTAGGGGTCTATTTTATTTTTATATGATATTTTCCTACCATGTGTGGAGTTTTAAAGTGTTCCAAGGAAGGTAAAGTGTAACGTGTGTCTAAGAATACCTAATAGGTCTCCATGAGACCTAAAATTGAAATGAGGCCTAATTAAGTTATGTTAAACCTCAAGGGAATCAAATATCATTTTATTCTTGTCCAAAAGATGTCATAAGACCTATTATATTAACTAAGATTTTGAGGGTGTTTAGCCAACTAAGCGATACATGAACAAGGAATGTTATATATATAATGTAGTTTTAGGCCTATTTATGGTGTAGAGAGTATGAAAATGATATAAAACATTTTTGAGTATAATGATATATTTTATACTATCATTTGACTGTAGAGGATATGTGATGAATATTTAGTAGCGTGTCTACATATAAATATCAAGGTCAAATAACCTAATCTGCCTTGAAAAGACCTAATTAAGTGAAGAAGCCTAAAAGGTAATTTGAGAGAGATAAAAGAGTGAGAAGAGATAAATAAGGTGATCATCATCTGTTGTGTAAGCAATAAGTTTTTTTTAATTTGATCAAATGTTTTAGGTGTTTGACTTAATTTTGAGTCATAAAGGGGTTTGATGCCTCCTTATAGGTTGGTGATTGCTAAAGCCTAATTGAGTTGGTTCTTTACTAATTGGGGTTAGTGCTCCAAGTAGAGTTGGTACTTCACTAAAAATTGGTTTTTATCCTATAAAACTATAGTATATTTCCATATATTAGTGGGTTTTATTCCACTTTAAGGTTTCCCACATATGTAATGTGTTTCATGATCTTGTATGGTTGTATATGCTTTGCTATATGTTCATATTTGTATGACTAGTTCATATATGCTTAAGGGGAATTGTATGAATGTTTTGAAGACATTGACTCAGGCCCCCATCTTATTTATTATTATTCCATCAATTGGTATTAGATCACATCCTTTAAAGTAGGCCTAACACCCTAAAGGATATAATATAATAAAGGATTACTAGTCCAAAATCGTACATAATGAAATATTTATCAAAAAATGGAATTATTAGTGTAAGGGATTAAGAAATTACTCTCTTGATTAACTTAAAGTTTTAATTTCAATGGAATGATTAATTATATCACTATTTTCTTTTACTAGTATGGCTAATATACTCTCATTTCCTCTAAAAGTATACATAATGAAATTTGTATCATATCTTAGATTTATTAGTGTATGGGATTGAGAAATTAATCTATTTATTGAATTAAATATGTCTTTTCCTTATATTTTATAAATTATTTAACCATTATTATTAAGAATTGTAGTTAGAGGTTTGGAACAAACTTCCAAAGCTAGGAATGAATCTTCTAACAAAGTTGATCTTACCCAAGAAGCTTTGGAGACCATTAGTGAGGGAGCCAAGATTGATTCTTCCCTTTATAGATCAATTGAAAGGCCTCATTTGGAAACTACATTCCCTAACAACTTTCCTTAGTAGATAATAAATACACATTTATTTGGGATCAAGGACACCCTAAACTCTATACACCTATTAAGGACATGCCTCAAGTGATCTAAAGGATCAGTTGCATGATTAGATAAAATAATAATGTCATCTAGATATACCAAGATAATATCATTTATGAGTCCCTTAAAATCCATATCCATGGCCCTTTGAAAGGTTTCACTAGCATTGGTCAACCTAAAAAGTATTTTTTTGTAGGTAAAAGTACCTCATGTTATGGTAAAAGTTGTCTTGTATTGATCACATTCTATGAAAATTATTTGTTTATATCTATAATAGCCATCAAGGATTGAAAAAATATTATCCCATACTATATTTTTTATGATATTATCTATAGATATAAGAGGTTAATGATTCTTAATGGAAGCTCTATCCAAGTACCTAAAGTCCACACATAACCTAATCTCCCAATTTTTCTTTCTAATTGGGAGTAGGTTGGCCACCCATGAGTAATGATTTATAGGGAATATGATATTGGAATATATAAGATTATTTGTCTCTTTTCTCATCAAAGGTTAAATCTTGTGGTTTATGGGTCTTTTTTTACCTAACTAGTTTTGCACTGCGATCAATTCAACGATGTGTTGGACCAAGTTAGGATCAAAACTTATAAAGTATTTGTAACTCCAAGAAAATATGTCATCATATCTTATAAAAATAATAATAAAATCATATTTTTAAGATTATTTACATACCTTACAAACCTTACAAATATTACCATTGGATATATCAACTACTTCATGGTTCCCATCCTTGATGGTCATAATAATATTCTCACTTTTTAACTAATAATCTATGTTGAACATGCTTTAGAAATTAACCAACCGCTTAATCAAATTTTTAACTTTTATTTTAATAATATTATCCCCATATTTTTATTGAATCCTACGCTATTTTTTAGTTGATAATTCTACTTCTTACAGAAAGTGGATGATTTATTCATCACTTTAAAACACTTTCCAAATAACATTGTTGTCCAAGATTACAGGTCTAATTACCAAATTGAAAATCTATTCTAAATCATTCATAACATCATGAGGAATGTTGTATTGATATCCCATGATAGTAATCCTATCAACATAAACATTATATACCTTCAGTACAACTTGAATGTTGAAGGCATCAAAGCCTTTAATGAGATCAAAAACCTTATGCTTATAGTCTATAAATAGGCTATTCTTCATTATTCTTTAAGCTCTAACTTCAAGCATTGTTGTTCATTTTTTTCTACTAAATGGAAGCCTTGGATCAATGCCTCATACTCTAAAACATTGTTAGTGCAGCAAAAATACAATTCATATGAAAATAATAATTTCTCCTTTTGAGGAGAGATCAATATAATACCTACACTAGCACCATTTTTGCTCCTAAAACCATTACAAATATCTACCATACACCTCCAAGATCATCATGAGACTTGATGATATTTTGTATAATTTTGTCTTCTTCATAGATATAATAGGTACCTAATCTAGTCTCCTCCACATGATTATAAGTATCAAATCCATAGTTATCATTTTCTCATTCATCCAGTAGGATATTAAAAACCTCATACACATATTTAGTAATATCATTAGGTAAAACATTGTCATCTTAATCATATATGGTATAATTCAAACGAATTAGACTAGGAAAATATCTTTCAATGTTATCTCTATAAATATGTTCAACTTTAATAGCCACATTGGCACCATACCTAGTCCTAAGCATCATGTGTGACCAATTAGAGGATAAATACCCACCCATATTTGTAGTGGTCCCTGAAAATACATAGAAAAAATTAAGGAGGAAGGTTTATGACTGAAACATCTTAGGAGATGGAAAGGGTTGGGAAATAAAGTAAGAGGAGATTCAGTCCCTTATGCCAATAGTTTTGATAGTCATACCATATAAATTTATAACTCCTTTTGATAATAGAGTTTATTCTAAACATATAATATTATTTACCTTCATTGGAATGACTAATCTTCTTTCACCAAAATCAATCATGAAATTATGTAGAAGGTGCTTACCAATAATTAAGGAGATGTAAAATGGGGGTGGTTTGTTAATCCTACCAACATCTCCTTCCTTTTATTTGCATAAGTGTGTAGGATAAACCATTTTACTTACTTTTTTTACATGAACAAGATGGTTTAATTATTAATTCAAAAAACCTCTTTGAGTGAGAATGGAGAGATGCTCCCAAAAGGTGACAATTAGGTTTTTTATATTTATTTGCCTTATCATATTGAATGTAATTTCCAAAAATTTTGATTGAAATTTAGGAACAATAAAATCCTCTTTGTGATGTTGACCGATTCAAGATTGAATTTCATTTTAAATAGCCTAATTTTATTATACTTGATGTGTTCCAACAATTGTTTTTTCCTTAGTGGCCTCATGAAGATATTTAGAAGTAGATGTTTGAATAATTGAGGAAGATGGCACTTCTTCCACTTCTCTTATTTTGAATCTTGTATTGTGGGTTATTAGAGTTATTTCATTGTTTTAAACCTCATTTCAACACAAAATTCACCCTCTTGAAAATTCACAAGAGATGACTGACCTTTCACTTGAGCTATTTCATGTACTTCTCATCCTTTTGAATCTAATTCACTTGATTATCCTTAATAATGTGACACACTTTGGACCATCAAGACTTGGTTGAGCACTTCATTTAGACATGTAGACTAAGTGTGAGGCTAATCACAAGGATATCAACACTCATATTATTAAACCAAGTTATTTTTGATAGGCAGAATTGATTTTGAAGTGTTGGAAGCATTGTGATTCTAATTGTTATAGGACCTAACATGTGTGATTTGGCCTTGAGCTTGTGGATTGCCTTGATAAGTCTACATATGAGGCTAATAAGTATGGTTATAATGTTTATTTTTATATAACAAAAATTCATCCTTAGATATGTTTTTCAAGCCTCCTCACTTAAGTGATAGCATGGGAATAATCCTAAGTTGTGGGTGACCTAAAAGCTGGATTTAAACACTAGATAGGCCTATATCCATTAATGCATTACTTAAGAACTATCAGTAAACCTGCTAAACTAAAATCAAAAAGGAAAAGAGAGATGAAATTATATTAACTAAGGAGGTGATGTACCAAAATAATTGATCACAAAAAACCAACTATATGTGTACATGTAGACCATGAGACTAATCTAAAGAAAGACTACTCCCAATCTAAATCTCTTACATCAGTATTTCAATATGTAGGCTATGATAGATGTTAAGGCTTGGAAGACTAATAAAGAGGTATAAAATGAAACTAATGAATAGGTAAACACACTCAACACTTACACTTGAACACTTCACATGAACCAGAAGAGAACCTATCATATTGCATATATGTGATTGAATAGGACATGTTAAGGAAGACTAAGTAAATTACTTGACATGATCAACCATCCATACATAAACACTCATTACAATCATATAAGGAGTTAAAATAGTATTATTACTAATCAAAGGCATAAAAATGAGCATGTATTCACCATACTTATGTGGAGGATACCTTACAATCCATTCAAGGCTATATATAAGAGAAAGTGAGTGAGAGAGAAAGAGGCATATAGGATGCATAAACAAGTGTCATCAATGTTAAAATGAAAAATGTAAGAATTTTAAGAGTATTTTCATCCATATACTTAAAATTTGTTGGATTTTTGATTATTATATTCTAAATGAAAGGTGTAGAAGAGACTCTTTAAATCCCTAGATGACTCATCCACCTTAGTTAAAACTATGTATTCTTGGCCAAAGAGGAATTACAATTTTTTATTTTGAAACTTGGGGTTCTTGATCAAGTTTTTTGGAGATATAAAATGAAATTATAAGCCGTATTCATATTATTTTCATCATGGAAGATAATTATAACTGATTTTCACTCTTATTCATGTTGCAAAGAACATGTAATTCATTCCTCTTAGTGCAAGACTAATCATCTCTCTTTTCTTAGGCCAAGTTTGCCACTTTACAACTATATTATCCTCATAAATCCCTCTAAAATGGCTAATTAAATTCTCCAATACCTTTATATTGGTTCAATAAACCTCTTCCACTAGATAGGAAAGCTTATAAGCCTCAAAACCCTATAAACTAGCTCTAAAAGGTAGTTTTTAGGACACATATATGTACATATCTCTCAAAAATATGATATAGTGGATTATTTAGGTCATATCAGGTGTATATATGCCATAAATGTTCTTATAGGATCATTAAATGGTATTTTGTGTCATTATCAAGACATATATCTCCACCGAGCTCTTAGAGGGGTTTAGAGAGGGTTAGAAGTCACCAATCATCTTAATGATGATTCATAAAGATGAGGGAACCAATGAATAAAATAATTACATAAGTATTTATCCCACAAGTGTCACATTTCATATTAAATATCTCTATGTCCCATTTGAATCCTCTTATAATATCCAAACATAAAACTGAGCCTTCTCGAGCTCTTTATAGTGAAAAATAAGATTTTAGGGTCGCCTCAACTCTTAAGAATTTTTCATATGTAATAGTGTCTTCATCAACAAAATAATTTTATGAAATATAATTATTAAAACCCTAAAAATTCCTTTAATATCCATTTCCCACCATGCACATCCTTCATAAAGTTCTAAACCTAGAAAGATAGCATTTTAGCCTAGTAAGATTGTGTGTGAGGATGAGAGAAATTTTTTGTTTTGAAACATTCAACATGAATTTTATGGTTATTAGGGACTAAAATATGTATAAAATATACTATATAATTTTAATCCATGACACAAATGATAAATTACTTCCCAAAACATTTTGTAAGCTATTTTTCACATTTTGAGGGTTTGTAGGCCATTAGGCCAGTTTGACCCTAATAGCCTAGATTGGAGTTTGTAGTCAAATTTTAAAATATAAAATCCTTTTGTAAAATAAATATATGATTCCTAATTCCTGTAAATATAATCCTAAAATAATTATCAAAGAAACATTTACAAGTTGTCATCAAATTTTGAAAACAAACATTTATGTCAAAATTAGGCCTATAGGTCTGCATTAAGTCTGAACTCTCTTCAAGGAGTCTCTGCTCATCTTGAATGTATTATTTTACTAATAAGGGTTAATAAATAATAAACATATATTATCATGTTTCAATTAATTCTTAATACTCCAGAATAATCAAATTACCCCAAGAGTTTCACATTTTCCTCACTAATATACTCAAGCCTATAGGAGTTGATTATGGTTACCTTGAATGTTAAGATTGAGATAAAATATTACTGGATGTTTAATTTTATTTAATATAAAAAACATATCCTCTCCATATTCATCCAAGAATATTCACACCCTCTATGGCCCTAAAATCCTTAAATTCAACACAAGGACTGCATATTTTCTTCCTGATGTGAACACTGACTTGTATGTCTCAAATTGGCTTGTAAGAGTCCTTTCTTACCCAAAAAATTGTTAAATATTAAGATTGGGTTTAAAAATAATAATTTAACCTACAAAACTATCCATATATTCTTTTTTATATCTTCGATAAATATTTTTGTCTCCAAACCTCATCTTCCCATACAAGGTTCATTACATTTCTATTGAAAAAGAGACCTACAAGTCTATAGACATGTAGGTATGGATTTTAGTTATTTAAAAATATGAATGATGGATGATTTTATTATATTTTAAATAAAAAATATTTACACCATATCCCAACAAACTTCATTTCCTTTCAGACCCTCATACTTTTCTAACAAAGTAAGTTTTATCTCTAGAGCTCATTCTTATGTAGGCATCTTTATGCATAGTTTGTAATTCGGGATCAATGGGGTTTAGTTAGATAATTTGGTGTTAAGGACCTTTATTATTATATTTTTTTGTATTCTTATTATATAATTTACATTATATGAAACTAATTCCCACATTTTTATGGTTTAAAACTCTTTACATGTTGACCTTTAACCAGTGCAAATTACAAATAGTCCCTTGGTGGACATGATAATATGATATTTTAATTATTTTAGATAAAATTAGTTATAATTTTAAGTCAATAATTATATTAAAGAGGCAAACCATGTAAAAATAGTCTACCTATCATTTCTTTAATGCATTGGAAGCTCTCATGCACTAGGCTTCTACATGAAATATGTTTAATGTCTGCAACTTGGTTCAAAATTAGCATTATTTTATGTTATATCCTAATTGTTACGTAATAAATAGTTTATTATGAAGTTAATAAGAGCTATATGATGATATATGGATTATTTTAATATCGCATGATTTGATAAAACACTTGAAATAAGTAAAACTCAACATGTAACCTCCCTTTTCTTCTTGGTACTTATCATAAATGGAGATTTATTACTTAATTGAGCTCACACATGCAAATTGAAACTTAAAATATAATATTTTAAGATATAAATAATTCCATATATCTAATAAAATTTAAATAATTATTACAATGAGCTTCAAACTATAATTTCAATGGTAAAATTGAGCTACTAGAGTTTTTGTAGGGTTTTAGACCACCTTACCTTCTTAGTGATTGTTCATAAAATAGGCAAAATTAATAAAATAATTATGACCATGTATGTAAAGTTAATCATAAACCATATCATAACCCAACATTATTATTATAACTCTCTCTCTTTCTCTCTCATGTCTACCATGCATATGAAACTAGCCATTATGAGTTTGCCAACAACTCGATGGGTGAAATGATGTGATTTTTGACTTAATTTGAGATGTAAAAGCTTATTGATCATGTATTTAACCTAGGAAATACTAATATACATATTTTTAATCATTTACACTTGAAAATGAGCCTTTTAAATTGTTATAAGTGAATGACTACCCTCCTTTTGGCATTGAAAACCTCTTGTAACTACTTCTTTTCTTTTGAAACTAACTTAAAGTGATTTGACACTTGTTAATACATATAATTACCTTTTATTATAATTTAAATTAATTAATTAATCATATTATAATGTAATACTTAAACATAAATGACCTCTAATAAGGGTTTACACTAGAGATGATTTAAACAAGCTTAACATTAGGAAAACACTTTACCTTAATTTCCCAAAAAATACCTTAAACAATCCTAGAATTGTATAATATACTCATTTTTACCCCTTGGAAAGGAAGACATAATGTAAAAATACTTTTTTTTTATTAAGCACACTTATGGTAGTTAAAATTGGCTAATACTAATATGGTCAGATATGTTAGGCTTGTTATCTCTTTAAGGCCACTAACTCAATGATAAAGTTTTGTAGATACATATTTACTTCATTTAGTTCATTGGGAGGGGCACCAGGTTGAGATGATTAGATAGTTACTACTATAATAGGTTCCAAATTTGGTTTTTCTAGTGGAGGTTTACGGAATAAAGGCATTAGAGGCCTAACAACAACATTCCTTATATTAATAATGTTATTTTCAGCCCTTATAGAAATATCATATGTAGTTTGTAGCACCATGCCTCCCATGGACTTTATCATTAAAACAATATCCTTATTTAAAGATCTAAATTAGTATAAGAAAATATTATTAGGAATGAACTTCACCAAAGATGGGATCTTATCCATGTATTATAGAATCTAACTTTGAAGTCCACCATCTATTTCTAAAGAGATATCATGATGCTTGTATGTTATTCCAAGATAGAGATGGTCACTTTTGTGTTCAAAATTATGTAAAATTTTCTCTCCCAACACATCCTAGTTATGTATTATACTAGGCTACATCCCTTTATACCATTGAAGATATCTTCCTTTAATTGAAGTATAAATAATTTTAATATCCATGTTGTCTTGAATAATGCTATGGACTGAGCATATATTTGAAACATCTAATGCATGCTCTATGGGAGTGGTAACATCCTTGACAGTGCATAATGGGATGATTTTTAGAGACACAATTTGGATTTCATCATGATACTTATGTACCAAAGTACTAAATATATCAAATACAAAAAAAAACTAATTTATTTGTGATGTCATGTGAGAATGAATATTCATCCTTACTCTTGGACTTGGGAATCTACCAAAAAGGAGTGTAGATTTATCCCTTAGAGAATCCTACCTATAACCTCTTCCCCTTCTTTTATGAGATATTTGATAATTATTCCTTCCTCTTCTATGAGTATTTGATAGCTCGATAACCTAAAAATCAATACCTCTTATTGAAATTCTTGTCTCCTTTGACATTAAAATTGAAGTAGTAGTCTAAGACCATAAATGTATGGAGTTTCTAGGTGGTTAAAAATTGTCTTTAGTTATGGTATAACTTGATAATAATAACATTAAATACTCAATTTAATTTATCAAATTTAATGTAACTCATCCCGTTAGGTATGCTATAAATTGTTTTTACTTAGATCTTGGACCGGCTCAATCAAATAGTTGATCCAATTGAAATAATGGGATCATCACCAAGGTGTTGGAACTTGGATCTTTAGGGATGAGCCTATGAAGAGGGATATATACATCCTAAATTAAGATGAATTTGATTTAAGATCAGCTATATGCCTAAAACTATGCCAATCTACTTATCTACAACTAACACTAAGTATTTCTTGGGGGTGAAAATGGAAGAAAATGATCTAAAATTGAAAAAGGTTGATGCATCAATAGTTTAGATATCTTCTCCTCTACATATAGTAGCATAAGAAAACTTAAAAATTGATAATAACTCACATAACTCATACAAATTATACAACTCTCTCAACACTCCCATAAGTAATATTTATGAGGGTAATAGCCTACACAACATAAAAACTAAAAATGAGTGTGTAAAATTGATATTACAACATCAAGGACTAAAACATCAACAAATGAATATTTGCAAGCAAATTTAAACAATACTCAAGAAATTTTATAATATAAAAGAGGAAAATAATAATTTGTATTATATTCAAGGTTTAAATCTAACATTACAAGTCTCCAAAGTCTCATCATACCTAAGAGGGGGGATCAGATATAAGGCATTTGTAGTTGTATACATAATAATATGAGATAATAAAAGGGAAGAAAGAAATAAAAAACATCATAAATTCTAATGCTAAATCATAATTCAATTTACTCAAGATACCAAGTGGAAATGGGGTCATTAATACCTTTTAATTCATTAGGCCTCTCCCATCAAGGTCTTTAATGGAGGTTGGCATAGTAATAGAGGTGAATAGAATTAATTTCTACTATTTTAGTCTTTTAAGTGCTTAAACATGCATGGTTTTGTCCTTAAAGGTTGATCCACTCTTGGAAACCATGACTCTCATTATGCTAATGGCCATAACTCACCCATATCCACCTCTCCTTCATATAGAATATTAGACCTGGAAGGATATCATATGCCTATTTGGAGTTATGGTTGATTTTGACATGATGACAACTCCATAGATGTAGTTGCTTGTCTCTAAGATTTATTTTCCACTACCTATACCTTCCTCATGATCTTAGTGACAAATTACACCATGCATAGTCCTAAAGTTCTAGTCAAGAGACCTATCCAATGTACCTCTCATGCTTGAAAGATGATGGAATTGAGACCTTCACCTTTTTATTATTGCCAATCCTACAACATTTTATGGATGGGATATTTTTTAGGTCTCGAATATCTTGAAATGATTGACAATAGACTTAGATATTATGTGAATATTTCTTAAATAGGTTGAGGGACTGATATTTCAATGCTTACAACCTTTCTTGCCTCACCATCTACCTAAAACCTTCTCTTCATGTGGTCTTCTAATTTCACAAAGAGGCCTTCAAATCCATTCAACTTTGTTTTCTAGGTCTACAACTCGAAGCCTTCATAATGGGATTGTAGATAATATAAAATCACAAGAAGACCTTCAACATGGTCATAAACCAAATAAAAATTCCCATTATCTTGTATACAAGATTATAGATGTATGGGTACTCAATTTGAAATTTGAAATGTTGTATACTTCTCATAAGAATCTTTTTCATCTTTAAACATACCATGTAAGATCTTAGCTATGTTTTTTAAACTTAAGAAATCATTCATCCTTATTGAACAATATAGAGGCATTGTTCAAGACCTGTAACCTAATTACACTAGTTTTACATCTCATGGATTTCCTCTTTCATATGTTTAAGACTACAACCCTTAAGAATTTTTAACTCTCATTATGACAAACTTGTAGGTGAGTTTTAGAAGCCTATAATCATTCATGAATTTTATTGTCTATGTGATTCACTGGTAAGTCCTTAAAACGTGGTTGTAACCTCCACCATGGAGGTTTTAAGGCCATTGATATAGTATTGAATATTCTTAAACATGTCAATAATCTATATGGTCATTGTTTTAGGATAAAAACTAATGTTAACCTTGATCTTTAACCTCACAATAATTGTGTAGGCTTGCACACATTTTGATGTGAATCAGATCACTGTGAAGACACCTCACCATGCTTAAAACATTCTTGTCTCTTATTACAACATCACATTTGTAATAATTATGTATTATGTATTACAATACCATGTTTGGAATAATAAATTATATTTAAGGTGGTGTGGATATCTCTTTCAATACCTTGAACAACTCACTATAAAATAACTGTTATTTAGAATCCTTTAACAACTTCTATTTTTATGAATCAAGGAGTCTCCTTTGGAATATAAAACTCTTAAAACATTCCTCAACTTACTTTTCAACATTTACTACCATGGAGGCCTCTAAGAAGCATGTAGACTTATAATATTAAAGTTACAACCTTAAACCTTATACTAGTAGACTTCTAGTAGTTATTGAGGAGGTTTAAATATCCATTATCTTATAAGAAGGTCTAGAGTCCTAAAAGAGGTGTATTAATGTCTTAGAGAGATCTCAAACTAGTTGTATACCTTGAGGTCATGAGAACTTATGATACTCTCATGAAGAGTATCAGGTTTTCTTTAAAGACTCAAAGGAACCTTCAAGAAATTTTCCTTTCTTCACACAAACCTTAGGAGTTCCTCCTTGTTTACCATGAAAATAATGTTTGGCACATATTTGAGACCATGATTTAAAATTATATGAAACTCACCCTATAATGTATTAAGAGGATTTAAGTCATAAACATGATTCAAGATTATGGTTACATGTTTTGAGCTAGGTATTCACTGTTCTCACCATAAAAATATATAAGAGATTCACCAAATTAACTATAAGTATTTTCAGACCTATAATCTCATATTTTTATTAGAAATACTACAGATTCTACTTTCACACTTCTCGCAACTAGATTTGAAGAACCTACATCTCCAAAGTTGAGATTTTGGAAATAGTTTCAATCTTATAACTCATTTAGAAGGTCTTGAGACCATATTTTTATCTTGAATCATTTTTACAAAATCATTAAGAAATCCTACAACTCTCCATGAGGAACATGAAACCTATAACCTTGTTTTAAGGTCTTGAAGAGCCTTATCACATAATAAAGACCTTAAATATTATTTTTTAGGCCTTGTAAACATTGTCTACTCATCTTCCAAACTTATAAGAGACCTTATAACTTGTCGTAAGACTTGAAACATGTCTTGACAGGTCTTTGATATATTTTCTATAAAACATGAGGTTTATTTAATAGACCTTAAACATTGGACCGATTATGATAGATGTTTTACATATGTATAAATAACTTGACATCATGATTTATAATTTACTATCTTCAAGACCTAAAAAATATTTAAATAATTTACCATGAAAACTTGTAAGTAGTTTCAAAAGATCATTGTGACCACCATGACTTGCAAAAGAGTCAATATAAACTTGAAAGTCTATTTATAAAGTTTAATTTATCCTCATTAAGACTTATATTAAATTTTATATACTTATATCCTCCCATATCATGATTAAAATATTCTTTGTGGATTTTCATGTTTGTCGATAAAAAGTTTAGGCTCAAATGAAGACACCTAGAAACGTGTTTCTTGCTTTGAGCATGTTTTAAAAAACATGAAACTAATTATGCAAGATTGTTGACATTATTTTTTATTGAATTTTTAAACATTTATATCTTACCATTGAATGATTTTATGCATGCCTTAGCATTTTTTAAGTCTTTTATCATACATAAACTTGGTATTTATTCATTACAACATATTGAAGGATTTTACTTTATGTCATTATCTTTATATCTTTATACCTTAGAACATGTTGAGAATCCATTTATTTGTTTCACTTTCATTTAAATAATTTGAGAATTAATGAGTGACTTTATATGTGTTGGGATATACCTTAGATCCTAACCATCATGTTTCCACTTGAAAAATCCTCAGAACATCAGGGAGGGGCATTCACAGGTTCTTAAGGTTTTGGTAGGGTTTAGGCCTATTTGGGGAAATTAAGTAGTTTTAATCTCTTTGATCTAGTTTGATGATTTGTGGTGTTGTATTTCAGACCTATTAACCTTATCCATTACCTAATTATAACCATGGAAAAGGAAAAGTTTATATAAACCCTTGATCATGTCTCTCTCAAGTGACTTGTAGGTAGTTTTAGGGCTTGTTAACAATTATTCATATCCTCACCTTCCCCTCACTATATATAATTACTTATACATTATCCTTCTAGACCTTGTCCATTCCCTTCAATGTTCATACAAAACCATGTAAATCTAGAATAGAGATGGTTCGACAACTAAATTTTCCTTTAGGTGACTACAAAAATGGTTTTGAACTAGTTCTACCATGTTTAGAGGATTTTTTGAATTTATTCCTTCTTTGAATATGTGTGAAGTATTGAAAATTATTATGGGATTAGTTTTGAGCTCCACATTGTGTTTTAAGACAAATGGTAGACTTTTAATCTTGAAGGAAGACTTTTTAAAAACCTACAACTTCTTTTTATCCTCCATGTTTGAGAGAATTTATGTCTTGTACTACCTCTTAAGACATAAAAATGGTTTGATACAAACTACATATGATTGATGAGGTTTTTCTATTTTGGTTCCATTCAAAATCCTCTATAATCCCTATAATCATGTGCACACAAGATAGAACTTGCAATCTATCTAGACGTACAACCTCATTCATGGATTTTTTCCTTGTGTTATTCCTTAAAACCTATTTTTCCTTTCATGAATGAACCTATTCTTCATTGAATTTATTGAAACATGGTTTGGTATATGTGACTTTGTTGAGATATGGTGTTTTCCCCATAAAAATATCAAGAAAGCCATAAAAATGAATGTAACATAAAATTTTGAATCTTTAAGCATTTAGGGTATTTTTAAATCATGAGGAATCCTTAACTTTGGTGATTTGGTCTTATGTATTTATTCAGAAGACTTAGAAAATAGTCCTCAAATAATGATAACTACTTTGAACATGCTTGGAGATAGATAACAATTTACTGATGGTGTGGTGTAATCTCCTCATGTTGAGATAATTAAATGAAAATAAGGAATAAAATAGAGGGAAATAATTGAATTGAATAAATTATTTTACTTTTTATATGGATTGGAGGTTTGGTAAAGTGTTTTCAAACATAAAAATGACTTTATGAGACTTGATAGAACATTTGATTCCCTATAGAATGGTTTAAATGAGTAACCTAAGACCTATTGAACCCTTTATGATTCACTGAATGATGTTTAAGACCATTTATAAGTATTTACCCTTGAAAAACATTTCATGTTTATACTTGAAACTAGGATTAATTAGTTCATCATGACCTTATGATTGATTTATTGGACCTTCTAATAGGATATCACATTAGGGTTCAACTTGAATGCTTTTAAACATGGAATGGGGATTAAAAAGGTTATCAAGACCTTAATAAAACCTTAGACACATATTTTTTCATTGAAAAACAACACAATATACCTCATATAGGACTAACACCAACTTGTGACCTCATAAGATGAATGTTAGGCCTAGTTCAATGAAGCAAAAAGTGGAAGTAACCTCAATGGTCTTATCATACCTATTCTTTGTTGGAAACATAATATGAAGTTACTTGAAAGTAATATAATATTTAAAAATATCTACCATTGGATGTACATGAACTATTGAATCATAGGATCACATTATAGTTGTATGTAGACATTTCAAATATCACCTACTATTTTGACATTTGATTTATCTATTTGAACCACTAAGATGTCTATGAACTATTGAATCCTAGGCTTGGATTATAGTTACATGTGGACACTCAAAATCTCACCCTCTTTTTTGACCTTTGGTTTATCTATTTAAACCACCACCATGTTTTATTTTATAGGAAATAACCTTAACTTCTTAGAAATCCATGTTGGAATTAAAATTGTTGAGGCTTTTGAGTCTACTACGTAGTTATGAAAATTATTCCCAAATAAACTTATGCTTATGGGGAAGGGATATACATAAGTCTTATATTTGTGGATGAATATGTTAGTATTAGATAGTTTTTTCTTGGTGCGGGTTGGTTGAGCTAAATTTTTAGTTATGGATTTCAATAGAAGATCATGTTGCTAAGTGATTTGAGAAAGTTTATGAAAAATTATATTTACCTTAATATTCTTTGTGTTTTATACTATGTTATAGCCTATAGTATTTTTTACTAGTGGGGTTTCTACACGAGCCTTTAGTTCATGAGATTTTGGAAGTGGAAGGTTATTCATAGAATTATGATCAGGTGGGGTTTCATCATTTTTGAAAAGAGTTCAGGTACTAAGGGTTTGTTATAGTTGTCAATTCCTTAGGGAATAATTTATCATTTAGAACTATTAGAATTAAATATCCATTTAAATTAGTATAATTACTCACTATTACTCTCCTTTGACCCATTTTATTATTGGTTGGTAAAATACATAGTTTCCAACACCATGGTGATGCAAGGGGGTCTAACCAAGTATGATGTTTATAAGTGAATTAAGACCATGTGATACTCATACATTTATCTCTAGATGATATAAAAGGCACTAAAAACTCTATACCATCAAGTTATCTATGGTTGGTTGTGTTATGCACTTGACACTATTTAGGCAAAGTTATTTCATAGATGTTAACTTCAAGTTGTTTATTAAGGGAGGGCTCTAACTAAATGTTAGGGTGATTTTAATTAATGTTTTATATTTTTAAGGTGAATCTCTTGTTTGAAATTTTAGCATTTTAGCTTCCCATTTACCTTTGTAAACCAAGGAACTCATTACTTAGTTTTTGGACCATTCATTAGATGGAATCTAACATATTTTTAGTAGACTCCTCATGCATGGATTAGGTGTTGTTATATGATACCAATGTCATTTGGTGCTTCAAATAAGGATAAATTTCATATTTTATTGGGTTAAGAAAACTCAAGTGTTGGTTTGGTGCAATGTGACACAAAGGTGTTTGGTTTGTTATGGGCAAGGATTGAATCATTAGGATATTATGATTTATGTTGGAAATAAAGTTCAATAAAGGTATATGTGATAAAAAATTATTAATAATATCAATAATTTCAACCTATGGATTTATTTAAATATTTAATTTTATGGCTTTATCATAATATTGGGGTAAGTCAATTATCTGGGGGTCTTTTCTTAAGAACATGGTCATCGATGGGTCAAAGGCATTTTTTATACATCTCAAGTGCTAATTGGTTGTTAGGTTGGTAATATGACTTAAATATACATTTTTAAAAACCTATCATTAAATTTTATGATCGGCTCATGGGTTTTCCATTTATTTCAATCAAAATATTGGTATAGTATGCTATGGTTAATAACTTACCCAAATTGGGCTAAGAAAGCATTGTTAAACTAGTTCTAATTTATGATTGAGTTTTTAGGGAGATTAAAGAACCAATAATAGGTTCATTAAATTAAATTTATGTTTAAAATAATACACACTACATATTCATGTTACACATTGATAATTTTTTGGGTAGTCTTATATGAGATCACATGCTCTTCAGTCATTCCTCCTAGACCAAGAGTAAAGCATATCATATATCTTTTTAAGTTCCTATTTAAGTCCTAGATAACTCCAAGAATTTTTATAGTTAACCATAATAACTAGGTTACTTTTAGATTCATTATCAATGGTATATATGGGTATACTAAGAGGATGATCTAATGGGAACAACTGATTGTCTAGGTTTAGGTCTACCAAGTATGGGCATCCTGTGAAATGCTAAAGGTGAAACAACTAGTATATCATGATGGGACATAGATTAGGTTATATGATTATTAGGATCCATAGTTTATTATAGAAAAATAATATTTAAAACATAATCACTAACATGAAAAAATCTAATATATTATATCTTCTATGACATGTGTTTTTACTATTACTAATAATAAAATTTGAAAAATGAATTTAGGCCCTCTTTTTAGTGCAAATGATTATTGGCCCATAAATCCTTTATGACTCTATGAGAAGTCATGGAATTATGTTATTAGAATAATAAACTAGGATAAAATTCATTGGATAAAATATACCCTCATTAATTTTAGGACTGATATTGGTTCAATCCAAGGATTGAGAATTTTATCCTTCTATACTTGGAGAATAGTAATTATTACTATCAAAGGTTCAAGATGTGTGCCATTGAACTTTGATTATATTATAAATTGAGGAGAATTTTATTTTTAATTTTATATTAATTCATATCATATGAATTTATAAATTAGGGGAGATATTTTGGGTTTAAAATAAGCATTAAATAAGAGGCCAATGTAAGGTAGGAAAGAGTGTTTCTAGGCCTGAAAGATGTTAATGCTTCAAGAAATGAGATAAGTGCATTTCCAAAGTTATGCCATTATTTGCCTAGTTTCACCAAGGGTCATGAATAATTTTTATATAAGGTAATAAATTTAATTAATAAACCCCCATCAAATAACAATAGTCAAACAACATATAGTAATCAACACATAGGTCCTTATAACATAATATGTAAATAGATATAGAGACTAATAAAGTCATGAAAGAAAAAAATAAATTTTTATGTATGGGTTAGGATATCACAAGACATTATAACCACCATGATTATTTTATAAAAAAAATATTTTTTAAATTAACTAACATTAACATTCATTTAAAATTGGAGATTATCGACATACTACTAAATTAATAACTAGGTTAGAAAAAATAGGGAGTTATATTAATAAAAAATGATATAATTTATAAATAATGACTATCATGGAAAAAATTCATATTATAAATGATTAAATAATAGAATGTGAAATTTTGACTTAATTACGATAGTGTTTTGGGACCAAAATTATCAAACTTTCACCAAGGGATATAATTTACAATTTAAATATAAGAATAGGGCTCACCTCCAAGTAGCATGATATTCACACCCTAAGAAATCATGGACACTCTAGGTTATAATAACTAAATGATTTTAAAAAGAGGAGATAATATCTTCCATTTCCTCCATGAGATAACTGAGGACCCACTTAACCAATATATGGAGGAGCCATAGATAAACTACCTCCCTAGAGGTCAACATGGATACTACTAGGTCAAAATCCCAGTCCAACCTAGATAAACTCATTGTTACATCTCAAAACATCACCTTTGATTGGGATACTACTCATTAACTTGGAATGGGTCTCCATGGACACATTATACTATGAAACCTAATTAATTCTCATGGTGGATTGGGTAGAGATTTTAAGCATTGCCTAGGCTTTATCCCTATTAAAATTTTCCATTTTATTTCTCATGACCTTATTGAAGTGACCCAAGTGAATTAAAAACTCAAATATAGTAGAGTTTAATTTAGGTGGAACAACATAGTGATGTTAAAAAAATTTAATTAGTCCAACATCTTTCTCCTACCTTCTTATACAAGGTCCACTACCATTTATGCCATGTTCAATCATTCTTTAATCGTAACCCTCATGATCCCTACATATGTTTTATAAAGGCTTAGGTCTGAATTGGTCATGAGTTTTAATTCTAGGAACATGCCCTTGTGTATTATCACCAATAGCTTCCTACACTTGCTTTCAACTAGAGAAATTCTCTCTTAATATGCTTGGGTCTTTTCATGGTGTCCACTACTATCCACTAGAGTCTTGAACATTTATCTTAGAGATAAGAAAATATGTAGGAGGGCATCCTTAAATTATCTAATCAGATCCATAGAGAAGGATATTTTTAGTTTTTATTTTAGGGCTCAATCATGTTCTTGCATATCCTCCATAGTCTTCTTAGACATATCATGTGTATCCTGAAATATAGAGACTAGGTCTTTAACCACTTTCTATTCTCATGTGTATATCATCACTTTGGTGAAGGGTAAAATATATTTTTAATGTTATATAGACCATAAAATTTCTTTTGTAGATGAAATTTTTGGTGAGGATCTTACTCATGTTCTATGTGGTGTATTTAAAGTCTCACTACACATCGAAGTCACCCTAAATAGTCATTTTGGGTGCATGCAACAACATAGATATTCTCAAGGTTGATGGAGGTGTTGGTAGGGTGATAAATATGGTTATGATAGGTAGACACTGAGGTGGAGGGGGAATGGATGAATCAAGAAGGATTAAAAATTAAAATAATGGAGGAGGAGAAGGAATGGGGCTGAAAGGAGGAAAGATGAGTGAGGAAACCCAAGGGAACATTTGTGTTTTCCATTAGATCTAGGTTAAGTTAACATGTGAGGTAATGAATTTAGGGATAGGGGCATTAAACATAAAATAATAAATTGGTTAATTAAATCCGAACCTTCACCACCCAAGATGATTTAAAAGGGAGGCTTATAAGTGATGTAGGGATCCATAGGAGGTGGTGTAAGAGGAAAAGTGAGAGAAAGTTGGACCTGGATATAAGGCCAATGATAAATTTAATTCTAAATATTTTTGGACGTCTTATCATGGGAGGAGAATAGGTCATAAAGACCATGAGGACTAATTAAATAATTTTTTAGGAAACAAAATTTGTCACTAGAATAGCCTGAGTTACCTTAGTTGTGCACACTACTACACTTATTTATATATTTTAAGTTTCACTTTTTGGGTTCAAGTAATTTGAATGTATATGGACATATAGAATGAATATTATGGAAATACAAAGATCCAGGGTTGTGTAATGGATGATGCAAATGGGAATTAGAAGTTTAGAAGGGACTACATGGTGCACTCTAGAGGCACTTAGGTAAAATCTAGAATGGATAGAATGAGAAAAAGGGGAGGTACCACATGAGTGGATTCCTAGGGAATTGGGAAGATAGGTTATGCCATGAGATGTTTTTTGAGAGTGAAGGTAGTAGGGAAAGAGGTATACATAAAATTTATATTAATAGTCTTAAATCAATCTTATATTTAGGTTGTTATTAATGTAAAACCTAAGTTCCTAAGTATCATAAGTTTGAGGTACTTATATTTGATCCACTTTATTTTATGTCACATAATCATAAAGCACATGAGGTTGAGTTATTTAAACCACATGAGGTGGTGGAGTTAGAGTCATGGGTTGAGGGATAGGAGCTTGAGGAGGAGAATCTTAGGGAGAATAAGATTTTTGAACTTACTATATATTTATCCTCAAAATCTATGGGGGAGTTTCCTAAACATCTTCTCTAGGTTAAGCCAATGCGAAAGAGCCAAGGATAGCTAGGATGGAATCCTTGGGTTGTTCTTGATTTCATTTATTCTTCTTATTTTACTTGATTTATGAAAAGACATCATAATCATCAGTCAAGTTTAGATATAACTCATCCTTACTCATGTTATTGGTGGGCAGATTTGATATTTAGGTAGTTTTCATACATTTCTATATGAATCTAGATGATGTCATGTGAATCCCATTCTTAATGATTACCCTTGATTAGGGAAAGAGAGCCCCTTGATATCACAATCTTATATAGAGGGGAAAATGATCTATATACATGGTTCTTAAGGGTAATTTTGAGGTTAGGGAAGGAATTTTGTTGGCATCTAATATAATGCTTGAATATGCCATCAAGTAGTTCACATGTGATCTCTTTCTCAACCAAGTAGTCTTGGACTTAATAGGGTAGGCATAGGGGAATCTTGAGAGTGACTACCACCTAAATGATTATATCCTCTCTATACTACTAGTAGTACCTAGGGGGAGAAAGATATTTTTTAATATACATTGACAACTAAGGCATTAGTTCCTCATTTATGTCCATGTATACCACTATGTATAAGGACTGACATATCTCTTGGATGTTATTATGATAGTAGTGGCCACATAGTTTGTAAAGAAAATATGATCATCACACTTCTATGAACCCATGATGGAAAGGTAGAATGTTTTAATGTGAGCATTGCATAGACTATATTTAAAAAGTATCTCATCATGTAGAATTATCATCCTCCCCAAACATCTTCCATTACCTTGATTATATTGAATTTGATCTCCCCACAAAAGCTAGGGACTTTTTCACCCTTGAAGATTATGTGTATTAGGTGGATCCATTTAAGGTTGGCATGTAGATAGTTGATTTCTCTAAATAGTCAATCAAGTAGTATCACCTCGATGTGGAATACTTCCTTGAAGGTCTAAATAGTGTACACATTCAAATCTATATTGTTTACCCATTTAGAATCTAGGTTATTTTCCCAATCCTTCAAGATGTCATAATTATAGTGGGTACTAGTCTAGGTAGTAACCATATCTAAATCAAAGGTTACTATATAATCCAAAAGGATATAGTAATATTTTAATGTGACTTATCATATGTTTGTGATTTCATACTAGGAATTCATAGAGTAAACCATGTCATGGATAACATCTTATGCTTGTTTATCTATGACAATAAATTTATCAAACAAGTTGGCATAGGTTAAGACTTATAACTTAATTATGGCTTGGTGTAACCCACACTTCCCATATTCCTATTATAAATCTTCAACTCAGCCCCATATCACTCTTCACTACCATAGAATTTGGGCACCAATCAATGGCCTTGAACATCTTGTTATAGTTCTTGAAATTGATCAAGCCATATGAGATCGTGATGTCCTTATATAATGTCTTGGTTTTATGTTGAGAGGATGAGCTAACAATTCTAGCTCAGATGGAACTATATAATATAGATCCCTGAGCAAAGGTCAAACAAGGAAGGAACTGGTAGAATCAGAGAGATATAAGTAGTTTATGGGATATTATGAGTATTAATGACTAATGATTTAACCTCAGGGTAGATATAGAGATCCACATATATTTTCTACATTGATGGCATTAGGTGGCTTACTCAAAGTGATTTCAAATTAAAGTTGGTGGGTCAATCTTCCCATTTAATTTCTAATATGGACTTAAAATTAGATATCCCAATCATATGCCACCTCTTATATTTAGGAGTCATGATGTGGCACTTTAAAATGTCTAATTGGGGCCTACTTTCCCATCTACTTAATGCCTAGAGTATTTTAGGCACATAACCATATCATATTTATGTATTCCCATGTGTTTCATACTTCATTCCACTTGTACCTTGATAATTGGTTCATGTTGTAATGACTACCACCTAGGCACAACCTAATGATTCATCTTTATAAGCTTAAAGGAGTAAAATTCCAGGTAGAGGATGCATGGAATCCATTTATTACCATTTTGATTTTGATTTTACCTTACTCTAACCTCCCTTGGGTATTTTGGGATATTTATACCAATGTGTATGGAAATTACACATTCCATGATGTGTTAGGTTGGGATCACTTAGGTTTTGACATTTTTTTCAAGTCTTAGAGACTAAAAATCCTAACAATGAACTACATGGTGCTCTTTTCACTTGGCCAAGATCTGCTTATATCTGACATTTATCATAAATCTAGGAGACTAACCAGTCTAACTATTATTGGTATGGTATAATCCCATTGGGTTAGGATCTAATAATTTATAACACCTCTATAAGCGATCCATGTGGTGTTTTCCCTTTTGAATTCTCCTACTACATAAATCTACTAAAATAGACTAAGTAAAAGCAAATAATCATTTTTAATATAAACATTCACGTAGATTCTAGATAATCTATATAAGGTGACACATAGGACTATGAGATCCTGACACTCTCATAGACTAAGAATTCAAAAACATTAATATGAAATCAAACATAAAAAAAAAGTTATCATATTAAATATTCTAAGTAAGGAAATACTTGGTTGATTTTAATATATGAGTAGGACTCGACAATGTTAACTTACGAGGTCATGGGGCTCTCAATAGGGATGAATTGACCATTAAAAATATGTAATATGTTTGGGAAAATTAGGGTGAAATATGAACTCAAGAATTATCTTAGAAAGGAATTGCTCAAAATGAGAATGAATGACTAGGAAATTTTAATTTGATCATTTTACAGAGGAGTCCCCCAATTCTTTGAATAAAGGGGTGCATTGGCCACTAAAAAAATACATTAATGTAATTTTTGGCACCTTGTGGATATTAAAATCCATTAATAATACATCTTCTAATTATATGTAAGTGTTTAAGTAATCCTTTGGTAAACTATAGAACCAATTTTTAGCCTCATCAGAAAAACTCATATAGAAAACCTTAAGCAATAGTTTATCATATTCTGCTTATTTACCTAAATAATGTGCGTAGTTAATCATGTGGTTAAATTGGTCCTTGAGTCTCAATAAGAGAAGTAAATATCATAGTTCAAAATATTATGGATAACGATATTCAAATATATATTTTTCAATAAGTTGATTATTGAATAAGGTTATATGTGCATTATTATTATGGAAATCCATTTGCATTTGAAGTATATAAACTTGATTTTGAAGTTCCCCAATAGTGGTCATCATAGAAATAAGATATTCCATGTGTATATAGGTGTTTATCATAAGTTTTATCATTGGTTTCAACCCACCAATGGTTTTGAATATAGGCATATGACTATCATCATTATTATGTATAGCAAGTGCCATTTCATGATCCCTAAATGTAAGTTAGCTTGGTAGTGGTATTGGATATTTGTACTTTGGTACTTTTGGTATGTCAATTTTATCTTGAAAAATCTCTAGCTAAGTTCCCTCTTTTGGTATATAATTTGTTTCTAAAAAATGTATGAAGGAATTGTCATGTTTTCTAAGGGAAACGTTGTTTTGGAAGGTAGTCATTATAGGGGTGTGAATTAATTTACTTAATGTCATGTCCCCTTTATAATTTATTTATAAATATTTAATTATTTACTAATGTATTTACCTAAATATTTGGTTATCAAATAAAATATCCTCTTGGTAATATGTACCCATTTTGTGGTAAAAAGTGCTTGAAGGGCATGCTTAGATGACTTGAGTTGTTATGGCCTCTTAGAATTTTATAAAAATCCTAAACCTTTATGGGACATATTATTTCTAATAATAATAGCCTGAACTATACCTTTATCATGTTTTCCCAATCCTCAACATTTGTATCCATATATTTACAAATATCAAAGACAAAATTTATACAGTGTTCGTGTATATATTATGGTCAAAGGATATTTATTTTCATTAATATGGTTCAAATCATTTATTGAAATTGGGGGGGGGGGGGGGACGTGGACCTAGTTAATGTGATAATAGTTACTTCCATTTAAGTCTTTTAGGTTACAATCTTTACCAGTTTGAAGGATATAAGAGTAATCAATTTTTACCTCTTATTTTATAAAGTTGGAGAGTTTCATAATAATAGTAATCAAAGAAATAAATATTATCCATGATAAAATATATTAAGAAAATAAATATTATGACAAAATAGGTAGCAATCATCCTATAGGATATACTTGGGCATAAATTATGTTCAAATATTGAGTTCACCAAAAGTTTTAAGCGTAAATAAGATAAGAGGGCTATCATATCCTATTGGTATAATAGGGTTAAGAATATATAAGTGATAATGAATAGGGGTTATAATCAGATATACAACAAGATATATATTAGAATACATTGAATTTATTATGTAGAGAATAGACTAAATCTATAAGGTTTAATTATGTTATATATGGAAATGACAAAGAAGTATTATACTTAGCTAGTTATGATGATAAGACATTATTATATTTGGAAAGAAAAAAAAAAGGATGGAAGGAGATTCTAGAATAGTCTTCATATTTTATTTCTAACCCTTTTGGAGCTCTAGTCCCTATTGTTAGCTTGGGATGGTTATGATGCCACTACTATTTGGGTTTGTCAAAATTTTCATGTATAGAATACTAAACAGAAAAAGATGAAACCACCTAGATGATTTTGGGTTTGTGTTAACCTTTGATCTAGTGCATTTGGATCTATGTCATGGACTATCATTTTTCATGAATTTTTCAAAACCCTAGTCCTTCATATATGACCTTAGATAAAAATCGGTTAGTGGGGACACAGTATCGAGCTAACCCTAAAGACCCCATTATTAGTGGGTGGTGCCTACATAACTAATACTCTATAAGAGGGCCTTATACTCATGAATTGCTCCACTATGTGCTGGATTATATTTGAATAATGCAATATGTGCAAAGGAAATAATAAAATGACCTATATTATAACATGGTAAATTAGGATCTTGTGCTTTTCCATTAGTATTTTAGACCTGTATATGTGTTGTATTTATGTCTAGTGTAGGAGTAGGGAATATTTATTCAAATGAATTCTTGATAGAGTGTTTTTGATAAGTTACCTTGGTCTCTTTGATATTTCTTAGGTAAGGAATTAACTAGGGTTAATCTTGTATTTATATCAATATATTTGGAGAAGTAACTCACATTAAATCACTTATGTCAACCATTAAGATATGTTTCAATTGAAAATTATATCAATTTAGTGTACTTGACACTTGCATGAGGTCATGAAATTAATGTGAACACTAGTGTTTGTCACATAAATTAGTGTCCAAGGAGTAGTAAAGTAGTTATAGTATCAAAATTTCTAGGGGTGGAATATAAGTACATTTTAAGCATTCTAGCCAAGATAGAAGGCCTAGGTTATCATCATAAGACTAGTTGGAATAAGAGATATAGACCAAGGAGTAGAAGACAGAGTATATTTAGGACTTATGGAAGTGATAAAAGGTTCATATATGAGAAAAATAACCAAATTATGAGTTTTCCAAGTAAATAAGATTGAGGTTTTATATAGTCCATAAATATCATCTAAAACTATCATAACATATCCCTATCCATTTTTATAGTATTTTTTCCCTCTTTGATATCATATATAATCATATTAAATGTTTCATCACCTTTATTACATGGAAAAATATTTCACCATCCCCATATTTCCCTTCATTCATTTCATTATGAGGCACACATAGGTCAATTTTGAGATTGCAGACTTTCATGTGGGAAAGTCTAAGAGACTTTAGACACCATGGTTTATAGGTTCTCTTTTATAGTGGCCAATCATAATCTCTCTTTTTAATCTATTTATTTCATCCATGTTTATTTTTATGAATTTGTATGGAGGAGGATTAAAAAAATCCAAAAACATTAAAATCAATATCATAAGAAAATTTAAATATTACAAGGTAAATTATACTAAAAAAAATAATAACACACTAAAAGTCATGATATTTTTTTGACACATCTCCTATCTTAGTTGAAGCTCAAAATCCAATTTTGGTCTCATGATAGAACCGATGCACATTGGGGTGTGGTAGGGTAGTTGAATGCAGTATGATATCTCATTGTAACATTACATCATAATATCTTCATAAATTATAGTGTCACTTATCATCATACAAGTATCTAATATTTTTAGTATACCAATAGATTTTTAAGAGCTCATAAGGAGTGGGAACATGTTATGTAAATGTATTAAACTTATACCTTTCATATATATCTCCTTCAATGCATGATCTATGTGCTTCATTTGATTAAGCCAATATTTGTGGCAAATTAGTTAGAGTGTCATAGGTCCTTAATGTTGATATTTATTAGCCTTTTACACCTTTTTAGTGTGTATAATTCCCAATAATTATGGTCACATCACATGTGTGGCACCTCATACTAGCTACCTACATCATCATATTCTTACTACCTGTAGACTCTAAAATTTAAGTAATAAAATTTTCAAAATGTTTGTTCTTGACACCTTTGCCTTACTTCAAAGTTAATTCAACATTATGATAACCTAAAATCTCTAATAAATTATTATTAAAATTTATAAAACTTCCCCATTTTACCCCTATTCATCCATATTTAGTAAATACTTTACTATCACTCTTATTTTAGAAGTATATGACCTTTAAGAAAAAGTGCACACTAGGAATACGAGAGAGCATTGTGCACCTATCTAGTAGTGTGGACTTGTATCATGTGCTCTAAAAACTATATTTAAAAAAACCATACTTCCTAAGTGTTTTTACTTGCACAACACACCCTGATTTATTTATGAAATCATGGAAACCTTTTTTCTCTGGAGTCTAGTCTTTTATTTGATTGGGATGGATGCCTTACCCTTCTTGATATATTGATCTGATCAAAAAATTATTGAAAATGTTACAATCCAAAATTTAATATTGCTTTACTATTTTACTAAATTCTAGACTTTAAATGTCAATTATGTGCACTTATTATGATAATATTTCATAGATTCATCCATTGATCTTATCATCTCAAATCACTTAAATCTAATAAGTTTCTATCTACCTTGAGACATGTTTTGAATAATGGTAAATTTCCCCTTTTATACCATTTCACCTTAGGTTTTGATTGATTCTCTAATTTTATTATAATATTTTTACTATTATCCTTAATATAATTAGGTCATATTATACTTTATTTAGAGTAAAATGGGTTAAGGGTTTTCCTCATTTTTATTTTTGACTTAATCATTTCATTTGTATTGGACCTAACTTGTGTTTTTTAGTAAGTGGAACTACTTTATCACTAAGATTCATCCCTATTCGATCCCATGTTTGTTCACATTAAAATATAAATGGATATGTATATTTATGGTCTCATCTTTATACCTAGTTGTTTTTAGTACATTAGATCAAAATGTAGCTTTAAATTTAGTAAAGTGCCTACATTTGTCAAACTAATATTACAAGCTACCACATTTATTTTGGTCGAAGACTTAGTCATTTTTATGAAAAAATGTATTTGAAAAATAATAGCTATTTTATTTTTTGATAGGCTAATTGTCACTTCCTTTCCCTCAAATCTTGAGTGAGTGAGGGGAAGTCATTTTTCACTCACGTAATTCCAATGGCCCTTTTTAAGGCTTAGTATATTTATGGCAGTTTGTGATCTTTTAGATTCTCTGTATGAAGACACATATCATCTTGTTCCTTACTTCCTCAAGATGATTTGATCATTAGACCTCACCCCTAGTTTCTTAGGTAATTGAGATCACACTACATGGTATGATATTATTTTTTTGGGGACCTACGATGGCCAGTGAACTTTATACTTATATAAGGATAAAAATAAGTAGGATTATGATATCTATCATGATCTATCCTCCTCATATCTTCATGTGATACATGCAGATAAAACTTCCAATCTCCTTGATATATATGATGATGGCACATATCATAATCTTTGCGACTTTTAATAATTAGTAACTCTTGTCATTTTATATAGGCATTTTATCCTCCCAAATGAATGATGGCATGTCATGTGGCATAATCTCATTATATCCCAACTAAAATATAAACAAGCTAGTTTCAACCTTAGTCATTTTAAAATGAATGAATAGATACCACATGTCATGACCAAGCCTATAAGAGAGAACATTGACATCATATTTAGAATTACAAATCTTAAATTTAATGGTCATCTTTCCACTCAAAAATTCTAGGCTTGAAACTAGAAATAGATCTTTAATAATTAGGTAATAATTCCTAGTTTTAATTTTTTTGTATTTACCTTAGAATTTTGTTCTATTATTGCTTCTTTTAAGATTGATTAGATAAAATTTTAACTTGATTCATCTTTAAATTTGGTAATTTTTAGGATTCTATATAAAATTGGCTAAGGTTAGATCTAATTTAGCTTTGGAGTTTGGTAGACATGGCTATTTTATTTTCTCTTTGTCTCATTTTCATTTATTTTCATTAAAAATCAAATAACTGTTAATATTGATTCACTTAGAGTCTTATTTGTTTTATTATTATTTATAAATAATTCATATTTTACGTAGTCATTTATATTTGAAAATAAAATAAATAATGTACTATTTTCATTTTATGTCCTCATTCTTCATGATGATTAGGATGATGATGCATTCAAAGATCTCATTACCTTGAACCTATAGGTCCCCTTATATTTTGTGTTTAGGCCTTATGAGCTCCAAATTAATGGGATGCGGATGTGTGCTAGCATCCAAAATCCCATATTCAATTAGGATTATATATTTTTGAGCCAATGACATAGAGCCTCTAGGTAAATGGGATGATGCCATGTAGTAAGATCCCATTTCCCTGGCCCTCTAGGTGGTCAATATAGAGTGATAAGACAATTGACCCTCCAAGTGAATGGGATACATCCACATGGAAATATATCATTTACACACTCTCTTATGATGGTTAACATGATTTGGATAGGTATTCAAGTCATGAATGCCTAATATGGTGCCAATTATCAAAATATCATTACATCAGAGCCAAGGAAAAGTAAAAATGACTAGGAATATTATCAAAGCTATAAATGAATGGATTATCACAATGTTGTAGGTTACCATCATATGGGTACATATTATCATAAATACTAAGTGGTACACATCAAATTAATGTGGATTTATTGAGGTGGATACATGGACCTCCCTAGAAGGAGTTATATATTGAATTTGACATGTGTCTCATACCATCAAGCCCATCAATTATTAAAAACAATATTATAGGTCCACTAATATTAGTATAATTAGTAAGGATGCCATGATAATTGGGCCTCATCCTTAATCTACCAAGTAATCATGATCACTCCACATGGTGAGATATTAATTCTTTTATGAGGTTATTTTCCTTTAGTCTTAGTCTCCCAATCTCTTAGATGAGTGAGATCGTGCCATGTGGCATGATCTCCTTATATCCCAACTATAAGATAAATAGCCTAGTTAAAACCCCAATCAAGCTCTAAATAAATCAATGACTTCCATATGTCATGACCAAGCCTATTAGAGGGAAAACTAACGTCTTAGTTAACATTACATAGCTTAAATTTGATGGTCATATTTTCACTCAAAACTATTAGGCCCAAAACTGGACATAGATCTTTTCTTTTTAACTAATTATTTCTACGTTTCATTTTCATGTGGTTTCATTTTTATGTCTTTTCCTTAGAGAGTTGGTCTATTATTTTTCACTTTTATTTTTAATATTTAAATGTTTATATTGATTCATATTTATACTTTCATTTTTTATTATTCTAAATCAAATTGGCTAAGGTTTGATTTAATTTAGCTTTAAAGTTTGGTAGATGTGGATGTTTTATTCTCTCTTTAGCCCATTTACATTTCATTTCATTTAAAATTGGCTTTCTTTTAGTATTTATTAATTTATAAACTTAAAAATTTTAGTGGTTTTGGGTATGTATTGGCTATAATTAATAGTTTATATTTGAAAAATCAAAATCTAATGGTCACTTTTCCTTGTAAATGCTTAGTCTTCATAATGAGTAGGATGAGGACACATGTCATGATATAGTTTCCTCATACCTCTATTTCCCCTATTATTTAATGTCATGCCTTAGAAGATTTAGATGAATAAGATGATGATGTGTGTCAACATCTAGCATCCCCATTTCCCTAAAGGTTATAGAGCATCAAGTCAATGACCCTAAACCTCTAGGTAAATGGGATGATGCCACATGGAAATATATCATTTCCCTAAGCCTCCATGTGGGTAATATAGAGTGAAAATATGGTGGATACTCTAGGTGAATTTGATGCAAACACATGGCAAGATCTCATTTACCTTCTCTCTTGATATTGTCATAATGATCTGGATATGTAGTCAATCAACTATAGTGCCACTTGTCAAAATATCATACATGAAATAAAAAAATAATTAAAATGGTATGGGACCCTTAGCCAAGCTATGGATGAATGAATTATTACCATGTGGAATAGTCCCATCACATAAAAGACATGTAGGAATCATGGATTAGTGGGAAGTATCCACTTGGTATAGATTTCCTGAGGTCGATACATGGACCTCCCCAAAAGGATTTAAATATTGAATTCAACATTCCTCTCAACATTTCAAGCCTATAAATTCCTAAAAATGGGATTGTATGTCCACTAAAATTGGCATGATTATATTAAAATTTATCTCTAATAGTATAGGTATCATGAGTTGTATAGTCCCAAGTAAATCAAGTAGTGGCATTGACCAATTAGTGGTGTACACATTTAGACTAAGTGAAGGTCACAAAAGACAAATTATACATTAATAAGGCATGATCCATAATTTCATAGAATGTGACTAATTAGTGATTTAAAAAAATGATCACAAATCCATTAAAATACATAGGTTTTAGGTGGAATTCATTTATCTTAGTCTAGGGCACATTGATCATGGTCAAAATAAAACCTCAGTTAGCCTCAGGTGGACCCAACTCATTGATTTTTCATCACTACCCATTTATGGGATGAGCTTGGGAATCTTTGGATTGAATGTATATGTAACACTAGTTATTCAATGTAATAAGGGTTGGTTAATTTATATTTAAGGACTAGAATATAATAAATTAATGTTTTTTATTTTATTTCTATTTTTATTTCTCAATTAATTTTTTTTATTGTGATCTATAATATTCTAAGACATTTCTATATTTTCAACTAAAAATGTTGAATTCCACACATTTTTCATTTTATGTAATTTATTAGAATTGAGAGGTTGTGAGGCTAATTTTTATAATTTTTACTTGGATATGGTAATAATATTATTCTTTACATATGGAGATGTTTTCCATAATATTTTACATCGTATGTATTTATGATTATGTTAATACTAGTCAGACAAAATATTAGTTGCATTGGATTTACCTAATAGAATGAACAAGACTTATCTATATTTCATTATAGGTTCATATATATATATATATATATTTTACCTTTATATTATGAACTTTTATTATCATATCTTATATTAGTTTTATATTAGCCTCATCATAAATTAATGATTTCATGCTTCATATAGATTTATTTTCACTAATTTGTCTCTTTTTAAGGTATTATTGAATCTCATGTGTTGGAGAGATGTATTTCTTAAGAAGGTGTTCATTTATAAATATGAATGAGACAAGTCTTTCATATTCTAAGTTTTTTTTTTGAATATTAGTGTGCATTTTAAATATGTCCCTTTTATTCAATAACTTGCATCATCCAACTAAGGTATCCAATTCACCATGATTTGGTAGACAAATGTAATAGGTAATTTTCTTCTGATCCTAATTCATGAGAATGGGAAATCCACATGATTTTGGCCTTTCCTTTATTTTTCCTCCTAGTGTTGGGTTTTTTGTGCCAAATGAACCAAAATATATTGATGTTATAAAGAGGGTGAAATGATGTATTCTTTGATATTCATACTTTATTGTGTTCACCATTTTGTAGGCTTGACATAGATAGGAACATTCCAAGTTTATAAAATTGGAAAAGAAAATAGTTGTCATAAGTTCAAGGTCTATTGAGGGTGAATTTGAGATATTCTAAATCTCAACACATAGCAAAACTAAGACTAAAAAAATGGAAGTATAATCCTAAATAGAATTTCTCAACAAATAACTCCCACATTACCATAATTACTTTCATTACCCTTTTTTCTCTCCCTCAAAATTTTTTTTTTTAATCTTATCTCCTTAGGAGGTTGTAGTTGTCTTATTAACACCCATTAAATTATCAAACATATTGAGGATTTTATCCTTAGATACAATCATGATGTGGTAATAAAAACATGAAAACACATACATACCTTCAAGTATGCCTTGAATATTACTCAATTTCAACATGAAGATGTTTCCTATAGGTTATTCCATTACACTTTAGATGAGTTAGCATATGTTTGGTATTTAGGTCACCCAGATGGATCTGATACCTCTCGGGCTGACCTTGATACTATGTTCATTAACCAATTGAATATACCAATAGAACCTACCATATAACATCACCAATTTATGGTTTCCCATAGATATCCCAAAAATCTTAGGAGTATCTTCAATACTCATATTTAAAATATATACAAAAGGTTAAAATACCATTACACACAAACTAAACTTGTTACTATACAAACATAATTAAGGGCCTCATACCCCATGAATTCTATGTTCCTTAAGAGGACCCCAATACCTATTATATTTTTATTCTTGGACTAAAATGAAGAAATAAATATTAAATAATGGATGCTACATCAAGGATATGATATTAGTCCCTTGTCTATATTGGAATAACCTAGTGCATATAACCAAATTCATATGGTCAACTAGGGTCTTATGTAGAATAGTCATTTAAAGAATATAATATAGAGAATTATGTACTTGGGTCCAAATCTAGTCTATAATATATGACCTTGAACCATATTATTAAAAAATAGCTATATGATCTTTTAAATCATGTATTATCATATCATTTGATTTAATAAATGGTTTAAGTTTCATATAATAACATAACTACCACACCTAGTTTGAGAAGTTATGTTCTTCTTAGTAAAAATAATCTGTTATCCCTTATTTTTTTGAATAATTAGATTCTTTCTATAAATACCCATAACATAGTGCATCTTATTGTCCCTACATTTATAATTATACTAAATTAGTGGCTAGCCCACTATCTCAAGTAGGAAGTAGCCAAAGCTTCCTCATGAACCCTAAGGTAACTAATTTATAGTAGATGGTTTAGCTATTGTCAAATATAAAATATTGGGCTAACATTGATACTATGTTCATTAAATAATTTAATATACCAATAGAACCTGCCATATAACATCACCAATTTATGGTTTCCCATAGATATCCCAACAATCCTAGGAATATCTTCAATACTCAATTTTAAAATATATACAAAAGGTTGAAATACCATTACCAAAAAACTAAACTTATTACTATACAAACATAATTAAGTGCCTCATACCCCATGAATTATATGTTCCTTAGGAGGACCCCACTACCTCTTATATATTTATTCTTGGCTTACAATGAAGAAATCAATATTAAATAATAGATGGTACATCAAGGATATGACAATAGTCCCTTGTCTATATTGGGATAACCTAGTGCATATAACCAAATTCATATGGTCAACTAGGGTCTTATGTAGAATAGTCTTTTAATAAATCCAATCTTGAAAATTATCTACTTGAGTCCAAATCTAGTCTATAATATATAACCTTGAATCATATTCTTAAAAAATAGTTATATACTCTTTTAAATCATGTATTATCATATCATTTGAGTTAATAAATGGTTCAAGTTTCCTATAATAACATAACTACCACACCTAGTTCAAGAAGTTATTTTCTTCTTAGTAAAAACAATATTTTATTCCTTCATTTTTTTGAATAATTAGATTCTTTCTATAAATACCCATAACATAGTGCATCTTATTTTCCCTACATTTATAAATTATAATTAATGAGTGGCTAGCCCACTATCTCAAGTAGGATGTAGACAAAGTTCCCCCATCAACCCTAAGGTAACTAATTTATAGTAGATGGTCTAGCTATTGTCAAATGATATGGTCAAATATAAAATATAAGTACCTAAAAATACCAACTAGGCTATGAATAAACTACATTAAATAATAAATTAAAACTATCAGAGGACTAATATGTTGTGAAACTCTAGGATCAATAATGTAAATGTGCCTAGTCCCCTTAAAAACACCAATCAAATAAATAAAAATGTGTCTCATTTAGTAAACATGGTAGACCTAGCCTTACCTACTTGGTGTAGACTACACAATATAGTAAATCATGGTGAAATAAAATGTGCTCAATTATTATTAGCCTCAAATATCTTTAAAAAGGAGATGGATAAACTTATAATAATATCTATATCAAATACTGGTAAACCAAGCCCAGGTGGGGACAACCTAAGAAATCTCATGCTCTTGGAGATGTATGAGTTTCCATTTGAATGTGGCAATGATATTGAAAACTACCTAGATGACATCCATGATTTTAAACAATTCCATAGAGGGAACATCTATCAGTTGAAAATTAAGCTAAAAAATAATTTGAATACCTATACTCCTTAATACAACATCCATATTCCACTAACTTAAAAATAAATTTATAACCCTTCAGCCCCCTAAAGTACCTACCAACTATTATTAACCTAGGATTAATGTTATACCTTCCCAAGATGATAAACCACTAGAAAAAATAAATTGAGATATAACATATTTGAAGACCTTAATAAAACCAAGGCCAACATAATAATGTTTGATTTGCTTTATATGTCTAACCAAATGGACTTATTGATAAAATAATTATCTACACCAAAAAGGAAAGAATTTAATAACACAACTGATGTTCATATTTCTATCTACAAGGAAAAAATTAAACTCCCTCTTTTCTACTAAAATATAGAATTTTTGGAAAAAAATTACATAATTATTTAGTGGATTCAGGTGCTTTAGGTAATGTGATGACTTATGGCACTTTCCAATATTTTGGCCTGATACCTATTAAATATACCAAAAACATTATTAAGTTGTAAAAATCAAAGGTAAAGTTTTTTTTTGAGTTAAATCACATATACATGTAGTTGGCATTTGATCTTAGGGTGCATCTATTGATTGACATCCAAGTGGTAGATATACCTAAGGCATATGGGATTATTATTATATTCGATTCATTTAAGAAATTTAATGGGTACATGTCCACTAATTTATCCCATAATTGGATTCCATGGTAAGGTATGCCCAATTATATTAGGATTGAGAAAGAGACAAAGATAGTTCACATGATTACAAAGAAAAACAAGATGAATGAGATCCTATATGAGTAATTATAACTAGTGGTATATGCACTTGGTAAATGAGAAAAATATTATGGTAGATTATCCATTAACATGTTGATTGTCTAGGAAGAACTTGAAGTTAATGAATTGGATTGGGTAAACCAAGAGGATATCCCCTATGCACCAAAAGTATTTTAGGTTCACATTCCTACCCTAACACATTTAAATGTCAAGTAAGGTAATCCATGTGAAAACAAGGAATGCAAATTATTATAGGCTACCTATTATTCCAATCTAAATTAGTTAAAGAAAACACTAACTACCAAGGATTAGAACATAAGGCCATTAATATTCAAATAGAAAAATATGTCCACACTAAAATCTAGAAAAGAAAGTAAAGAAGTGAACATAGTAAAAACACCCACCTTTTAGAATCCACTATGTATAGCTAAAGATCATATATAGACATTAAATTTTGATGGATCCAAATCAAACATCAGGTGCAATGTTGGGATATATATCATCAACCATATATAGAGGTCATATTTGTCAGCCTTCTCAATAAAGTTATATTTCACTAACAATGTGGTTGAGTAAAAATAATTAGTGTATGACATCTATTTTTCAATAAGGAAGAAGGTGAATAACTTGAATTTCCTTGAGGATTCAAAAATTATTTTCAAGAAAATTAGATGTTATTATGCTTATGATGATAAGAATCTTTATAGATTATATTGTAGGGTCTCGAACCTAGTTAAGGATTTCAATGAATTTAACATGATGACATTACCCTAGATGAAGAATTAAATTGTGTATGAATTAGAAATGACTTTAAGTACCTTGAAACCTATTGATAACTCCAAATTGAGGATATTTTTAGTAAATTTAGTCTCTACTCCTATTATAGATAATGTTATAAACTTCCAAGTCTTCAATTATGACTAATATAACATCACTAACACTGATATATTTGAGTCCCAAATCATTGATGATGATGACATGGAGGAATTTAAACTATATGAAGAAGGGATCATCAATAAGAAAACTAATAACATAATGAAAGGTATGGTATCATCAGAGAGGCTTTTTGAAATGGATTATTATGGTGAGAAAGACAAAGCAACCCCTGCCAAAGGTATTCCCCATGAGCATTTCAATGTGAAAAATGTAGGCAAATCAAAACTTGTGATTTTTGGAACAAATTACACTTGGATGGAAAACCAAATGATTGTGTAATCCATAAAAGACATTGGTGACACTATTACATATAGATATGAATATTTGAAGGTATTTGACACCTTCATCCATATGCATATTATTCCTTTAAAACCTAGTATCAAACCATTCCACCAGATAAAAGGCCATTAAATCCATTATTATAACCTTAAATTTTGAAAAAAAAATAAAAACTACTTTTTTCAAAGATCATCTATCTTATCAGACACTCCACATGGGTGCCTAATTTCTTACCAATTCAAAATAAAAGAGGAGAAATACGACCCTACTATAAATATCTAAACAACGCATCAAAGAAGGATAACTATCCACTAAAATCACTAGACAAAATCATGTATATAGTAAATGGATCACAAATAATGTCATCCATGGATGGCTATTCAAGATATAATTAGGTGATGGTCATTGATGTGAATATAATCAAGACAACATTCAAAACCAAATGGGGCACATTCACATACATGAAAATGTTATTCATCCTAATC